>OX467319.1:16362200-16962200 GCA_950108535.1 Agriphila straminella
TGTCATAGCTATTGGATTTACCGGCTGGTTTGTTTCGATGTACGCCGTCCTTGTCGGGGTAATTCGAACAAATGCTCGAGTGGACACTTGAGGGTTGAGAGGGCTACATGGGGAATAGGAGCGTGAAATTGTGCTCCGGTTCGTATGTTAGGGTATGCGGAACATTTTTTTGATAATAATGGAATACAATTCCGGTATTTGGGTGATGTTTTGAAGGCTGAGAAATATAATAGCTTATAGGAAGCTCCAATTTCCAACAGGGGAATCAATTGACATATTTTGCATGAGCAAGAGCAAAACCGTACATCAATTTTTGCTGTTTATACTCGTATGTGCTACTGTAAAATTATCTATCAGTATCAACGTTCTATCATTATGAAAAGAGATTTTGAGAACTTATTATTAACGGACCAAATTAGTTCAAATAATAATACTTAAATAGAAAAAGTTAGGATACCTAGTTAGGTAATTTTTTTGGAACATAGCCATAAGTTTTAGTACTGCTTACTTACTTTAGCTTACTTTTGCAGTACCAAACGCGGGAAAATACGCTGGTTTAAATATTTTACTTGTCATTAACATTAAAGAAAGTCTGTTATTTCCCGAATGGAGCTTATGGAAACGTCAAGAGAACGCCATCAATCAATATTACTAGCCTTTTTCTTGCATCCCAGGCTTATATCCCGAAACTTTCCAATTCACCCAAGAAACACTTACTCCGAAATCCATAGCTCATGAGGCTTCAAGCGGCCTGCCTTCTGCGAAATTGGTTGAAGCCATGAGTCGGCAGGACCGGGTTAAAGAGACCCTTCACAGGAGCTTGTTGCTTTTACTTTGGACACGTTTCTTTGATTGGCAGGGATCCACCTTGCCTGGTGAGAAGACGTCAGGTTTCTGTATGATTGATACAACGCATAATTCAGTTTAGCAGCCGTGAGGCGCACAGCCAGTAATTTGGAAGGCTTTAGTGTGTGAAATGGATATTTGGGGAATACGTCACGGTCTACCAAGTCATTCTGGGTAAGCGTTTGTTGTTTGACGATGGAAGTTTTTGGGGCTTGTCATCGAAGGAAATAGGTTATCTTTGAAACATAACATTTTTGATAATTTTCATGATAAAAAAATATATAATAAGTAATTGATTATTAGATAGAAAGAGGTGCCTTTTTTGATTAATAAAAAAACTGGATTCTTTCTTAAAAGTTTAACTACGATATTTCAAAGGGAAAGGAAAACTTAATTACAGAACTAACGAAGCCAAGAGTAAAAGCTACAAGAGTGAAGCAAGGAAAAGTTTAACTAAAAGCTTCTCAAAGTTGCTATTAACTTTATTTTTGTGAAATACTCTAAAGTTAAGCGATGAAGCATTAAAATTTAAATAAGTATTAATAGAAAATCTGAAGGCCATAACAACATAAGAAGTTTCCGCAGAATCTCAAGTACCTACCTTGGTACTAGGGTTGCAACTTTGAAGCTAATAAATATACGGTTGGCAATGCATTAGTAAACATATTGTACTATGGTGCTTAAAAAGGATAGAATCCATAAAAATTAACGTAAAATTTCATGACTCGGGAACTCAATATTTTATGATATGTAAAGATTTGTAAAGATTTTAATTTGAGAAAACCACTCCTTCAGATGTTCGTTTTTAAACCAGATTTATGCATTAATTTTGTGACAATTAAAAACAATCACGCAAAAAGCCGTTTATTTATTCATCAAATATCCATACAATTATGTTGTTTCGTAGTTAATTTATTCTTATACGAGCAGGTTTTCTGATGTCATGCTTATATAACAATAATTACCATTAAACGGCTAACCTGACCTCATCTTGTGGAAAGTTCGTTTTTTATGATTCATAGTTATTATTCTTTCGTTGTCAGGTTGATTTTATTTTTTTAATGCTCGGTTATGCATCTTTTTCTTTGCGTGTAAAGTATGGAAAATAGCCTCACTTCTGCACTTTTTCAATGTTTTTCGTTGATTTTTCATCATTATCTTTAGCACAATAAAATTATCTTTTCAATACAGTTGCTCGAAAATGTAAGTTTACGATGACAGTCGAGCGTGCGGAAAGTTGATTTTACCGCACGCCGGCGCCGTGCGTTTTTGTTTACGAACGTTTTTTTTAATTTCTACTAGCTTCCGCCCGCGACTTCATCCGCGTGGACAGTAGAAAAATATTGCAACCACTTTAAAATGACCCCTTTAGTGTATGAAAGCTAGTACTACGGAGAGTTCAAGCTGTTTCTCTGGTTCAACCCACCCGAATTTGATGAAACATAGCTTAGATTTTAAGTTGGACCACAATCTACTAAGTTGTGAAAAATCCATCAAAATTCGTTTAGCGGTTTTTGCGTAATTCGCGCACAAATATTTAGAATTTACTGTTTTATTATATGTATAGATTACAATTTCAGCAGTACCTATAATGTTTTCTCGCAAATGTATTGAAAAACGTAGTATGGCACACGGTTATTAAGGTTTTTTAAAACTCGTGACGATTATAAACCCTCGCCTACGGCTCGGGCTTAGAAAACGTCAACTCGTTTTAAAAACCTCCTTACCAACCTTGTATCATAAACTACTATTCTTTAATAAAAGTTATTGGAGCTACTTCACAGTACGTTAAAGTGTATTTTGCTGTAGAATTCAATACGTTACCGCTATTATTAACGCCAAAAATATGACCCTACGCAAGCGCTTTTGATGATATCTTGTTTTTGTAATTATCTGTGAGGTTTATACGCAATTTAATACTTGTAGCTACTAAAGAATCTCTTTAGCTTGTCGTATGTTTTTTTTGTGGCTACAACTTTACGTTTTCTATATAAAAATATGACACCCGCAAACCATGTTTTCCTATAATGGACCCTTAAGGAGAGGTCTAAAATGTAGTAATTTAATTGACTATCAAGTTGTAAGTCTTTTCGTCAAGGACAGTCAAGGTACCTAATCAAGGAAATAATATTTTATAACTACTTACTTACTTTTTGTAAACATGTTTATAATTGCTTAGAAATTATGAAAACAGAAAAAATCAAGATTTTTCGTTTAAAATTAAAGCTATGAACCAATCAGAGGCAGCGTCCAAGTTTGCATTGCAATCGTCTTCAACAAACTGGAATTTTTACAATGCTCCTGAAAATAACTCAAACTTTTGTGAAATGTTTCTATATTTTTAACAGCCGGTGTTTCTTAATTGAATTCTTTTGCAACTTCTGTACAATGGCCTTCAGAACTAAGTTAAACCAAACTTTTAAAATTGCAATAACTTTTAAAATACACAAGATATATTTTCGTAATAAAAAGGACTTGAAAAAGAATTCAATTCTTTAAATAATAACTTCATAGTCGCTCACCATTTTGAAATTAAACGTTTTTTATTTCAAAACTCTTACTTCTATAGTGAGAAATTGTAATTTTAAAGAAGTCTTGAAGATTTCAGTGTAGTTCAGGCTCATGGATGGAATCTACCAATCTTTTTTGTTACCTACGACACAATTATAGAAAATAGAACTTAAAGTTGCTGGTGTAAGAACTATTTTACAATAACTATTATTACTTAGATGTGCATCGGACTGTGTCATGGTTTGATTACTTTTAAGGATGTTAAATGAGCCATAATCACATAGGTAATTTTGATATCTGATGTTTATTTTTAATCGAGTGGATGCGGACGTGACTTAAGTCTTAAGGCAGGGCTGTTCACGAAATTGACTCTTTCACTGTCTCTTTAGAATATTGCATAGCTTTAATTGTCGCTTCGCCAGAAATTTGACAAAATTTAGTACATTTATATTGATTTCTTGAATACTGGATCATTTATTAGAAATGTACTCGATTATTGAGTTAGATCAATAAAAAAAATCTTATGTATATCACTGTCGTTGAAAATTACGAAATCTGACGATTTGATGTTTATTTTTGTAAGTTTTAATGGCGTTATTCAGGATTTTTTACAGAGTTGCCAAGCCATTTTTCAATATTCTGTTTGGTTATTGTGTTTTTATGTTTCTTTTTCAGTCTACAGTAATTTTTGTGAAGTAGTTCTTCACATTGGAAGTTCAAAAATCAATATTTTTATCAGATCGTGAACTGGCCTTGCCTTAACCTGTCTAGGCCCGCCGTTGCCCAGAGGCAACGGCGGGCCTAGACTGCATCGATATAACAATCTAAAGAAAAAAAAATAAGGAAATATGTACAACTATCAATATACTGGATTGTTTTGCGTGTTGAAAGTGAAAGAAACAGAAGAAGGCCTAAAAGTTCCTAAACGCGCTTAGTTAAAAATACAATTGATTCGTAAGTATATAGATAGTGTTCTAGTAAAATTCCCTCAAACTCAAATTATTCTGAGTATCTAATTGTGATTCTAGCTTGAAACTTATTGGCTAAAACAATCTGGTAGGTAGAATATAGAAGTGGAGCTATAGGCTTATATTCCTAGCGTCGAAAATTTTATTTATTTAACTAACTTTATTGTACATTTCAAACAAAATGTTACAAAAGGCGAACTTAATGCTAAAAGCATTCTCTCCCAGTCAACCTTTAGGAAACAGATATCAATGAAGGCGGTACATAGGGTAAAATATTAATAAATACAACATAACATATAATTTAATACTTACATATAATATATATAAAAACATAGATATATATAATATATATTATGAATATTAATCTACATTTTTAATAAAAATAATATAAGAAGGAGATACAAATATTTCACATAACCTATGAGCTTTCTAACAGTAAGGCAAGAACTTTCTTTTTGAAGGAGACTTTACTGGATACTGATAATGAATATACTGATTTTCCGTACAAAATATTTGATTTAAACAATGAAACAACACAGGTAAAAACTTCACGCTCGTTCTCCGGTATATAAATAAACAGCGATGGGTCAAATAGATATGCTGATGGTATCGTTTCTCGCATTTCCACCCTTCTATCAGGCAGTTATCAAGTAGCCACTATCAGGCACCAGGCTGACCTCTGGGCCTCAATTCTGTTACAATTATCGTAACAATCGCGTCTCAATGGTTTTTGAATAGTATTGTTATTTCAATACCACACAAAAAGTTACTATTGAGGTCTTTCCTCATTCAACCGGCCAGTGTTTCTTCCAGATAAAATTCTCTAGAGGGGCAATTAAGAGTTCTGGGGAGCGCGCGTTTGCCCGCCTTACAACCCGCGCAGATAAAGAATGGGAAATGGCGTCGTTCATATACACTTCTCGCTCGCACACTAAACGCCACACCTAGCGCTCTCTCAGTCACACTCGTTGTGGTAAGCACGCTGAGCTGCCATTTTCAATCCCATAACCTTCGATCAAGAATACCCTAGATATCCGGCCAGTGTCTCAAAAATGGCACCTCAAATAGCGTCCCACTTACAAACTGTGCGCTTATTTTGCACAAAGTAAGTGATAAAAGATGTGTTTTTGTACAAAATTCGCTTATTTAGTACAAAATAAGTGATATAAAATGTAAGTTTATACAAAATAAGAGGTGATTATGTATAAAATAAGCGCCAAGTTTGTAAGTGGGACGCTATTTGAGGTGCCATTTTTGCGTACTGTTCTCGTTCATGAAGCGTTATCTAGGATATTCTTGATCGAAGCCCATAACTGGCGATTTTTCTATCGGTAATTTTTTCCCATTTCTACCGGGTTCAAACGTCAACTTGGAAAGTGAGGTATAAAATCATCCTGTATATTTTTTATTGTACACACATAGACTTTAAATATATCGTTGTGTACACACGATAGCATGGTAAGTTAAACAGTTGAACTGCGAAAACAGCTTTTAACGTACGACATAGAATAAAGGCGGGTCTCAGGATATGACAGTCTGATATGCCGTCGTACCTTTTTATACCTATTAGGTACTGGTTGAAAAAATAATAAACTGCCGGCTTAAACTCTAATGCCACTAGAAGATGGCATAAAAACCTTGAAATATTTGACCGGTTGAAAAATCTACCTCCGGTTGAATGTGGAAAGTCCCATCGAAACACCATCGAGACACGATTGTAATGTTAACTTTAAGAATCGGGGCCCTGTTCTTGTGCAGGCACCCTGAATCCTGGTCACGCATACCTACTGGTGGAACGGGCTGATAAACAAAGAATTTATTTTCACTGGATATGTAAATGAGATTGAAATCTTTTTTCACTCCTCTTGCTCAAAAAGTTCGTCATTGTAACGTACAAGAGTCGAGATAAAATAGCATAATAAGCCCTAGGGGATAAAGTTTTTTCTTTTTTAATGTTTGTCTATTACCAATGAGCCTACTAAAACGAAAAAGTCTTTATTCATAATCACGATTAAAAACTCGCTCGACTTAATACTGGGGATCTATTACGAAAAGTTTAATACGATACACGCAGCTGCGGCCGTGCTTCGTTCTGATTGATTCCTAATTACAAAGCACTTGCGTATGCGATATTGCAAAAAGATTGCGTAAATTTGACAGTTTCTCTCTAGTGGATCCGTCATTATTCGTTCAATAGACTATGGACTACGATAGCTACATTGAGAATATTTGTAATAACTACAACCGATGAAATGCGGACGACTATCGTGACTAAGTTTCGTAATAGGCCCCCAGTGTCTCATTCTTATTTTTGAAAATGGAACTAAAAGCATCTCTTCTCTGTGTACAGAGAGAGTGAATCGTAGAATGCGTGTTTGTGTTGCTTAGCTGCTACACCAGGTACCATGGCGCGAAATCTTTAGAAATTTTCTCTAATTACAAACTGATTGAATTGTGTGACTGTAATAGGAAAGAAATAATTTTAATCTTTTGCCGTCAAGCACAAATCATATATTTAAATATTGTACAAAAAGATTATGAAGTGGAGGATAGAGAAACGAGTGGATTCGTTTACGGAAGTAGGTGTATAAACTATTTAATATTGTATTTTATTTTCTCGCAATCGTAGTGAAAAGTATAGTGTAACACACGACGCTAAAACCCATTGTAACTCGGTTTCTATTTATTCCCTCGCTAATGCTCGGGAATAAAACTACCTCGTATGCAATGGGTAATTTTAGCGTCTTGTATAACAATCTACTATTTTATTCGTATCATTATTGTTATTAGAATTCATTTTATAATTAATTTGAAATACAACACGGTCCTTCGTTGGTGCTGGCACAACTCATTTGGCACAACCGGTAGTGCCATAGGCGATTTTCTTTAAGTATCAGCACAGAATATATAATAGTACTCAGTTTAATCAGCCAATGAAAACAATCGGAAAGAAAATCGCCTATGGCACTACCGGTTGTGCCAAATGAGTTGTGCCAGCACCAACGAAGGAACACGATATTATTATATTGATAATAGTGAAATATGGGTGCATGAAGAAAAAAGTTGCATAAAGAAGTAAGTAAATATGTAAATAAATAAATAAATATTTACATCAAACTAATCAATCTAAGCGCCTTGAGAATTGGTTTACAAATTGTTTAAAGGTTTTTTTAAATATTTTTTTGGGATAGATGCTTTGATCGAAGGATAGGTGTATAAGTTTGTTTATAGCTAGCTATAGTTAAGAATATATATAATTATTATTAGGATTAACACTTTAAACATGCGCCTCAATTTTTATAGCACAAGTTTTCGCTAGCGGGTCCTGCAGACCCATTACTTATGTAAAATATTTTGAAAAGTTACCATTTCTGGCTCTCAAAAACCCAGCAAGTCCTTAAAATATTATGTCAATAAAAATAAATCGAAAGCTCAAAGTTCTACTGTTACATATTTCTGATTAATCATAAAAAAATAACCTAAAAAGTTGTATGATCACCTCTCAAGCTTACGCGCTCACTAGACATGAAATAAAACACTTTTAACGAATACTAGCACGTTTTCATTATTTTAATGTCGGGAAAATCGAAAACAAACTAAATACAAACTAATTACCAAAGTACGTATCCGTTAAAAATGTTTAATTTCATCAGAAAGTTCAATTAATAATTACTGCTAAACAAAGAACTTAAATAAAAATAAAAAAGTGTACAGAAATTGTTGGAAACACAACCTGTCTTTAGTTTTTTGTACTAAAAGAGGAAACCAATAATTACACACGCTTGGGTCAAAAGAAAAAAAATGTGTGTCTCTGCGTAACTCGTCAGCACCTACATCCCCCTCCCTCGTTCACCGGGCGTTAGAAAGGGACAAAAGTATGTCAACTTATCTTGTTCTGTGTTTGTGTGTCGCCTCGGAGTCGAACCGTGGTCCTTTTGTAGGATGCCAGCGAGAAATTGTTATTCTAAGAATCGTACGTTGCCATTTGTTTTTAATTTTTTTAACACTATAACCTGTTTTACTTACAATAATTGTATTTATTTTCAAAGATTACTTATTTGCACTAAACATTTTAAGAAAAAAAAAATTAATAAACAGTTTACTATTCTATTTAAACAAAAGTTAAAGTTTACTAAAATTTGTTTCAAAAAGTGACAAAAGCTAAGTATTTGATACGTTGAAGGGTCAAGGGTTTAAATCCTATCCGTGTTATTACAAAAGATTTTAAAACACTGTTTAACTAAACATATGTTTAAATGTGATGCTGTCTTTGTCAAACAATATTGCCAAAAAAGTGACAGCATCACATTTAAACACGTGTTTAGTTAAACAGTGTTTAAAAAATCTTTTGTAATAATAACACGGAAAGTTTTTAAAAACACTATGCATTTTTCAAAAATATTTTAAAAGCGCAGGAAATATTTAAAACCGTGCTTAATGTATAAATAGACATTATTTTTTGCGTCTTAAATATAATAAAAATCTTGTTTAAACAACTAGGTATGTACTTAAGTCAAAGATTACAATAAGGAAGCTGCCCACTCGTAACTGTTCAAATTAGCTATTCGCAGATCATAATGGCAACTCGTAAAACCAGATAGTTTAAAAAAAACATACTTATACTTAACACATAGAGCACGAATTGAGGCCAAAAGGACACATATTCTCTTTACTCTATTGCTTTGAGTATAAATAGGAATACAGTGAAACTATAACCAGTATGACTGATTAGGATAGATTTTAGATATCCAACGTTGCAAAAAAAAATGAAAAATCATAAACTTTTTAAGTGTTACACGCACAAAAAGCGTGGAACAATGAAAGAGAAATTGTGTTTGTTAACAAAAAATATCAATAGGGTAACCGTTATTTAAAAAAAAAACTATAAAACCTATGTTTAAATTGTTTCGTTCAAAGTAATTCAAACGCATTATTAATACAATTTATAATACAATTTTTTATTATCAAAAATAGGCTTATTACACGCTTGTTTTTTTATGAATAACGTGTTATTATTATAAAAAAAAAAACCTTTTTGGCTCTCAACCTTAGGGGTTCGGAGCGACCCTTCCCCAGCGGGGGGAGAGGAGGCGGAAAATCCTCATTGGATACCACCTAGCCGGTTGCTACAGAGCTAATCTGGTTATGTCAGACTCGTACTGACTAAAAACCGCCTTAACATCTGGTTACGTGCCCGGGGAGGCAACGAACCTTCAACCGAAGCGACTGCCCTCCCTCGGGGGAGAGGACAGCGCAGACGTCACATTTCACCGGATGACGGATTATCTTCAGCTGGCCTATATTTTACTACAGTAACTTTTATATGCATAGTATTATGATCTAGTGAGCTCGATTAGGTTGAAAAAAACAAAGGAATGTTTTTCAACCTAATTAAGGACTAATCTTGGAAAGGCAAGTACTTTTCCAACTGTGCCCTTTCTGTCCATTACATTTTTCCTGTAAAAATTGTGTGTGTACTATCTTCTATATTTATAAAATCGTAAACTGAATGACTGACTGACTGACTGACTGACTGATCTATCAACGCACAGCCCAAACCGCTGGGTCTAGAGACTCCAAATTTGGCACGTAGTTTCCTTATGAGGTCTAGGGGTGCACTAAGAAAGGGTTTTTCAAAATTCACCCCTAAGGGGGTAAAAAAGGGGATCAAAGTTTGTATGAAAGTCCCTCAGTTTTGAAGCTAGGATCTTCAAATTTTGTGTTTAGACTGACCATTGAAAATAATTAAATACGGGTCTCAGCGTTTTTCAAAATTCTACCCCCGAAGGGGTCAAAAGGGGGATGAAGTTGTGTATTGAAGAAAATACTTTATTGTCGAAGTAAAAATCGCTAAATTTATAATTTAGGCTTATGGATAGAAATCTAACGCAACGTATATTGTTATTGTTAGTATTTAAACCCCTATTGGGATAAAATGGGGGTGAAAAGGGGTAAAAAACCCCAAAAATAGATATGGATGTCGTTATTGGGGTTTTCTGGGATGACGATTGCAAAAATGACATTTATTTTGAAGTCCAACACGGTGGCCATGATTGGACCGGGACATGCACATCCAGGGGACGGGGACGGGGACGGGGACGGGGACGGGGACGGGGACGGGGACGGGGACGGGGACGGGGACGGGGACGGGGACGGGGACGGGGACGGGGACGGGGACGGGGACGGGGACGGGGACGGGGACGGGGACGGGGACGGGGACGGGGACGGGGACGGGGACGGGGACGGGGACGGGGACGGGGACGGGGACGGGGACGGGGACGGGGACGGGGACGGGGACGGGGACGGGGACGGGGACGGGGACGGGGACGGGGACGGGGACGGGGACGGGGACGGGGACGGGGACGGGGACGGGGACGGGGACGGGGACGGGGACGGGGACGGGGACGGGGACGGGGACGGGGACGGGGACGGGGACGGGGACGGGGACGGGAAGCCACGAGCGAGGCCCGTCACACGCGGCAAATGTCTTGCCTCGCCAGTTAGCGCTCTTGGTAGGAACCCGCCTAAATGCGTAAAAATGGCTGGTCAGATCCTGGTTGAAGGTTCCCTAAGGATTTTCTCTAATATCCACGCGGACGAAGTCGCGGGCAGAAGCTAGTAGTACATAAAATAACTTTTTTAATCCAGTGGAGATTTGAAAACTATCTTCATTTCACAAAACACAGTAGAATAAACAATTCATAATTGCCGTGAATGTAAGCTATTTCGCTGTGAAACTATCGTGGTGCGAAACTTTGTTTCAGTTTGTTGCAAACGTACACGTAAAGTTTCTGTGGCACGGTCAGCAACGAAATTGTTTAACACTTTAGTACTTTGTCATAGTAACTTTTTTGACTAATGTTTCAAACCTTGAGACATCTGTCTAAAAAGTTGCTATGACAAAGTACCACAGCGTTAACCGACTTTCGTTGCTGACTGTACCTATAGTTAAAGTTCCCATTTCATTATTCATCTTACAACTTACACCAAAAGTTTTAACTTTAAGCAAATGTTACTTACACCAAAATGTATAATGTTGTAACTTATATTGCATTTTAACGTGAAATATTCATATTCATATTCATATAATCTTTATTGCGTCTTGTAATCTTGTTGTTAACAATATGGTGTTACAAAAATAATTGGACACAAACAAGAACCCTGTAAGGGCACTGCAACATACCTACTTATTTAAGTACAATAAATAAATCTTATTTCACTAATTATAGGTAAGTACTAATATTATACACACTTAATTATGTCATAACATGTACTGACATTTATAGGTATACAGTCACGTATATTAATATTTGTATACATTTTAGAACTTTTTCACTCAAAAAGCTATTACTTTTTTTTAACAGAAATCAATGTCAAATGACAACTACAACAAAGTGACAAAGTTTTAAACTGTACACATATTTTCTGACGTAATTGTACTAGTCGTGGTGTTATGTATGAGTTTTAATTATTTATTAGGAATATGTAGGTATTAACAATAAATTATTAAAAAAGAGAGGATGTTAAAAATACATTATTATTATATCATTATAATTGTTACTATTAAATGTATTCTAGCTAAAAATAACAAAGCAAACCAAAGTTAACCTACTGCGTCGCGCGCATGCTTGTGCTCGCCCATACCCGTATAACCGGTTAAGTTTTTGTGTTTTCAACGCACAGATAACTCTTTGTTGGCTTGTGGCTATCGTTTTTTAGTCGTTGATTAAATATGCTTTGGTTTGCCTTTGTAGGCTGGAGTCACCGTGATAAGGGAGTTTTGGGATAAGATAAATTAAGGTAACTTTATCTAGTTAGTTGCATCAAGCCATGCTGCCTTGTAGATAAAGACACTCACAGCCCACTGCATACTTGTATATTACGACGATTGCAGTAAATTCTTGAAAATCGTTGCTGAGCTATAAAAAATATACGAGAATTGTAATTTTTTTGTCTATAAAGGGCAATGCTATATATAATTATATAAAATAAAGTTATAAAGAAGCATAAACATAAAACACAAACACAAAATAAAGCAGTTGTAGATGATATTGCTCCGCGTGCCCCTATTGCTCGATGCAATGCAACCTGATGTACACAGGGGTACGCGTACCACTAATTGGGAAACACCGACTTAGATTCTTGAGCCTCTTTGTTGGTAGCTCCATACTCATCATCTCATGGAGCATAATTAACCAATAGTCCGCTTAAAGTATAAAATCAAAAAGGGGGTGTAGAGTATGTTTACTCTCTATAAGCACCCTGAACAAATTTCTGGAGAAATTTCTTAGGTCCCTGCTCACACACTCTACTTAGACAACTCCTTTATTAAGTGGACTACAAATTATTTTATTTTTTTTTACTCAAAAAGGTCTTAATAACATTATTTTATAGGCCGCATCTTAAATGTGGTAATAAACTTCAAGACGAATAGCCTAAATTTAAAATCGGTCCCCGGGGCCTTATGGCCGTGAAGTGTTGATAAAAAACTGGTTAAGTGCGAGAGGTATTTAAAGCGAAGGTTTGTAAGATACTTAAGCAACTAATGTTTATTTATTACGGCCAAATCATAGTTGCAGAAAATCTGAAATTAAAATTAATGACAAAAAACTAAAATAATAGCATATTGCAGTTTTATAGAATCGACACAATATCAACTAATGTGTGAATCGTAAGTATACTCGAATATGTCGAAGGGCTAACAATAACTCAGCTACGAAGGCACTTTGATACCTAATAAAGTATGTATTTTAATACTAAGTAGAACAATCATACTAACATTTGTAACTAAAATTTTATCTTAACCCTAAAACTGTAACCCGACCCAGTGCCTACTTCTCGGCGGCCATTTTTTATCTCCACTCGAGACGGGGGCCATACGGGCCCTCACAAACCCTTCATACGGGTCCAAACCCATATCAGGGATCTTGATTTTCGCATAATGTCAAGATTTTTTGACATGCGAGACCAAATTTTATAGTTTCTTTTATGGTAACCATGACATATTTAAAAGTGTAAAATTTTATGCCAATAGTAAAACCGAGGAATAAATATTCAGTCAATAAAAAATAATGTTCTTTGTAAAACAATTAGGAGAGCCTTTCAAAAGGCTTTTTAAGTATTGTGCAATAAGTAGCTTCTATCTGTGGAAGCTTGTGATTAGCCCTTAAGTACCTACCTATATTTATTTCCATAAGTTGTAAATGATGCTGTAAGCTCCCCAAATAAAAAAAAATAAAAAAAATAAGTAAAGTAATATTGCAGTCGGTCATCAATTATCATAATTACGTATATATATTATTTGCATCAAGTAAAAACTAGAGCCAATGCATCTCGTCAGGAAAAGGTGTTTAAACACCAATGTTTAGTTTAAAAACGCGGTTAATACCTGTGATTTTAATCTAATAAAATGCAATGCAAAAGATTATTAAATAAAGTAAGTTATTCTTAAAAATAACCGGTTCTACATTGTAGCTTTTAGTTACGGCGATTATGTATGTAATACGAAGATGTGATGCAATCTTCATACACATTTGTATGACCCCAAAATTAATACAAAGGATTCAATCAGCATCGCTGTAACGACACTAGATCCATTCAAATTATTCCATACGAACAATAAAATCCACATGTGGTCCGAGAGACCCAAATGTGGGAACTGGTCAAAGGGTTGGGGTTGAATTTTAATCACAATTTACGTAAGTGCTTGAACATTAGAGGGTTATAGAAAATTTCTATTGCTGCTTGCTGCTTTGGCGTGTCATGTGTTATGCCGGCACTACATAAATTCGCCAAGCATTGGCACAATTCATCGTAAGTTGTCGGTTTTGTAACAAATGCTTCAAAGATGTTCTTTCAAAAGCATCAATGTGGTATGGTATGTATGTTATTAGGTTTCGCAACTAGAACTTTAAGTCTTCAAAACTTTTAGATATTAATTAATCTATTAGAATATAAAGACTATAAAACTAAAGTAAGTAAGTAGTGCTTATATCTACTCTGTGTAAATAGGTAATACTTGTAAAATAGCGAAATAACTAATTTTTTTTTCACTTTTGAATAAGAGAAAAGGATTTTCAATGCAATTATGTTTGGCTTTCATATTTAAAAAAAATCTAATTTGACTTGTTTTTATGTGAATATACACCGTTAATTCTTAAGTATAAGTATCTAAAAATGAAATGGGGATTTCAGATCAAATGAATGAACAACTTCTACTATGGGGCCAACCACGAAATTGCGAAAAAAACAGCTGTTCCATACATTATAGTCGAGTCGATGTTGTCGTCGACTTTTCTATGGAACAGCTGATTTTTTTTCGCGATTTCGTGGTTGGCCCCATAGTAAAAGTTGTTCATACTCTTGGTCTGAAAAACCCTTTTCATTTTTAGACATACTTAAAAAATAACGATATATAACCAACCACGTATAACTTCATCTTTAGAAAATCTCTTCAAACGCCTTGCTATTATTTGAAAGCTTAAAACCGAAACCCTAACAGAGTCACAGCACTTAGTTTAAACAAAACACAACCTATCTACTAACTAATTGACATTATACGCTTGTCAATCGTCCCACTTGGAAAAGAACCAAACAAAAAGAGAAACACAGCTACTCTGTACAGTACAACCAACATAATACACTACATAACAGACTATAAACTTAAGAGTGCAGTAATAGATGTCATTTTTAAATGACAATGTGTTCCGACTTTTGTCGCTAACTGTACTTGTAATGGTTGAGTTGTAGACAAACGTCGGCATCCGTCCGCCTCGATCCCGCCAATTAATAAAGACAATTTTGTTTTATAGGCAGTAACTCAGACCGCCTGTCACACCGTGTCGTAACAACTTGAGCGTTAAACGCGATTCGACAGATGTCATATTCGTTTTGAATGAACGACAACATTTACATGAAATTGAATATGACAAAAAAATACTCATAATTATACCACAGGGTAAAAAAAATGGTCTCCAGTGCTTATACGACAACCTGAGTGGTGCAGTGGTCAACATGCCGCCTACCATGCAAGAGGTCCCGGGTTCGATTCCCGGCCGGGCAGAAATTGAAATGTTGAATTTTAATTTCTGTGACGGGTCTGGGTGTAACTATGTATGATAAGTATTTATTTAAAAATTATTAAATTGCAAAATTAATTCGCAAAAAAGTAAGTAAGTACCTACCTAAGTAATTAATAATAATAATTCTTTCAAAGTGAAAGTATGTTTTTTATTTTAAATAAACTTAATAATTATGCACTTTTGAATCGTCTATATTTTCCTACCACACGTTCCAGACATTTTTAACTGAGTTTTTATATATCCAAGTTGCGGGTTGAACGTGGAATGGTTTTCACTGACCGGTTGAAAGTGGAAATATAATATTGGCAGGTAAAGAATCGCTGGTTTAATGTGGAATTACTGGACAAGAAGTCAGTCAGTTTCTATTTCTATTCTATTTTAAAAACCATTTTTGTTACAGATGGCTGACCACCTTTTCTGACAACGTCCGCGCTAATTACAGTTCGGTGTGACAACATTCCAGTTTTACGAGCCGGGAGCTGGCCATTTCATCGGCGTTTAACCAGGGGGTCAAGTCTGCTAATGTTTTCGTCAAAATCGTAGTTCGATAGTGTTTGAATGGTAATGCTTTTTGACACAGTTCTTGTTTATTTAACACAAAACCGAAACACATTGTGTTTCTTAAACCCAAAACGGAGACATATTGTGTCTTGATTTTGGGTTTAAGAAACTAGAACTGTGTCAAAAAGCATTACCATTAGAACACCATTGAACTACGATTTTGACAAAAACATTAGCAGACTTGACCCCCAGGAGCCCTGCCCTCTGATTTTATGGACTAAGCCAGATTTGGCCAGCCTACTCAAGTAACGACCTACACGCCCGCTACCTATGTTACACGAAGGATTTCAAGCAGGGGTTGAAATACCGTTAAAAAATAACGATACAAAAAAATTACGTTAAAAATACCGTTAAAACATTACCGGGAAAAATAACGTTAAAATTACCGTTAAATATAGCGTTAAACTTTAAAAATTATCGAAAAAAAGTAACGTTATTAATTGGAATAACGTTAATTTTAAAGTAACGGTAACAAAAAGTAAGAAATAACGTTAAAATTAACGTTATTTAGTGAAATAACGTTAATTTCAATGTAACGATATCTAAAGTAACGTTATTTATTGACATAACGTTAATGTTAAAAGTAACGGTAAAAAATAAGAAATAACGTTACATTTGAAAATAACAATCCCTGATTTAAAGACCTAGACTGCCTTTCAATGATGGCTTTTCAGAATGACAAAAAACTGTAGGCTCGATAGATGGTGTTGATAAACAACTGTCAACTTTTGAATAGGAAAAAGAAAACAAAACATCGCTAACAACCAACGAACGCCAAGAAAATGAAAATGACTTTTTTGCCGTTTTTTTAAAGCCAATTTTGACACTTCACTCAACGCCATCTAGTGAGGCAAATAGTTACTATTTTTTGTTTTTAAACACTTGGGAAATCCCTCATTACTGCTCAAAAGAAAATAATGGTCACTATATGCTTGTCCATACAAACGAGCTAAATTTAAAAAGGTTTTTTTTTATATAAATACAATCTGTTTTGATTTTATTTAAACTTAAAATTGTTCGGAAGCTGCAACTTGCGGACTTTACTGTCTAATTTACTGTAAGTATAATTTATTTTAAAAGTACTTATTTATATGAAAAAGCTTGTAAAAAATATATGAATGAAAAAGCTTGTGAATGATGCAAATTATTTATGGAGTTTAAAGAATTTCAAAGGAATTATGGAGTTGAAAAGAAGTATTTTTTTTGTGAAATTAAATAGTTTAATTTTACTTAGATTTTTAAACAGTTAAAGTATTTACCATAAAATATGTTTCAGTACATAATACTTTTGGCCGTATCGTATGTTTTTTACATGCTTTCATTATAAACTCCAGTGACCACAACCAAACCTATTGTTTCATAAATAATTGAACCAAACACTATATTTATCCACAACAAAATCTACGCGCTCTATAAAGTAACTCACAAACCATAACAGGGAGTCGAACCCATTCACCATACCGTAGTACTTAGATGGTATCTACTCATCCATACATACAAATCGCAACTTCCCCTATCCGACGTATGGTGAAAATATAAATGAATGCTTCATGAATTTCATCAACCAGCCTCTCATTCTAGCTTATGTTTCTGTCTCTTTCGCACTCAATCTACATTATGAGGATAAGAGGACATCGAGCGTAAGATTGCGCGGTTTTCGTCCTGCTAGTGCTGAAAATGTGTGCCAAACAACTTTGAGCTTTATCTGTGAATCTTTAAGGGGTTGTTTTGAGGGTGGAGGGTGTAGTTTTGGGGTGGTGTGGTATAAGGAAGTGCTCCCTCGGAGGGCAAGTTGCTATCTCAAGGTCCCCAGCTGACACATTCAGCCGTCAGGACCGCGATGGTGACGCCATCTTTAAGTTATTATCGTTGGAGGGATAAGTTGACGGTTTGGTTGGACTTACCGAGGGACACCCAATGTTAAGTCAAAACTTGTGTGTTATTTAGGGCTGATTTTTCAATTTTTCAATCCTCAAATAACAGATAATATCAGTCAGTAAAATTATCAACCAAATTAAATAATTTGCATTTAAAATGTTTTGCAGACGAGCGAATGACTAACATTTTGAATTTGGCGGTTTAATACGTTAACAAGCGAATAAAATCTATCTAAGTATTGAAAAATCAGCTCTTGAAAGTAATAATGTAGGTGTAAAATAATATAATTTTGATACTTAAGTATAAGATAAAGCGATTTTTTGTAATTAAGAAGATCGACTAAAGACTAAAATATAGTCCGGTGTTAAAAAATCTTTTGTAATAACACGGAGTATCTTTACAGAATATTTTTATTAACTTGTACTTACTATAAATATCTTTTTTACCATCGCCACTCGAAAAAGTGCGTTTAATTCAACGATAAGAGTGAATAAAACGCTGTTTTATTCACCGAGTGAATAAAAATATTTTGAATTTGGAACAAGCGCGCATCGTATGAGTTATGTAGAAAAAAAAAACGTGCTGAAAGTATGGAGCTATTCCATAGATAAAGCCATATAGTTATACAAATAAATAAAAAAAATATCCCGCCAATTTTATTTAGGTTCTTTTTAGTGTCTTATCTTTGGGTTCTTTTCTAAAAAATATCCCGCCAAATTAATTAGGTCCTTTTTAGTGTCTTATCTTTTCTATATATTAGAAGGAGATTAGATGTTCAGTCTTGCATCAGTCCATTCCATCAGACTAGTACGATCTTCAGTCTGTAAAAATTCAAAGTCTATACAGACTGATGAAATGGACTGATGCCAAACTGATCATGTAATTTTCCTCTTAGCGTGGTTGTTTTATGTCATTGGAAAACTTCTAGTTTCACTATTTTCTGTTTAAATATTACTGATTACCTACCTAAATAATAAAAATGTGATAATTATTATAGGTATAAGTACCTACTAGTAGTAGTATAAGTATAAGTAGTAAGTATAAGTAGTAAGTACTATAAGTGCCTTAGAGTAAGAAGCCGGCGGTGCTCGAAGCCTACTGCTATTTGTTTTCTCGCAGTCAATGGTAAAAAGTAGAGTACACAACTCGTAAAAAAAAAAAATTCATCTTGGTCCTTTGTATCCCTCGCTTCGCTCAGGATTCTACTTTTGAATCCTTCGCTGCTCTCGGGATCCAACTTAGTCCCTCGAACTAAATTCCCTCTTTTTTCACTTGTTGTATAATCTACTATTAACCGCTCGCCGGTCGTTAAAATAATTATTGTTTGTTTAATATTACATCATGTTTTTTTTATAGTTAGGTATTAATTTATAATTTCATACTTGTTTGCCTTATTGTATCTATCTATAAAGATCTTTGACAATTATTTTTATTTAAAACTTTTATTAACCCTAAAGTAATTAATTCATAAAAATAACGATAAAGGCAGCTGACGGAAATTTCTTATTAAAATTCAAAGAAAACCCCATTCTATCTCAAAGGTATAAGCTTCTTTTTCCTATCAAAAACACTCTTCGATTTGTCAGAATAATTTTGTCTGCTAAAATGGACCTTATTACAATAAATTTTGATGCTTTTTACAAAAGCAATAATCAATCGTTTTGACAGATTGTTACGATCAGCTGTTCACTATTGCATTTATGACACATTGCTCACGAAATCATTAATCTTGGAGTTAACTTTATAAAAAGCTATTGAATAAGACTCAATAAAATTTCACCTTATAGATTTGTAGAAAAAGCAAAATTTATGTCCCCACTGCTGGGGCACAGGCCTTCCTTATTGGTGGATAAGGAGGATGGTCCATAAACCGCCACGCAGGCCCAATGCGGTTTGGTAGGTGTTAATAACAGCAAATGCAGCCGGGACCAACGACTTAACGTGCCTTCCGAAGCACGGAGGAACTCGAGATAAAAAAAAATTGTCACCCATCCAATGACCGACCCTTGCGAAAGTTGCTTAACTTCAGCAATGGCAGGGCCAGGCAAGTTTCGCAAAATTTTGTTATGGATAGGTCAAAGAACTATTTCAGCTCGAATTAGTTCTTTGGTACAATGATAATCTTTGTATGACGAACTATTTCTTCTAGTGCACTGACGCATTAGTAATAAAATCGGATTACCACGTGTTTTTAATCCTACCTAAGAAATAAAACTTTATATACTTTTTAGTATTTATTTAGCCAATGTTAAATTTAAACAGCTTGACTTTCATACGACTTCGCCCTGAATCGATCTGATACGATAAGTTACTTTGTCTTTGTCATACTAATTTGTCATTGTCATTACAATAACTCCATTGAGTTATTTAGTGAGAACAGCTGTAACATGACTTTACAAGGTCGTTAGTACCTATAGACTTTTCATTCACATTGAGTTTTACAAGACTAATAAATCAAGTAATATTTAAAATAAAAAAACATCCTGACGAACTGAGAAAGTCCTCCTGTTTTGGAGTCGGTTAAAAAAAGTTTATCTTTAACTTATAAAATATATTTTATTTTTGAAGCTGCTTTTAAATAGTTGAATGAGGTTTTAGAAATCAAGTTGATTGAAAATCAATCCGTGTTATTACAAAAGATTGTTTAACTAAACACGTGTTTAAATGTGATGCTGTTACTTTTTTGATAATATTGTTTGACAGAGACAGCATCACATTTAAACATGTGTTTAATTAAACAGTGTTAAAAAATCTTTTGTAATAACACGGTATATCTTTAAACTAACAACAAAACAATATTAAATAAGGTAGTACCTTAGATGGGACACCTTCGATACCTACCCTAGATGTCAAAAAAGGCACCCCGAAATAACGCCCCAGCGCTTATTTTGTACAAAGTGTTTTTTTTGTTGTTTGTGTGTTGTTTTTTTCATTTAAAGTTGAATTTGGAAAGAATAGTGATAATAATAAGTTGGTAGGTATCCAAATAAAATATTTATGTGGCGATTCGAATTAAAAAAATTCGAATCGCTTGTTCTTTGTTGTTGCAGGTTGTTGCGTGCTGTTAAGGTTCGTGAAGATTGTATTTTTGATCAGAGTGAGACACCATTAAAAACGTTGACAGTTGAAAGGAAATAAAAAAAAGACTGCCAAATTTTAGCCAAATATGGCGTCAGTGGCAAAGGTATTGATTATGAGCAGCTGTTTTATTTGGGCAGTATTTTACGAGCCCTTTACCCCTCGCCGCCCGCTGTGCACGGTGACGTCACAAAATGGCTGCTAGGACGAAATGGCTTGGACACTTGAGGGGTGGAAGTTACGAAGGTGCTAGCTATCAAAATAAAATTGAGTTTTTTTTTATAAAATGAAGCTATTTGCGTAGGCCAGTGTCCGTACAAAGGTTCCAATTCAACAGCTTTGATAGTGTAGTTCAGAGCGTGATTCACGTCACGTCTGTAGCACATTTCCGCCGCGAAACCGGCATCGCGGTAGTTCCGCTATAGTTGATTTCTATCGACGACGATATATGAGAATCACATCTTCGTAGCGGTTTCGCGTCATAACTTTCGCGTGTGTCCGGTCGGAGCCGATCGGGCGGAATCGCGCGTGAAAAATCTATGCATTAGAACAGGCAGTTCGCTTTTGTTTCGCTTGTCGAATTAATGGTGGAAATTACTGCGGTGTTACGTAGGCGTCAAAGATGACGCGCTTCAAACAGTTACAAGCGGACGATAAACAGTTTTCGCTCAATATCTCTGTGTCATGTAAAATCACTAGCACCTTTGTATATAACTTCCACCCCTCGTTATGATATTATTATAATCAAGTAGATGCCACTCTTTGTTTACAAAAATATCGAGTTTTATTTTTAGCTAGCTGTAAGCAAACGATGTCACAAACTTTTTAATAATGTTAGAAGTATATTTCTGGAGTTATGTGGATTAAGACCCTTGCTATTAATAAATAAGGTCTACATAATACCGATAATGCTGATACTATTAAATAAAAAATTATGATTATAAGATTATAAACAAAACAAATAGTGTCCAACAGCCATTTTTGATGTCCCCACTGCTGGGGCACAGGCCTTCCTTATGGGTGGTAAGGAGGACGGGCCATAACCCACCACTTGGGCCCAATGCGGATTGGTGGGACCAACGGCTTAACGTGCCTAAAAAAACAAATAGATCATTGATTATTTGCTGAAAAATGCTTATTTTTTTATTTGTTTTTTTTAGTAGATTAAAAAGGACTTACGAGTTATAGTAAGTTGAATGAAATTTACGGGGTTCCACCGATATAATTATCGTTAGTAAAATGTCAAAGTCTAACAAAATGTGAATCTTCAATTTCCTACGCTTCTTTCAACCGTCGAAAACATTGTCAATTTTAAATAAAAAAGTGCATCTGCCAGTTAGCAGACGATCCATCAAAGAGTATTATTGGCAATGGCAATGCGTCAACGTCCAACTCTTTGCAGAAGCCATTTGCGCGGATGACTTGGCAGTTTGGGAGCCGCTGAGTATGTTAAACGATATGTTTGAGCAACTGGTGTGTTAGGCCCAAGTCTGCTATTTTAACGTCATAATCGTGTTGCAATTGTGTTTTGGTTATGGGTTTAAGAAAGGTTTAGATGGCCTAGTCCACTTGCCACTGGTCCCTGAGCTCAAGAACTATGTCAAAAAACACTACAATTTAAACACGATTATGATTAATATTAGGAGACTTGGGCCCGGATGGTGTGTGATATGTTACTGTTATCATTTTTTTTGATATTTTCCATTTCACAATACTATTTTTATTTAAGATAAATAAATACTAGATTAATTTTCATTGAAACTTCATTTCCTCTTATATTGGTGATTTTTATAAGGTAAAAATATTTTTTTTTATTTATTTGTTGGCTGTAATTTTTCAGTTTTAGTAATGTGGGGCGAACGAGGACAAATTTGGAATGTGGGGCGAACCTGTGGAGCGAATGAGGAACAAGTCGAAATATCGCTGGCCTATAGCGAATTAAAAAGTAAAAATTACTAGATTTTTTTTGCCGCTCCCACTAGCGACTCGGTAGCATAATTGGTCAGTCAGTGCATTGGGCCGGAATCCCAAGGGTGCGGGTTCGAGTCCCGTCTGAGGTGCTACGGCGAGTCGATTTTTACCAGTATTTTTTATGTTAATATAAAAATGTTACTGTTAGTTAAACAATGTAAAGTAACCCATGAGTCAAATATGGCGTTGTAGAAACGAGGCTAATAGAAACAATGACTTTTGAAGATCAATCCAAAACCAGATATGTAATGTACCTAAATATTATAAATGATAATATCTTTTGTGAACCTTTCGCTATCAATTTCGTTATTTAGGACAATAAAGAGAAATTAAACGAGTTCGTTTCATTTGCATATTCACTACATTCAATCACAGAAGCCTCAAACAATAGTATCAAACAAAAGATACAGTTGCCATGATCACATCCACAATGCTCGGCGACATATCTCCGTTCATCTTCAATGGAAACTTGGATAAAACACAATTCATATATGAATTTCTGATAACATTGTTACATTCTGGTGAATGTTGTTATTCATATTGATATTTCTCTTGGCGGATTTCTTTGTAAATAATTGTATGTACTTACCTACTTAACATCGGCTCGGAGCTCGGTGGCGCAGTGGTTTAGCGCCAGAGCGATTGCGGAAGTTAAGCAACGTTCGCAAGGGTCGGTCATGGGATGGGTGACCAAAAATGTATTATCTCGAGCTCCTCCGTGCTTCGGAAGGCACGTTAAGCCGTTGGTCTCGGCTGCATTTGCAGTCGTTAACACCCACCAATCCGCATTGGGCCCGTGTGGTGGGTTATGGCCCATCATCCTTACCACCCATAAGGAAGGCCTGTGCCCCAGCAGTGGGGACATCAAAAATGGCTGATGGACCTACTTAACATATTTTATTATGGTACTTACGTCAATTTGTAAATAGCATGCCTGGGATAGGAAAAAATGTTCTTATGAAAACTCTCTCTTTGAGGAAAACTCGATATAGGTACCTACCTATTAAGTAATATTATTTTTAATAAAAAATACATAAAACTAAGATGGAAAAAAAACGATTTTGGAAAGAAAATTTTGTGAGTAAGTACCACGTCTTTTATTCGTATGATAACAAGAGCTGATATAATAACTACCTATCTGTATCTGACGTATAGTCAGTTTATAACATTGTTATTACTTTTTTGAACAGAAATCAATGACAAATTACAACTAAGTACAATAAAGTGACAAAGTTCTAAATTGTATACATATTATAAACGTGACTGGTATTTAATTTTCAAAGTAATATCAAAAACTAATTTTAAAGTTGTAACTTTCAAAATTATTTTACGGTTTTTGGAGGCAATAGAAAAAGTCAAAACATCAGTTTTTTTTTAATAAAATTTTTTTTAATCACCATAAGCAGCACAGAACAAAGAAAATCTAAATATGTTCTACTCATGGGAATAACTCGTCATAAGCAGCTTAAAACACTAAAGTCTCTCCAAGTATATTTATTTAGTGAACTAGGGCTAATTCGAACGGCTACCAACCATACGGAACACCCACGCTTTACGACTTCCAACTCGGAATCGAATCAAAGTGTGTTTCCTGGGGGCCTATTACAAAAACGAATCACGACTATCGGACGATGTTCGTCCCACTCCAAGACATTTAACTTTTTAAAGTCAAACTCAATAATTGCTTTATTCTAATAACCTTAATAATTACACTTTGGAATCCTCTATATTTTCCTAGCACCCGTTCCAGACTTTTTTTTAACTGACAAGAAGAACGGGCGCAAGAAATTACAGACAAATAAATATTTAATTAGATATATTACTGCCTTTGTGGTCTGGGGTACTTTTGTCGGGTTGGTGGTGTAAAACTTGTTTCAGGTCCTGGCTAGCTACCACCATCTTGTGCCTAAATTATTACGTCATAACAACAATCTGACACTGTTTTATTCCGGCATAAAGTTAAGATACCCAGTTCCTCCAGGTATAGTGCGCCTCCACCTTCGGCCTTATAGTCACTTAACATCAGCCTCCGTAGCATGGCCACCGAAAACACGATATATATCGCGTGATATAGCATTTTATCGACACTCAACTGTCAAAATCAATTGTCTTTTGACATAAAAATTGATAAATCGCTATATCATATCGCGTTTTGGTAGGCTGATGAAATTAATAAAGGCCAAGCACACAGTCTTAATTTATTTATAATACTGTGCCAAGCCCAAGCACTGACTCGTTGCGGCACATATCTAATCTGTGGCTGCGGTTAAAAAAGTTCAAAATGAAGTAATTCGAACGACGAACATCGTTCGATTGTCACGATTCCTTTTTTATAATAGGCCCTCTGCTCGTGAAGTTGCGCTTCTAGTGTGGTCCACATTGCTTATTCCAGTTAGTGCACTAAAATATATTTTTATTGCTCAGTCATATTTAATTCATGTCAGGTGCGCGAAATTTTTGATGTATTCGTACCGATATGTTATTGAGTTTAATGCTTATGCGCAATCAAAAATACTAATATATAATGTAAAAGTTGGGTTTCTTGCAGAGGCCTTAGATAGATTTTGAAATTAGACAGCTAGCCCCCTGTTTTTTTTCAAAGAGGTTGTCTAATGAATGGATCAGAATGTTGGGCTATGAAGAAGATGGATGAAAGGAAATTACATGTGGCAGAGATGAAAATGTTGAGGTGGATGTGTGGTGTGACGCGAATGGGTAAAATTAGGAATGAGTATGTCAGAGGAAGTCTGAAAGTAGCACCAGTAACAGAGAAGTTGAAAGGGAATCGTCTGGCTTGGTTTGGGCATGTATGGGAAGAGTAATGGATATGGATGTTGAGGGCTGGGAAGTAAGAGGAAGACCGCAGTAAAGATGGATGGATTGTGTGCGGAATGATATGAATGTGAAGGGAGTGGATGAGGAGATGACGAGTGGCAGGAAGGAATGGAAGAGAAGGACGCACTGCACCGACCCTAAATAAATAGGCTAGTTGACAAAATTTCAATAACTGCTGAATATTTTAGCTTATTAGGCATTTTATCGAAAAAAAAGGTTTATTTATTTTTAATCGAGCGTTTACATTATAAATTTCGCGTTTTAAAAAACCAATTTTAATTTGGTTCCAAAACGCACAAGACTGTCATGGCGTCTTGAATGACGTCACGCCGTGCGAAACAAACAAAAGAGCGATCGTGTCTTCGTACGTTATAGCTAGTTTTTATCGTTTAAAAATGAATTTCTCATATTATAAGTATTGTAATAGTGCCCCAGTGTGATAGCACGACTATAAAAACGCCAAACCAGTTATTTATATATGTTCCAAACAATGGAGAAATACGGAAAAAGTGGCTAAAACTTGCGTTCGGTTGTGGTTAGGTTGCACTCGGAGTGTAGGTTTGGAACGCGCCTCCGGTAGTGATACTCGAAACGTCAAAGACAAGATTGGAGTTTCGCACGGCGTGACGTAACGCTTTCTGATTGGTGTTCACTGTCACGTGACTAAAGGTTGCATTTTACGAAATTTATTTTTTAAAAATATTATTAATCTTCAACGCTTTTAATAATTAAAATTGTTTGTTATTTTCTCCATAATATAATTAATCATTATAAATCCCTATCCATTATATTTATTCTTAATGGAAACAAGCCTATTGGGATAAGGGTAGAGGGATGATGAGGTTGTCTAGTGAATGGCTGATCAATTAATATAAAACGTTTAAAAAAATAACCCCTAATGCCTAATATGGTGGATAGGGACCATCAAACTGAACAACCAACTCTGAAATCGCGAAAAAATCAGCTGTTTCTTAAAAGAGATTGGGACTATTATGACCCGCTTCGCGGACACAAATAAAACATATGGTAATTTTTAGACAATTTCACGTAGATTATAGATATGTAGCTTATTTTTCATTAATTTATGGAAATGTTGAGAAAATGATCAAAATGTTTTAAGTTTAGACAATACTTAGGTTGTGAAAAATTGTTTTCTTGCAGTGATATAATCATTATTAATAATACAATTCGCTGAGTAGGTATTAAGATTAAGTAACTAAGTACATGTGTAATTTTTATTCATATACAGGACGGATTTTTATATGTGAACCTAGAGGGAAAGTACTCTAAATAAAGGAGATAAGAGTTTTTGCTCAAGAGAGACGTTACTTTATTTTGAAAAAGAAGCAAAACTGCTTAATCAGGGGTATTTTTGTAACACGTTGTATAGATATATAAACTATCTGTATGTCAAATTTAATCCATATCCGTTAAGCCGTTTTCGCGTAATTGAGTAGGTAACAAACTTCTAAACATATACCGTGTTATTACAAAAGATTTTTAAACACTGTTTAACTAAACACATGTTTAAATGTGATGCTGTCTCTGTCAAACAATATTGTCAAAACAGTGACAGCATCACATTTAAACATGTGTTTAGTCTAACAGTGTTTAAAAATCTTTTGTAATAACGCGGCTAAAGTTTCACATTGTAGGGTAACTTTTTTTTTGTAGGAGGAACCGCGGTTTTATCGCCTTAAAGTTTTTGATAATAACATCTGTCTCCCCTTTTGCATCTACCGCCATACCCCATAGCAACAGGAATCAATCATCATGCTATAATATTATGCATAATTCAATGGCCGGGACTCGAACCCACGACCCGCCCGAACGCTGTACCCGACGACAAGTAGGGAGGATTTATTCAATTTAAAAACTCGTTTGGACGAATCGATTTTTTAAATTTTCTTATTCGATATTCAAATGTCATGCATGTAGGTTACTTGGTACTTATTAAGAAAAAAAAGTTATTTAAAAAAAAGAAACCTTATGGTCGCTTATAGTTTTAACAACAGGGTAAAAAAACATTCATATTAAATAGATCAAAATTACAATGTAGTTTTGTTTATATGTATTAGAAAAGTAGCTTATATAATAACATTTATTATTATGTCATAATCATAAAATTATGCTTTTGAATAAGCTACTTTTCTAATACCTACTTAAGATAGTACCCTGAGCGAAAGTGGCGCCACGGTGAATTATATTTATTATTATAATTCTAATACACAATTTTAAAAATGTTTAGCGTGAAAATTTTACGGCCCACAGTCTAGTATTTTTAGCCGGTATCGTTACATTCCCTCGTAGTCACTGCTAGAAGTAGATAGCAAAACTGCTAAAAGTGGCCGTTTTTGACACATTTGCTATCTACTTCTACGAATGACTACGAGGGCATGTAGTGATACCTTCTAAAAATACTAGACCATGGGCCCTAAAATCTCCACATCATCATCATCATAATCAGCCTATCCTCGTCCACTGCTGAACATAGGCCACGATAAACATTATTAAAATCTTTTTCTATTAAATAAAAACCTCTGAGGGCGCCACTTTCGGTCATACAACCGCCTTAAGTAAGCTTGTACAAATCTAACAAACTAAGAAATTAACATTTCCTACTAATGAACTTATTATTAACAGCTTTTAAATTCACTCATAATTGTTACAATGAAGATCCCTTTTCACATTCAATAACTAATTTAAAAAATATAACTCACGCACAAACCAATTCAGCCCTTATTCCACAACTTACAGAGTTCAAAACTCAAACTTTGAATAGTTTAAGCCAATTAATAAAATAGTACGTGTATCGTTTGTAGACGATAAGTACAAAAGTTTTTCGAGCAAGCTTCGATCAATAATAAATCAGTTGTATTGAAAAACAACCCTCAAGTCGACGTGTTTAAGGTTTAAAATTGTTTGAGGTTGTGTTTGATGCTTTCGTCCACTGTTACCAAGCGCACGGGATCGCCAACCTTTTTCTAGGCCAACCTTCTCGGGACTTTCACTTCGTGTTATTTAAAACGCTGTTTCTAGGCAGAATTTGCGACAGTACCGAAGAAAATATTGGACTCGGAAACGGGAGCGAAATCTTATTGCTTTTCTGTTTATTAACGGAAATTGGCGAGAGAAATGGAATTTTGTCACTCCGATGAACAGCGGAGATGTCCCAATTTTTGTTATTGTATTATGTTCTAAATAGAAATGGCATGTCAAGCAATTGGAAAAAATTCGAATGTTAAATAAAATTTAAAATGCCTAAACAACTATTTTTCATGTTAACACTTATCGATAGTCAATCGCAAAAGTTTATATTATAGTTTTGTTTTATCCCTATTTTCTCTAAAACGGGCGGTTAGTAACGGGCCACCATTAAACCGTACGGCTTATCGCAAAAAACAAACTGGAAAAGGTTGGCGACACCACAGCGCTGCCATAAATGCACTCTCTACTCTAGCGCACGGGGCTATTACTTCCTTTACAAACGAAAAGCAACAAAAGACGATCGCATTCGAAAATGATATTCAACCTTATTTCGTACACGCTAAAGGCGACGGATGCGACTATTTCTTTGTGAAGGTCGCTGGCTGTTACGGCGTTCCATATTTGAAAAGCGAGTTAACCGCTCGGGTCGTGGTGTGCGTGACGTCTGCGTACGTGAAAGTTACTTGTGCGCTTGTGTGCGCACCGACTCAGTCACGTAGGCTCGGTTAGAAATTACAATTCGCAAAAGCGGACGTTTGCGATGCGTTTTTGGGGTTCTTTGTTCATATTCTCTCTCAAACTTCAATTTAACGCAGTTAAACCAAGGAAAGCTTTCATTAAATAAGTTTAGCTTGTAGTATAAAGATTGTCGAAGCTAATGGATATAGTTTTATTCCAAAAACAGTTTAAAAACCACATTAATAAGAAATAAAAGTAAAAAATAAATCAAAAGCAGATTCCATTTAAAATTCGTAGCTTATTGCAAATATGCGATACAAATCTTCAAAATTAAATGAAGATTTTTGTAATGTTATGTCCGCAAAAGGCCATTGTGAGTGCACTTAGCAACAGATCCCTGTCAGCTGTGCCGAGCGTTGCCGAGCGGGCGCGGAACTTGCCGACCACCCGATTGATTCTAGAGTGGTACCTAGTACATACATACCTAGTTAGTATGTATGCCGTTGCAACAATCATGAAAGTTGATGTGCTGCCTTATCGGACGTATTGCGAGATATAGAGATAGCTATATTGCTATGTGCAACTATTGGTAATGTGGTAATTAACAGAACAGCTGATTTTTGAGTGATTTTAGAGCAATACTTAGGTATACTTACCTACCTACGCTTATGTTTTAAAACTTGTTTTAAATTAAAAAATAAGTTTCGGCTAAGTTACAACGGTGGTCGGTTGAGTGGTCATTTTTGCTGATAAAAAATTAGATTTTGTATTTCTAAGTACTATATTTAACGATAAGGAAAGAAAATCTGAAATGTTTTTTATTGCTGTTAGTTGGCGGTCATGGTCATATTAAAAAAAATACAAGCAACAGGATTATGAGAGTCTGTCGGCGATAATAATATCATACTTTAACCCCTATTACTAACTTTCACATTCAAAACAAAACTATCCCCCAGGAACTAGATAATTTATTAGGATGGAAGATAGGTTAGTGGTAGGTATCGAGATAAAATGGTTCAATTATTTGTATGAAAATTTTGCATAATGTATATTATTGTTAACATTATTTTTTTAGCTCATTAGCTCATTTTATCTACTAATAATTATTCTTTTACGGAGAGACAACACGTACATTTTAAATAAGTTTTATTTACTAAGGAAATTAAATTGTTCTTGAAAGAAGCTTCAAACGCGCTGTATGTATTATCTCTTCTACAGTAATATACAATTTCTTAAAGTTATATTTAAACATTTGAATCTTTAGTTAGTAGGTCCTCAATTTTGTATGTATGATAATTTTTCATTGTGTGTTGTTAAAAATACTAATGTTTTTTCCGGCTTGGTTTGTGTAGAAACACTGTATCTCTTTGTTTCCAAATACAAACTTCTATAATATTTTTTTACTATTAGTAAACATACTAGCTCATGAACATCAACAGCACAAATCAAAAGGCTCTAACAACTTCTACGCAGTTAGTGATCTTTCTAATTAATTAACAGCAAATCGTAAACTAGGTACTAAAGCCGCAGTGTTTGTGTGATGCAACGTATTTCTGCGCCTGCGTCGGATCCGACCCATCTGTTGTTTGTTTTAGGAGTGCAGGCAGGGGGCATTCTGTTGTGATTCTTATGTCTTATTTCATACTGACGAACTGCAATATTTACTTTCTCTCTTTACTTTTGTTAATTATTGTGATGGAAAATGACCTCACTTTAAACGTGGAGCTCATTTTTCAATGTTGACGACTCTGTATGAAATATACAGGGAGAAAAAAACAGCCCTTGACGAGTTTCTTGCCGGTTCTTCTCGTTACAAAATATTTACTTTCTTTCTATACTTATGTTAATTATTGTGATGGAAAATGACCTCACTTTAAATGTGGAGCTCATTTTTCAATGTTGACGACTCTGTATGAAATATACAGGGAGAAAAAGCAGCCCTTGACGAGATTCTTGCCGGTTCTTCTCGTTACAAGGTCTCCCGCTCAGAGTTTGCGAACCGATGGCGTAGCTTCTATGACATTCACAAGTGCTTGTAACAGCCTAGACCTAGACTGAATAAATTATTTTTAAGTTTTGAATTTTGAAGTAAATAATGACGAACTGCAATTTTAGTAAGTAAATAATAAAAATTGGATAACATTGCTGAAATTTAGTAAGTAGCTAAAGCACTTTATGCATGGAAATCAGAGACAAAGTGCCGGAAGTAGTATCACATACAATACTAGCATACAATGTGATTAAACTAACAATAAACTATCAGCGGCAAGTTCACTCGAGTCGAGAATGTATGACAAAGAGCTTTACAGATTAAAATACATCGTTTTAGCGCAAGCTCTCTGAAGTTGGTCGCTTCTGTTGTATCAGAGTCAATTAGAAAAGTTCGTTTTCTTAAATTGACTCAGAGATGGCGACACCTTGACAACTGGTGTTCTAGCCACACAGACATTATTAAGTACTTGTTGTATGGTCAGTGACTAGCCATTACTACATTGTATTTTATTACAGCTTTTATTGGATTGCATGACCAGTGTTAAGAACAAAAAAATTAGTCTAAACGAAATTTTATTTTTAGATTTTTGGAGTAAACAACGGAAAATTATCATTCCATCATGTTGTTTGGTGTACTTAACTATTAATAACCTAACGAGTTTATCGATAAAATCTGTTAATAAATAAAAGTTATATCTTTAAATAAGATAATAATATGTATGTTTAAAATATTATTTTTTATCTAAAATAGAAGTTATTGACGAGGTAGAGGCTTCCAAATTGTCTTTGTAGCTTTTTGTTTAATATATCATATGCCTCTCTTATAATAGTTATTTATTTAGGTACATTCTTTTCATTATTTTGTTGTAATCTGTGAATAATGTGGTTGGTTGCATGATTAGCAATAATATATATATTGTAAGCCTGCGTCTTATGTTATACATTGTGCAACTGTTTGTTATCCCTTATAAAATAAAATAAAAATGAATTTTGAATAATTTTGCGCACTAATCTAAAATTCTAAACCAATATAAAATTCAAATAATTAGTATTTTTTTTGTTTGAAACAGCTGATTTTTTTTCGCGATTTCAGAGTTGGTCACATAGCAAAAGTTGTTCAGTTTGATGGTCCCTATCTACTTACCATATTCGCCATTAGGAGTTATTTTGTAACACGTTGTATAAAAGCAATAAATGTAACTACATTAAAACAACCCAAAATACAAAAAATATCACGAAACCTTAACAGTTATAGCAAAAATATTAATCTCCGCAATGTCCAATGTTTTGCCATAAAAGAAATGGAAGTAAGTAGGTACTTATAAAGAAATTTAACTGCCTTAATAAAAAAATTACAAGACTTATTTTTAGGTGACACTGTTTGGACGATAAGCGTCGCAATAAAATATGTACTTATGTTCTCAACGATATGGTTGAAAAACAAGATGGACGAAAATTTTGATGCTGTATTAAATTAGACCTAAACCAAAAAGAGCCATACCTAACTAAAAATGTTTCAACAGAGGCACAATTCCCATACTTTTGTATATTTTTCGTAAAAATCGTTATTCAACTATAGGTAATTCAATTTCTAGAAGACTAGAAAGTACAATTTTAGGTTTCATAAATGATATCTATTTTTCGTAAGAGCTCTCCTGCAAAATGACGAAATACGCAATGAGTACAGTCAGCAGCACATCAGACTATACATGTTGACCTTGAGACCGCCTTTATGCCGTACGTAATAAAAGCTGTTTTCGTAGTTCAACTGTTTAACCTAGCGTGCTGTTGTGCGTACATTCGCGGTAGTCTTGGCGTGCGCGACATTGCTGACAAGCTACAAGACACCGGAGCCTACTCGGCTCCGGTGGTTTGGACATATCCAGCGTCGACCACCTCATTATGTGGGTAACCAGGTACTCAGTCTCAATCTCCCTGGGTCCAGAAGCAAAGGCAGACCAAAACGAAGATGGCTGGACTTGGTAAAAACGGACATGTATATATGCTCGAATAGCATCTCTCAGGCGACACCCTAGGTAGAGCGAAGTGGAGGAGAATTATTAGGAAGGCAGACCCCACCACCATGTGGGAATAATAATTGCGCAGGAGAAGGAGAGAGAGCTCTGCAAAATGCAAATGCTTATTCGCCATAAAACTTTATAGTCTCTGAAGCCCATTTCCATAACTTTATAAGAAAAAAAAAACAATCTCCACCCATTTACGAAGCAGCCGTAGAAAAACGTCTAAATTTCGTCGGCCATAAAAACGAGACGAGCTTCATAGTTACCATCGCCCACTCTCAATTTAAAAACAACATGTAAGATTGCATCAACTGTTTGTGCTTGAGGTTCTCAAATGTTTTAGCTTACACCCCAAGCATGAATAAATTAAGCTTTAATAGAGTTAACGAAAATAATAAAATAAATCTTTAACGTCATTCCAAACCTTTTCAAACTGTTGATGATGACCTTTAGAACCTCCTTGGAAGTGTTTTGAATATTGTCAATTACTTAAAGAATATTAGCTTTTAGATTACATTGTTTATGTCTCTATAAATTAAGATGCTTGCAAAACTGGCAGTGTAACTGAAAAAGTAGCTAACTTACGAGTTCACCTTTAACTAATAAGGCACCACTTTAATTATTCCTTTTATTATGATTACTTATAAATACTTGTCACGATAGTTCTTATAATATAGTGGGCAGTAAAATGACCTCTTTGAGAACCTACGACCTAGAAGCAGCCATGTAGTATGTTGTACCACATAAGCTGCGGACGTGTTTACCTTTTACATATAAGGGCAAGATGAGTCTCCATCGACTTAATCCTAAAGTTTAATCTTGAGCATGAAGTAATATGTACTAACCTACTGTTAACCAGCAGATAACATTTATGTTATGTGCTTTTGGCTTAAAGAGGTACTACGGCTTATTACAAAATGTTATAAGTCCTGATCTATGATAAAATTGATATAGTCTTACCAGACTGTTTGCTAGCATAATTTTGCTTAAATTAAACACTGTCAAATGCTTTTATAAGAACTAAGTTTAAAAACAACAATTGGAAAAACTTTAACGTGTTCTCACTGTCTTTGACACCCCTATAAACTTTTATTCCTATTCACACATCCTATTCAAAAGATCGAGAAACCTGTAACCTTATACTTTAACAGGTAGATGCATAGGGTTCCTCAGGGCGACCGCTTGGGACCGCAACTTCTCCCTGCCGTAAAAACCCACATCCCGGATCACGTACGCGTTTGTAACGCTAATGTCAGCTGACCGGGCGATTTTTTTTAGCGTCAGCTGTTCTCGCTACGTGTCTTTAGCGTCGTACCTACAACATTGTTACAGGCACAATAAAGTATCTTAAGGTAGGACGAATATTTCTTAAGAATGGGTCGTTGCTCGGTTGATGTCTTGACTGAATTATTATTAAGTAAGTATATAGGTTCGTGATATTTTATCAGCGATTTGCTATGGATAAATGTTTACGTCGCGAACAAAACTTCGATATCGCAAATGTTATGTTCGTTGATATAATCTTGCACCATCATGACTCAATTTCAGATTGTTTTATCAAATCCTGGTAATTTAGTGTAACTTTCTTATAAAATACTCGATAACATGATCTACAAAGAAGTTATCGCTAAGCTCTTTTGCTTTGAACAAATGTAATAAACTCAAAAATCACCTTCAAAGTCAATAAACTTAGATTTTTGTTTTAAATATGTTTTCAGTCTTCCTTTCAAAATAACTCAGCCATAGATAATACAAGTTCAAAATAACAAAAACCAATGAACACTAAACATGTCAAGACAAACAAAAAGTCACACAAATATAAAGGCTCATTATCATAAACATACGAGACGAGAGACATCACCCACGAAATAAAAGAGAGAAAGGTATACCAAGTAAAAAAACCTGAGTTATCTGTTAGACTGGACCCCATAAAAGTTTATGGTGAATATTCAACCCACGCGAGTTCGTCGGTAAATAAAATAAATCTACTAATTCTGTAGTGAAGGGTTATGTTCGAGTCAGCCGGTTTGGGGGACGATACCTTTTTGTAGTTTAAACTGTGGACTAAACGTTGATATTGATTTTTTTTTCATGCACACTAAAACAGACGGCACACTTAATTTTGTAGGGTCACAGAATTTAGCTTTTCTTAATGGCAAACAGATGACATAATTCTGAGATACTTAAATATAACAATTCCAGAGCCATATACAAAAAAGTCTAAATTTAATAGTATAATGAATATAATTCATTCATTTAATACTCCTTTTAGTGAGTATGTAAATGTAAATTGTAGTAATAGTTATTCAGTAATATCATACCTAGTAAAATAAATAGGCCGTTATTAAAAGGACGGATTTTAGACGAGACTTATTGATCAATTACGAAAATTACTCACATTATGATAATATGACGAGCAGGCAGAGAACTGGAATCGTAATCAATAACAACTGTATGCACTCTGTTTTCTGTGAATAAAATGATTTGATTTTAAAAAAAAGTACAAAAAGACTGGAAATTGATAGTCCTGCAGAACAATGAAATAATTTGTAAGTATGTAATATATATCTGAATAATTATTATTAATTCCTTGCCAACAGTGAACCAACGATTAAGTAATAAAAATCACATTCTCCTTTATGACTTCGCTATTAAACTGCCAGCATTGATCGCTGCTGTGAATCTATATAACTATTATTAATGTTATTTCTCTCTGAAACATTTCGTTTTACTGTTGTTGATTAACTATTTAATATCTTCTTCTAACTGTTCCCTTGCTTCATTATCTGAGATTGTATTAGTAATTCAATTTACATAACAACTGGTTTCTTTGACGTCACTCAAATCTCTACCGTTTGGTGCTTCCGGATCAATATCTTCTACAAATGGAAGAAGCGTGTATCTGTGTTGGGCTAGTGTAAATGTAACAGTTGCTTAACTCTATTCACTTTATTACAACTAAGTAAAACAGGTTACTTAATGTGGACTATACGACAAAAGGTAATCCTGTGGAAAGATCGAGAATCATTCCATAGCTATATTTATACCTTAGCCCCTAAACTAAATCACCCGATCTTCCCTACGATTTCATCATCCTACCTAACTATTTTCGATATATTTTCAATCGTATTACGTACATGTTAAGGTTCACAAAAATGCACCAAATCTGCATGCTGGGGTGTGCAGCCTATGATTACGTCATAATTTAGCCCCTTTTTAGGAGAGCGAGATGGGGAACACATTCTCTTTCTACCATGGAAAGTTACTGGGATTTCTTTGTTCGCTCAGTCCTATATTTTAGTCGCGCAAAATGTAATTGGTTTGAATCGCTTGTGATTATACCTTTGGAGTTTAATTGAATACTGTGTATTCTGATGAATTTCTTGAAGTTGGTAGACATGAGAAAATATTTAACGTTCATGATAATTATATGATAACATTGGGGCCACAAAAGAGCAACGAAAGCGTCTGTGTAATATTTCACAATTTCTTGAGAGAATCTCGGATTTTGTTTATTAATTAGTCTCATATTACGGAGAACATAATTCATCTGTTTATGTGGTGCTAGCAGACATAACTGAGGACTTAAGAACATGTTAAAACGAGTTATTACTTTTTTATTACCATACCTTGGTGTTTTACACGTCTCGATTGACGTTGTAAAACCACGAAAGACTAGATACGTTACAATAAATATTTCATAACATACACTTTTTATGATTTCGTAATTTATATTTGGTGTTTCGTTATATAAGACGTTGTTTTGTGGTCTCTAATTATAACACAGTCTTTAGCTAAATATAAAGCAAGGCTATTCCCAAATTCCATAAGTCCCCAACTTCCATCAATGTCGTCACGGCTCTTGCTTCATTTAGGGACTTTGCGAAAGCGTTCGACTGAGTTTACTTCGTTAATTATTTTAAGAACATAATTTTCTTCTTAGGCGTTTTCCTGTTCATTCACAGCTGAACGCCTCCCAAGGAAGGCTTCCCTTTCCCTTTGATTTTCCGGGACATCACTTTCCTGGGGCTATTTTTGGATTTCCTTATGGTTGTGCCACTTTCAGGACAAAGACTCAATGCTAGAAGACGAAATATGATAAGTTCTTTTGTTGCTGCGGTTCTAATAAGTTTTACCAATGTATCTATCTATCTACTACTTTCTTATGAAATACCTTAAGTATAGTTCATTCGCGTTATGTCGGCGTGTGGACGTTGGCCCAAACCTTGGCCAATGTATCGTTCGTTGATGATTTTGAAAGAGTCTCTTTGATGCATTTGTTACAAAATCGATATCGGTACGATGAATGAATTTGCCAATATTGTAAGTGAGTAAGTCATCGTTGTCCGTTATTCAGGATTTATCATAATTTTCCAAGGTTATATGCGTTGTATGCTTGGAACCCTACTACAATATTCGCTTTTTTAAGGGTTTACCTTAGATGAAATTAAAGAGGGGCCTTTTAATTTCATCTAAGGGGTTTATCAAACAGCCTATAGATTCCAATTCCAAATCTTGCCCCACTGGCCAACGTATCTGCTGAGCATGCTTAGGAGAAGATCCTATTTAGAATATTTATGGGTATACAAAAGGTTCCTTATGTTATCTAAATTCCCTTCAAGAAAGTCGTATCAGATACCCACGAGCTCGTCTAGACAACTTATCTCTTATAAACAATGATATAAGCTATTGTATCGTATCTTATCAAATATAAGAGGTTATGACTTAATGTATGGTTATTCTTGTCTCGAATAACATATTTTAAGTGGTACTTTTGATTGATTGCTTGAAAATGCCTAAACTGGTTAAGTTCAAATAAGAGTATTATTTTGATCCTTTTCAAGAAGACTTATACAGATTAGATATTAGTACCTACTGTCTAGCTTAAAATCCATTTAAATATAAATTCTTCTTTTTCTGTTACTATCCTTCAATATTGTAAAAAGAAGAAATTTGTGTTGTTTGAAGTTTGAAAATAAATAAATCAGTTTTGAGAACTTTCCTAGGTACTTACTAAGATATTTTATACATACAATTCTGAAGGCAATTTTTAATACTCATCCAAGACTTGCCTCCACTAAAATATAGGAACAAAGAAAATAAAAAAGGAACGAGCACATGTTTGCCCAAAATAGAAACATGAGCTTACACTTATCCCACTTTTTTCTCATCGCCGCAGAAACTAATATAAATCAACTTTTTTTCCTCTTTGGACCTACAGAATTATGGTTACCTACTAGGGTGTTATTTAGTAAATTGGACTTTATGTGCAAGTTAAAAGTGTAAATATCGAGCGAGCATTACCTTGACATTGATATCAAATGCATTTCAACCTGCAAGCGAATATCGACTCTATGCAGACGATGCAGCAACACAATTTTCGCGATAGAAAATGGGTTTAAAGTTTCAAGGGAAATTGGAACGTACGAGCTAAGGCTTAGGGTGGATTTTGGTTAGTGTTGTGTAGTAAAAGGATTGTTGTATTTAGTGTGGGGCGAGAGAGAGGGGCCTGTTGCTACGCCGCGCGCCGGCCGCCTGGTTTGTTCCGCTTGAGACCCAGAGAGGGATATTATTTCAAATATTGAAAATAAAAGGGAATTAATTAATTGGGTGGCTGGAAATAATTAAAGGCGACTGTTAATGCGATACTTAAATACTAAACCTGACAGCGGTTTATTTTTTGGGCGACAAAATAACTAAACGGGCGGCTAACTGTTTTACAAAAACTACGTAAAACAGGCGACTACATGTTGTGGGATACAAAAATAATTTAAGTTAGCAGTGAAAATTCCAAATGGGTGACAAAAATACTGAGTGAGCAACTATTATACCAAGTACGTAACTATATAACAGTACGTGCATTACGTAAGTCTTTTGCTAACAATTCTCGATTGAAATCGATTGAAAGCGCAGTTACATTGCTGCTTTAAGTAAGATAGTTGTCACATTGGTTCTTACTAAAGCCGCAATGTAACTGCGATTTCGGTCAAAGTTGATTGCAACAAAGTTACATAATTACCCCCCTGATCTAAGCTGCCCAACATGTCATCTCGATTAGAATAATAGTCATCTTTTTTAAATAAAATATAATATGCCTAATTTTAAATGTTTTGTGTGCCCTAAGAAATTTGATCGCCCGTTCTGAATAACTAGTTAGGTACTCAATTTGTATTTTAAATTCACCCATTAAAACATTTAAAGTCGCCCTCAGACCGTCGCCCACAGTATTTCAGTACGCTATTATTCAATATTTTTGATACCCAAAATTGGAATTTATTGTTACCCGATTAAATACTACCCGAATTAAAATGTCGTTAATATTATTATAATAGTAAGGTTAAATTGTAATTTATCAATCATGAGTATTGTTTCCACTTTTTTGTAAAGAAAAGTTTTCATACTTAGGTAGGTAACAAAAAGTTTCGAACTTACAGTAAGTTCAAAACTTCGTTTCTTGTAATTTTGCAACATTTCTAAAGTCACTAGGTATTGTATAAACCTGCTATTGCCGTTTTATATCAGAATTTAATTAAATAAATAAGGTAGGTAATGATGTCATTGAGTCTGATAAAAAGCTGTTTTCAATATTTTCTGTTTATTATTCTCCATTGAATTGGTATGATTGGTATCAATCATAGTTAATTCTATTAATATTCGATAGCTAGATTACGAATTTATTTTTCACATTCAAAGCAAAACAATATTTTAGAGATTCTGGAAGTTTAAATAATTTTCTATTGAATAATAATGTTTCTTAGAAATAAAAGCGCGTAAATTTTGGTTATTTGAGAATTATTTGATTTGTTGGTTTTTTTGGGTTTCCCGACGTTTCGACACCTTTCCAGGGGCCGTGTTCACGGGACGACTAAAGCAAAAAGGCTGCTCGTATTTTTTCTGGTTTCTTTGTTAAGCCCGCCGTTAACGATCAATTGCGATTGTCAATTTTTACGTCATTGACGCTTATTGATACGAAAATTGATCGTTTACGCGTGCAATTGAAGCGATTGTCATTTGCTCTAACAATGGCATTGACGAAAAAATTGACAATCGCAATTGGCCATGCTAACTTTTTTGAACATGGACGGAAATCTCAAAACCATTTCGAGAACAGAAGGCATATTTTCTGTACAATATCTACTAATTAGATTTTAAAATAAATATATATTATACTAAATAATATACTAGAAAAAATACGACTCGCACCAGATCTATTTTTTCTAGTATATTATTTAGTATTGTATAAAAATAGCATTGTGAATGCAAAAATCTCAAATTTAAAAAAAAACTATATTTTTAAAAATATTCAATTAAAAGCTCTAACCTTCAAATGACGTCACCACATGCAGTATGAGTAGCCTTTGCCTCTATTACAAAAAAGTTAATGTCTAACTCAGACTTGTCATTTTGACAGCAGCTATTTACACGAGATTGACTGACTTTGACGTTGACGTTGACATGACGTATCTGTCAGTGCTGTCACACTGTTACTTTTTTCTAGTGTATAGGCGAAGACATAATATTATTCACGCTCTATAGCTACGTCACATCCGGTAAAATTTCAAAAAAATATTAAACATAGACAGAATAATTAAAACTTAAAAATAACGAAATTAGTTTTTATAATGGTCTATAGTTTCAAAATAAATTATAAAAAAAAATACGTAGCATGGTCAATTGATCGTTACCGGCGGGCTTTACACCTGTTTGGCTCAAAACGGAACAAACCTCCTCAAAGCTGTTAGAACGCGGGGGCAAATGAGATGACAGCCAGGAGCCTGGGGCCAGCCGAGTGATTAAAAACACTACCTACTTCTCACTACACTACACTTAACAACACTCCTATGTTATACATCATAAGGTCTAAAATACCGCATCAAAATACTCGGTTAACCTTGCACCTATGTTGTTAGGGCATTGTTTAACCCCCACTTCAGACGAAGTGGTGCTATCTAGAACCTTCAAGATGGCGGATGCACAGGTTACTTCGTTGTAATGTTTATTACTATACCAAGCTTCTATATTTTCTAATATGGCTTTATTTATACATTATACAAAACCTACTTCGAGAAATCCTGTAAATGGAGATGGAAAGGCAGTTAAATAAATCAAGGGACCGGTTACTAAACGAATACACAGAATAGGAGAATCAACTTTGTTACTAATATTAAAAGAATACCTTTACAGTTAAATATCCATTTTACAGAGTATTTGAAAAGGCCAAAGGAATAAATGATCCTGTTTTGTGATTGCAATAAAATGTAGGTATAGGAGAAACTTGCAGCTTGAAACAAAAGTACAGTTGCTAATTAGAAAACATTTGTTTTTATATGAATGAGAAAGCGAAAGGGGATATTTCCCCCATCACCTGACCACTAATTTTAATGTGTTATGTTTTGGACATTTCAACAGTGGCATATGAAAAAGGGAGCATAATTTATAAACAAAGACTAAGGGCAGGTGGCTTTATAGCATTATTATACTAAAAAATCAGATAGACTCTTGATTGGGACGCACCTCCCCTCCCGCACGCACCACCTTCCGGTGCAGCCCCCCGCATCGTTGACTATTCTAGGTACCTACTTAACTTCGGCGGGATAATATACTAAATAGATAAAACTGTAGCCATATGGAACGATAATAATAATGACATTAATTAATTCTATGAAATGGTTACACTGAACATTGTCTATAGCTACAAAATTGTGATCGTTTACGAAGCAAATTCTGAGTAGCGTTGCTGTTGATTCACAATGATTTAATAAAAAATAAAGCAATTCTAGAGAATTCCACTTAATTTGTACACTTATTAGTTTCGCCAACTAAGTACCTACTTAGTACCTACGAGTAAATGTTTGTTTTTCTTACGTAAGTTTTAAAATTATCTTGTTGTGTTCGTCGAATCGAATGGGAAATATGGTTTCAAATTATTAAAAAAAAGTATAAACTTTGCATTTAAAAATTTCCACGTATTTTACTTAAGCACATACTTACTTTAAATCCCATACCCTAAAAACCTCTTTCATGTAGGAGAAAATTTCTTTGGAGGATTTACGAAAAAGGAGGGCAAATTAATTCCTTTTCTGATCAAAGCAATCTTAAATAACATCTTTTTGCTGTGTCAGTGCTTATATTATTTACTTGTTTACTTCCGCTTTGTTGAAAATTTGGAGAAACATGAACCTTTCAGGAATTAAGTCGTTAATAATTTTATAACATTTCATACTTGATGAAATAATTTCTGAATTTCTAACCATGTTTTCCCGGCCCAACCCAATTCTCCGGAAGTCTTCGAGAGCTGCTTACTTTTTAACGTGATAATATCCTTGACTTTAAATAAGAAACGCACGGCCTGACTGAACACCAATATACAACTCTTCGAAATAATTATCAGAATTGAAATGGCAGGTTAGTAATGCTACAATCTTGCTACATCACTCGGAGACGAGACTACGGTTAGGGTACTTATAGACTTCAAGAAGTACTTAATTTCAAACTGGAAGACGAACCGTAGAAAGACCTTCAATCAGTTGGACCAGTAACTGGTTAAAGTTGCGGGAAATCATTGGATGCAAACTGCTTGTTGAAGGTCTAAGCACTACGACAAAGAATGTGTTATACCTATGACCTGATTCAAACTTTATGACTTGTGTGAACATCGCACGAGCAAGACGATGCGCGAAACACAAATTCGATGTGGCGACGTGTGGTGGGGCACGGCTACGCGCATTGTGGCCGACTTCACAGCGGCTAATAAGATTTAATCGTATTATATTTTGTAACCTTCGTTCAATTTATTTTATTATGGAGCTTGAAATAAAATCTCGATTTCTGAAGCTAGGTCTTCTAGTATGGGTACTGTTCTACAAGAAATAAAGGTTCAGCAGTCATAAACTGGCGACAACCACTATTGATTAAATTTGTGCTCAGTAATACGGAACGCGTGTATATATGTCCCTCTAAAGTACGATATTTATTGCCGAAGGCAAGGCGGACCCTCACTGACCCGCGGGTGAGCGGGACACTAAATTCGGGACGGGACACGGTAAGGGCTATCACATTAGTTTGGCCGGCTTTATGGGGACAAATCGACGACCGCAAATAGAAAAAAAAACTTTTTATCTCAGCTTAAAATTGTTTGTTTGAGATTTTTTTTATCGTTTTGAATTGAGGCTGAATTTTTTAGTGATTTTTTTGTAGTGCATCTTGAGATAGTCCTAGATAGCTGTCATTTGTTTTGACTTACCTGACCTGTCTGTCGGGATTTCTGCGAATCAGGAAATCAGTTTCATTCTTTGCCGTGTAGTCAACCAATACCTACTTGCTAACAAGAATTTATTTACTTTGTAAACTCTGGTTCTGTCTGATTTAGATCTTAATTATTTAAGTATACAGAGTAAATCTTGAAACATAAGCAACAAATTAACATAAGCAGCGTAAGAACCGGTATACTTGAGCCTCCCTCGGGAACCGAATCCCGGACTAAGCCGATTGTGATGTGACATCCACCGACTCGCTAATGTGCCTCGCTCAGTAATTAACAGAGTAGTTTTTGATAGGGATGGGATGGGAATATATCGATGTTTCATCGGTCTTATTTTTAACCGAAGGGTGTGAAATGAGTAGGTAAAAAAACCCACTTATTAAACCACAAATTATTTTTTGCAGAAAACCAGACTAGTCTGACTGAACTGTAATGTCATGTGTCAAAGTTTGCGTTTGTGTGCGCTTGACCACAGACTATGCAATGCACTGCACAGATAAGAAATGTGCTTAATTATATTTTTAAAAACTTTTTAATTCTGTGTTTTTCGGTCCTGATGTCATTACTGTGCTCGGCAGAATATCAGTGCGGCTGGCCTAGCCTGCTGCTTATACTGAGCCGAGTACAGTTTTGACATCATGCGACGAAGCGCAATGTTATTGTTAATAGCCTTGTATGTGTTTAGTTTTTGTATTGTCTTTGTAATGTTGTGTATCGTTGTGTGTTGTTCAAAATAAATTTTCTTTCTTTCTTTCTTTCACTAGGTAATAGTCATCATTAAAGTTTGTATGGTCACAATCACCGAAACAAAATAATGAGTAAATATTATGATTTCTTATTATTTAGGAGTTTGGTGGCGCAGTGATTTAAACGCCTTGCCCTCCGTTGCGGAGGTTTAGCAATTTTTACAAGGCTCGGTCATGGTCATGAAATGGTTGACCAAAAATTTATTACCTATCTTGAGGTCCTCCGTGCTTCGGAAGACACGTTAATATACATCCATTGGGCCCGCGTGGTGGGTTATGGCCCGTCCTCCTTATCCACCCATAAGGAAAACCTGTGCCCAGCAGTGGGGACATTAAAATGGCTGATGGTCAAATGGAATGGGCTTTTATCATTAATTTGAAAACATTAGTGTAAGAAGAAGAAATAAATTGCCAGGTAAAACTATATTTTACACCAACTTCAAAGATGTATAGCCATAAAAAAACGTAAATTGATCACTTATATAAAAAGTAATACTAAGATATAATTATAAAGTGGCTTCTGATTTGGGTCGGAAAAAGTATTTTTACCATCGCCACTCAAAAAAGTGCGTCTTATTCATTGATAACAGTGAATAAAACGCGTTTTTATTCACCGAGTGAATAAAAATATTTTGAATTTGGAACAAGCGCGCATCGTATGAATTAGGTACAAAAATAATCCCGCCAATTTTATTTAGGTTCTTTTTAGTGTCTTATCTTTGGGTTCTTTTCTAAAAAATATCCCGCTAAATCAATTAGGTCCTTTTAAGTGTCTTATATTTGGGTTATTTTTTATATATTTGAGGGAGATTAGTTGTTCAGTCTTGCATCAGTCCATTCCATCAGTCTGGTACGATCTTCAGTCTGTAAAAATTCAAAGTCTATACAAACTGATGAAGTGGACTGATGCCAGACTGATCATGTAGTTTCCGTCTTAGTTAGCTCGGTGGCGCAGTGGTTTTCAGAAGGCACGTTAAGCCGTTGGTCCCGGCTGCATTTGCAGTCGTTAACACCCACCAATCCGCATTGGGCCCGCGTGGTAGGTTATGGCCCGTCCTCCTTACCACCCATAAGGAAGGCCTGTGCCCCACAGTGGGGACATCAAAAATGGCTGATGGACAACTATAAATACTATGGGTACTGCTATTTTTTTTTTCTCGCAGTCAATGGTAAAAAGTAGAGTACACAACTCGTGAAAAAAAAATTTCATCTCGGTCCGTTGTATCCTTCGCTGCTCTCGGGATCCAACTTAGTCCCTCGAACTAAATTCCCTCTTTTTTCACTTGTTGTATAATCTACTATTATTGCTTTATAATACCTACTTACCTTCAATTTTATCACATCACATTTTCGTAGATTCTATCAAGATTTTATCGATAAATTTCTTACACTGGGAACGCAATCACCTGTCCCTATTTTACGATGAAAACACTGCCATTCCTAATTCTTGAGGGGTTTGAGCGAAACATTAATCTTTGAAATGGCATCAGATGTGCTATATTCTTACTATACTTTACAACATAAAGACTATAGCAGTGTCGTCAGGAAAACACTGCTCTTTGCGCCAGAAATTAGATAAAGTAAAAATTTAATAGTTACACGCTTAATGTTATTTTTGGCATTGATATTAATTTGTTCATTAGAAACCCTATTTTTTTTATCTAAATACAATATTTTTTTATATCCAAGAGAGCCCGTGTGTGTTGTGAAGTGCTTACTTTACAACACACATGGGTGTAAAAGTAATTCTATAATATATTTTTTTATCCGGGTAAAAAAATATAAAAGTGTAAATAGTACATTGCAGCTGAAAACGGGAAGCTAGCAAATAGCTTTCAGTATAAGGCTTGTATAATACTTTTCTTAAGAAATGCGAGGAAATTATTTTTTCTTAGTAAAAATTGTTTTTTAAATTGGTTCGTGTTGTGTGACCATGTTAAATGACCAGTCATGCAACCATGAAGTTTTATAAAAATAATGCTAGCTGATGTGTTCTACCGTTTTGAATTTGGAATACTACTACTTGAAGTATTTCATTTCCGCAATGAATTTCAGAATGCCACGGAAATATGTAACGCCCCGCATTCCTTTTTCAAATAGATTCATAACATTTCAGAGCATATAAGTACGAAAAAATATTACATATATGTATAAACTTTTCTGTTTTTTTAAATCAGCTGTTTATCTGTTAAAATCTGTGTAGCAATGTGCCTCGTGTATAATATTCTCAGATCTGTATCGATATTATTCAAATAAGTGGAAAATTTAGCGAGAAGATAAAGCGGCTTATGTTATCGAAGATAAAACAAAGCTATGGACGTAATCGGATAAAATATGGGTCAAATTATTTATAAATTAGAATACAGAGAACGTGCAAGTAAACAAGTTCAACGGCTGAATTCTTCTTCTGAATTATTTATCTGTTTGTTATATTATACACGTTTTTTTCCTCTTTCATGCCTACAAAATACTTTTCTTTTTCATGAAAAAATACTTCACGAAGATACTCTAAAATATTGACCCCTAAAAAGTTGGTATTATTTTAATGTTTTATCAATTTTCACACCATACTTTTGATAGGACGGCAAAAGGCTGATGAGATGAGACATGGGACCCAAAATATATACCTATGTGCATATTTAATTCTCGGCTGTAACATAAAGTAGAGTCAACAAAAACGCGGTGTCCCGTTGACCAACAATTTGGACTTTAAAATGCACTAATTTCCCCTTTTCAAAGGGATTTGGAAGGGTCAGCAGAAGGGACAAAAGGCTATTAGCATGAATTACCTTGCCTTTGTGTACTGGGACAATGGTCTCCGAATAAAGTGCTCATTAATATTTCAACTATTTTATTTATTTGATCCTTTTAATAGGTTGTTTGTAGCTTCCTGAGGCCGTACTCTTTATCATCATATTATCTATAACATCAAAGTAATGTTGTGATAGCTAGAGACAGAGCTATACATCGCGTATAGCACCATCTCAATCACAACATCGCTTCGCTTCGATATTACTTTTGACAGTCATTGTAAGGTTAGCCTATGTTTAGGACGATACTGTATTTTTAGAAATATCTGCTTACTCATTACAAAAAAATTGAAGTTCTTCGTAAACAACTTGCTACCTATACATACAAGTTCAGTAACAAAAAAAAATCAACAATATTATAGGAGAAATACCTACAGCGTGTTACAAAAAACCTCTAAATCTGAATATGGTAAAAAGGGAGGGACAATCAAACTGAACAACTTATACTATTGGACCAACTCTGAAATCGCGAAAAAAATCAGCTGTTACATTCAAAAACTTGATAAAGAAAATATCAAAATGTATGAAACAGCTGATTTTTTTCGCGATTTCATAGTTGGTCCTATAGTAAAAGTTGTTTTGTGGTGGTTTCTATATCTACCATTGTAACACGTTGTAAATAATTATGAAAAATAACGAACAAAAATCTTCAAAACAATTAGTAAGTAAACAAAATAACCTTATGTTGTCTAAAGGAATAATTTTGATGATAAATGTGACATTGAAAAATGCAATATTTGTTGACACTCTCTTCGAGATTATTTACCTGATAAGCTTATGTGTTATTGCGATAACACTGGAAAAACAGCTTAGTACTTATGATATTATGCCAATATTTTTATTTAAACTAATGCTAGGTCTACACTCGGCCGTGAAACCCGTGAACAGCGTTGAGTTCGCGGTTTTAACATAACTCGTGGAAAATTTAATTTTTTTGAACATCAGTGTAGAAGCATCACAGTCACAGCGTAGTTAAAAGGGGGTATAGAGCAAATCGCCAATCTTAGATTTCGTTTTTCAGTAGTAACACACATCATTATAAGTACTATGGTAGTAATGTCAAATGTAATTGAAAAAAAAAACATATTTAAATATTACATTATAATAACATTGTCAAGAATCAAGTTTAAGCAAAAAAAACACGAAATTGCGTCTAATTTTAGACTTAAATCGTTTTAGTTAAGTATTTTAAATCCGAGTTGAACACATTTTATTCTAGTTTACGCTTTAAAGCAACTGTATTAGCGATTCTAAAAAAAATATAGGTAAGTATTTTACGAGTTAAGATTCAAGTAAACGGTTAAGTTAAAGTTAATTTAATATATCATTTTATTGTAATGTAATTTTAATAACTTATTTTTTAAATTACGAAAACTGACGATTTGAAATTTAGTTTTATAAGTTTTTATGGTGTTATTCAGGATTTTTTTACTATTATATGAACTATTTCGCATTATGTAATGTTGTGCGGCTAGTGTGTCCCTTTCCCACACGAGATTTTATGTATACTTTTTTTTATCCTAGTATATTTCTATCCTTGTTGTTTCTCTAGCTACGATTAGGTAGTGTCGAATAGTCATGTGTGGTCATGTGGACCTACCTTAATAGTATTACATCAAATCGGTACTAAGTGTAAAACCATACACTCACGAGCGAGTGTCTTGACAACAAAGTTATCTTACTAAAATAGCAAAAAATACATTCCTAGTATAGGTATTACTATTTTCTGTGTTTAGGGTGTAATTTAATATTACATACAATGTAGTTTATTGTAGAAAAAATAATTTGACCCACCTGATGGCATAGGGGCATTTCTACCAGAGGGGCATCGCTCATGCGTTGCCAGCCCTGAGTAATGTTTGTCCCTATCCTGTACAGCCGCGGAACTACAAAATAAGTGAGCCGTAACTCTAATTATTATTATTTTTCTTCCTGCTGTTTGATTTAGAAGCAGGTATTGAAATTCCTTAAAAAATATATCGTTACAAAAAAAATTACGTTAAAAATACCGTTAAAACATTTTATCGGTAAATTTACCGGTAAAAATAACGTTAAAAATATTGTACCGGTAAAATTACCGTTAAATATACTTAGCGTTAAACTTTACCGGTAAAATTATCGGTAAAAAAGTAACGTTATTAATTGGAATAACGGTCATTATAAAGAAACGGTAACAAAAAGTAAGAAATAACGTTAAAATTAACGCTATTTACTGAAATAACGTAAATTTGTTAAAATAACGTTAAAATTAGGGTTATTTACTGAAATAACGTTAATTTTAATGTAACGTTATCTAAAGTAACGTTATTTATTGACATAACGTTAATGTTAAAATTATCGGTAAAAAAAGTAAGAAATAACGTTACATTTAAAAATAACGTTATCATTCCCTGTTTAGAAGTAACTAAACTAAACCCATTAAACTTTGTCACAGCAATAGTTACAATAGATAGCCACACTGCCGTGATGAAACGGCACTAATGTGATCAGCTAAGTACTTCTGTAGGTACTACATTTAGGCCGCTGTTCACAAAATACACTCTTTCACTATCTCTTTACAAAATGGTTGATTATGTCCAGTTCAGATCACTTGTGTTCTGAGATTTCCCCCCATAGTTGTCGCTTCGCCAGAAATTTAACGAAATATAGTATATTTTAATTGATTCTTGGAATACCTACTTGATCATTTATTCATAATCTACCCGGTTATTGTGTTAAAACGATAATAAAAAAACCATTTTTTTGTCTATCGTTGAAAATACGAAATCTGACGATTAGAAGTTTATTTTTATAGTGTTATCACTTCTTCAGGTCTTTTTTGGTCAGATCAAGAACTACCCTCGCCTTAACTTTTAAATACTTCAAATTTTCGAGGTATTCCTTGAAGCGCACCCATTTTGAAACGCACCTACACTATTAATCAAAATAAACCTATATTGGTAAGCTAAGAAAACCAATTACCTGTTTAGGTGCGTTTGAGGAATAGTTTAGGTGCGCTTTATTAGGTGCGTTTCAAAATGGGTGCGCTTCGAGGAATACCTCAAATTTCCCCATATGTAATCAATACGACGCTAAAAACACGAAAGAAAATTTTATAGGAGGCAATATACAATACACATACAATAATATATATATACAATTTAGAAATGGCAATTTCCAAGCATCAAGCCTCCCTTAGACAATTCACTCGCAATGATCTCTGCTTCGGTAAAAATGGGTAAACATGTTTACGATCTTGTTTACCGACATCGAATACCGATTTATTCATTACTTTATTCGGCAGGCATTAGATAAGGCCCTGATAAACGATTTTGTCTAGGAGTAAACAAAAATATGGCGGGTGTTTGTCATCGCAAATATTTTATATTGGCAAATTCAAACACAGTTTTGTTTATGCTGGGTTTTTTGACCATACATTTTTAGCCATCTCCTTTTATTCAAAAGATATTTTTTTTCTTAATACTAGGTATTACTTAAATTAGTCTAAAGTTTTAAGAATGCCTAATTTATTTTCAAGTAAAAGCAATAAAGGTCAGTTCTTTAAATCAGCCCTAAACTCTGATAATGTCGTAAGTTATCAACTTAATCTTTGTAATTTAAACCTTATGGAAATGAGTTTTTTTTTCTGAGCAAAAACTACTGAAGCAGTCTGTATTAAGTATAGAATTTACAAGTGGTAATTTATTTTGACGGCTGTAGGCTGATAGAATTTATCGTAACCCAGAAAATTAACATGGAATAGGCTTTAGCTGTGAAAGTTTTCTGTCTACGTGTGTATTTTATTATGCTATTGTTGTTGGAAAAATTTAAGATTCGAGCTGAATATGTGATTTCGGGAATGGTTAAAATTAATGAAGAGTAAAGAATGTTATTAGAATTTAATGGGTAGCATTATACGGAGATCACAAAACAAATGAATTGCCAATTTTGAAATAAGAACATAGAAACATACCAATTATTATAACATACATTTTTGTTTTTTAACCGTTTATTTTACTATGCAGAAGTTAGGTTATCGTAGTTTTTTTTTCGAATTATTATAATTTTTACTTAATTCCTGAGCAAATGATGAGTATGCTGCAAACGCTGAGCAAATGGTGTAAACTCTGTTTCCCAGTACTCCTAAACTATTTAGTGTTTGTTTCGTGGGGTGACGTGACGTCACAGGCGGCCATGTTGCTTTTGTGTTTAACTTGGCATTTTATTACTTAACTCTGACTTACTGTGCGTGATGACTATTATTGCTTGTAGGGTGACTAAGTTGCTACTAGCCTTAGTATTTTTTCATAAAAAATAATAATAAAAGTTTTAGAAACAGATACCTATTTAATGCAAACAGGAATTAAAAGTAACATTTGGAGATACTATACTGTAAGTATTGTTAACGGAAGATTGGTTTAATTTAATTGGTTTGTTTATGTTGTTAAATTAATTTTATCACATAAACGTGAGTACAATAACAGAACTTTGATACTTACAGAATTATTTATTTCACATATTTTTTTTACTATTGACAAGAACGATTATTACAATTTCCAACCGCATTTTGCGTGCGCATGGATTTTGGTCTATATCTCAATATTTTTTTTCAAAAACGTAAAAAGGTAATGAGGACTGAGGACATAGACCTCAGTATTTTATACCTAGTTTATAAAATGTAATATTAGTTAGTTGTGTACAAAACTAGCAGCCGTCTGCAATGTGTACCCACTCTTTTTTTATGTACAACGGAATAATACTTGGCCTTTACCTCAACTGATGTTAAGTGACGATAAGGCCGAAGGTGGAAGCGCACTACACCCGGAATCCTCATCACCGAGGAACTGGCTATCTTACCGCTAACTGCCGGAACACAACTTTTAAATCTTTATAATATGGCGTTAGACTTAGGTAAGATGGTGGTAGCTGACCAGTACCCTTAGCACGAACAGCTATCTAGAAAAAAAACGCGCGTAAAATTTCTCGATAGACAATTCTCTATGGAAAATTTAATTTCGCTTATCGGCGATAGATGGCGCTGTAAAAATTTCCAATACAAAATTAATCTATCGAATGATTTTACGCGCGTTATTTTTTCGATAGCTGTTCGTGCTAAGGGTACTGTTTATGTCAGTCAGTTTTTCTTTTTAATAACTACTTAGATATAGATAGACGTTCATTTGCTGCAAGGCTGGCATATTTCGAAATTGGCGAGTTTTTAGTTAATAATAAATATAGTAATGTAGAAAAAATTGATCTCTGTTTACTGCAAAAACGCCATTTCTCTAAACTCTATAGAGTAAGAGAGAGACCAACTATTCACTGTTGTGCTGTTAAGCACTGTCTCTTTCGTTCCGGTACTTGAAACTTTAAAATTCTCTCCTGTTAAATGATACTTTTTTGAAAAATGTCGACCTTGCTGCAAATGAGCGAAGTGCGGCGGGTGTCATGCTGCCATGCCATGCTTGCTCATGCCATGTTTATATTTTCACCAAAACCCATGGCCACCGTACGCTGCCGATTGCATGGCGCACAGTTCCGTTCGGTGGCAAAGTTTGCCCGAGTTCGGCCAACACAGGGAGCCACTCATTTCGAATGTGGCCGCTTGACACGACATAATCTACTTCTATACCACAAACTTTAACGCTTCACTTCCCAAAAGGTAATTTTACCAAAGCAATTCAAAGTTATTTTTAGTTTAAGCACAATTTCTAAAATACCAAGGTTCACAACTTCTCGTTAAGTAAGTTGCCATCCACTTATTTGATAAAGATAATCACAAAGAGATTGTGTTATAAACCATTAGACTTTAAAGCAAGTAGGTACTTACTATGACTGTATACTTAACTATAAAATTTATCTTTCTGAAAAGAAAAAAAAATAGGTGTTGTGTCAAGTGTTTCTTTGTGATTACTTCGTAGGTTTTACTATGGGACTAACTCTGAAATCGCGAAAAGAAAAAACAGCTGTTTCACAAAAATTTAATAACGAAAATATCAAAATGTAAAAACAGCTGATTTTTTTTAGTGATTTCAGAGTTGGTCACATAGAAAAAGTTGTTCAGTTTGATGGTCCATATCTACCATATTCGGCTTTATAAGGCTTTTACCAAACACCTTGTATAATGGAAACCAAAAAGTTGCAACTGCAAAATAACTAATTTTCCACACTAGGTAAACAAAGTAAACAAAAAAGGGTACATTTATTGATTTTTACCAAAGCTTTTGTTTTGTCACATCCTGATAAAGGAAGTAACGTTACGTAACAGCATGTAACCAAAACAAAAGGCAGATAAGCGAGGCGAGGCGACAATATGGCATCGACGTCGCCACACCGTCGCCAAGCCACTTAGCCGCAGAAAAACAACCGAAAATGACCCATCCCGGGCCATTTGTGCCCCGTGGTTGGTACAAGGTTTTTGCAAAGGACTATTTTTATCAGGGTTAGCAATTGTAATTTGCTTTTGAGTAAGTTTATACCTGATTTAACCAAATATTGGCATAGCAATATTACTCCTTTAATACACTTTAAATACTAAAATAAGTCATAATAGAATTTCATAAGTATAAATTTAGCAGCATCTTATTGTCATATTTTAAGTTCATATTCAGACTTATTTTAGTATTTAGTGTATGCCATTTTTTTGGTTAAATCAGGTATAAAATAAGTCTGAGTTTTTTTATGCACGACGGGATAGTTCTTGGCCTTCACCGCACCTGATGTTAAGTGACGATAAGGCCGAAGGTGGAAGCGCACTACACCCGGAATCCTCATCACTGAGGAACTGGCTATCTTTCCTCTAACTACCGGAACACAACAACTTTTAATTGTTGTTATTAGGTAAGTAGATGGTGGTAGCTAGCCAGGCGGAGTTGTGGACTTAATAATAAATAAAAGCCCTACCACCAACCCAACAGAGTACACATGTCCCCCCTCCTGAATCTAACCCGGGACCCTTGCGTCTTACACGGGTGGGTGAACCACTAGACCACAGAGGAGGTTGAATTTATTAACTAGCTGCCGCCCGCGGTTTCACCCGCGTGGTTCCCTTTCCCGTGGCAATATCGGGATAAAAAGTATCCTTTGTTTTATAATCTAGGCTATCTACTATCTGTGTGCCAAATTTCAACCAAATCCGTTCAGTAGTTATTGCGTAATTGAGGAACAAACATCTAAACATCAAATATCCAAACCCACAAACTTTCACATTTATAATATTTAATTAGTAGGATGAGGCTGATAGAGAATAATTATTAGCACTCGTTTCAATTAAACCTCAATATTGTATTAGTACCTATATTATGGCCACTCGCATATTGTATGCATCGTACATACATGTAGCGTATAGGTACATATACATACATATACAGAGATATACATACAAGTCACCTTTGTAACGTCAATCATTAGTTGTTATGGCATCAGACAATACGGAGACCGTGTGCAACTTAAAGCGAAGCCATGAACTGATAAAAATACACTGTAGATATACTGTAGATATATTGAAAAGTTATTTAATTTTATTTTATTAAAAGTGGTTTAAGTATGGATACAAAACATTTGAGTGACACACAGGAGTGTGATGGAATAATTAGACGTAAGCTTTGCAAGTTGACACATGTGAGGTATGTAAGGTATGTAAGGTAAGTATAATAAAATAACAGAACCTACCTACTTAAAAAACATTTTTCACTCCTCTTGCTCAAAAAGTCCGTCATTGTAACGTACAAGAGCCGAGATAAAATAGCATAATAACCCCTAGGGGATAAAGTTTTTTCTTTTTAATGTTTGTCTATTACCATATGAGCCTACTAAAACGAAAAAAGTCTTTTTACCATCGCCACTCAAAAAAGTGCGTCTTAATTATTGATAACAGTGAATAAAACGCGTTTTTATTCACCGAGTGAATAAAAATATTTTGAATTTGGAACAAGCGCGCATCGTATGAATTAGGTACAAAAAAAATAAAAGGTGCTGAAAGTATGGAGCTATTCCATAGATAAAGATATAGTTCTACAATTAAATGACAAAAATAATCCCGCCAATTTTATTTAGGTTCTTTTTAGTGTCTTATCTTTGGGTTCTTTTCAAAAAAATATCCCGCTAAATCAATTAGGTCCTTTTTAATGTCTTATATTTGGGTTCTTTTTTATATATTTGAGGGAGATTAGTTGTTCAGTCTTGCATCAGTCCATTCCATCAGTCTGGTACGATCTTCAGTCTGTAAAAATTCAAAGTCTATACAAACTGATGAAGTGGACTGATGCCAGACTGATCATATAGTTTCCCTCTTAGTTAGCTCGGTGGCGCAGTGGTTTAGCGCCTTGCCCAGCGATTGCGGAAGTTAAGCAACGTTCGCAAGGGTCGGTCATGGGATGGGTGACCAAAAATGTATTATCTCGAGCTCCTCCGTGCTTCAGAAGGCACGTTAAGCCGTTGGTCCCGGCTGTATTTGCAGTCGTTAACACCCATCAATCCGCATTGGGCCCGCGTGGTGGGTTATGGCCCGTCCTCCTTACCACCCATAAGGAAGGCCTGTGCCCCACAGTGGGGACATCAAAAATGGCTGATGGACAACTATTAATACTATAGGTACCTTACCTACTGCTATTTTTTTTTCTCGCAGTCAATGGTAAAAAGTAGAGTACACAACTCGTGAAAAAAAAATTTCATTTCGGTCCTTTGTATCCCTCGAACTAAATTCCCTCTTTTTCACTTGTTGTATAATCTACTATTATTCATAAACACGAATAAAAACTCGCTCGACTTAATACTTGTTCTCATTCTTATTTTTGAAAATGGAACTAAAAGCATCCCTTCAGTGCATAGACTTATTTATACTCTGTGTACAGAGTGAATCGTAGAATGCGTGTTTGTAGCTGCTACTATAACGTAGTGATTACTTGCTCAGTGGCTGCTACAGCAGAAATTAAAAAAAGGTACCATGGCGCGAAATCTTTAGAATTTTTCTATAATTACAAACTGATTGAATTGTGTGACTGTAATAGGAAAGAAATAATTTTAATCTTTTGCCGTCAAGCACAAATCATTTATTTAAATATTGTACAAAAGTTTATGAAGTGGAGGATAGAAAAACGAGTGGATTCGTTTACGGAAGTAGGTATAAACTATTTAATAGTGTATTTTATTTTCTCGCAATCGTAGTGAAAAGAATAGTGTAACACACGACGCTAAAACCCATTGTAACTCGGTTTCTATTTATTCCCTCGCTAAAGCTCGGGAATAAAACTACCTCGTATACAATGGGTCATTTTAGCGTCTTGTATCTACTATTATATACCTTTATCGTTGGTGGTTTGCGTTCAAACTTACCAAGTTTATTTTAAACTCTTAGAATTAAAGAAAATCCTAAAATCACGCCCCGCAGTTGAATGTTGGCGATGCTATAAACCTAGTGAAAGTCATATAAAAGTCATTTTGCATGAAAAGTAGAGGTAAGTTTGCGATTTTTTTTAACGAGCGAAGTCTACGATTTTAGTTGCGAGTTAGACATTCTGAGACTATTAGACATTTTGCGAATTTGACATTCTGCGCCTAAACGAATAATAACAACCCAGAACGACAGTTCCCTACAAAACGCACTGTCAAAAGTGAGGCAAATAAGACTGAGTCAAAATGTTTTCAGTTTTCAGATTTGATCCTTCATAATTTACCTAATCGTACCTTATAAGAACGAAAATGTTAAAATGTTCCTACATTTAGGCACAGAATACATTAGGCAGGCGGCATCCGTCACTCGCTCAAGGCCGCGCGTTATTCACCTAGGTACACGGCGGGGTATCGCCCACGATACAACTGACAGAGGGCCGCCGCACGCCCGCCTGTGCGCTCGCACCTCGCATCGCACCGCACGTTTCCCGCGCTTACTTCTCGAATTTAAAGTGTATATTTTCTTTGACAAAATGCCGAAACCACGTAATTATTGTGCAGTGGATGGCTGTCAAAGTAAAAAAACAAATGAAAAATTGTCATTTTTTTCTTTGCCGAGAGACGAACAAAGGTAAGTAGCATTTTAAATCTTATCTTTATAACCTGTCACAATTTATTTCTTTGAACATAGCCAACATAGGTAGGTACTATGTAAATCATAATATCATAAATTAAGGAGTCCAGCCAAAGTAACATTTGCCGCTATCGCTTCGCTTCGAAACATGTATGGATTTGACGTTTTAAAATTCGATTGTTAACGAAACCTTATGTCAATCCCATTACATGTTTCGAAAGCGAAGCGATAACGAGGATTAGCGAATGTTACTTTGGCTAGGCACTCTGGTATTATAGAAGTTGTTTTAAAATTAGCTACTGTTGTTACCTTACTTAGTAGGTAGGTACTTACGCAAAGGCACCTACCTGCTTTTTCGTGGATTTGTTTATTACGATTCTTAATACCTACATCCGTACCTACTAATAATATTATAATGCGAAAGTGTTTGTCTGTCACGCTTTCACTTCACGGCTATACCGAAAAATAAAAAAAAAAGTAAGTAGGTTTGGTACCTAACCTACCTAGGTACCAATCATAGCCGTAAAGTTGCTGGAAGTTTTCAAAAATATTTTTTTTATTCTCGTTCGCTCCACAATCCACAACTTCTGTAGGTAGGTGGGTACCTAGGTAAGAAAAGAACATGTTTTTGTTTTAAATGTTAATTCAATTTAGGATCAAATATAAGTAGGTAGGTACTTGCTTAACAATCATTTTCGAATCCAATTTTTTTTTTTGTGTTTCGTAGTAAACAATTCGCCATGTTCGTCTGCCTGTCTGTCTGTCCGTTTGTCCGCGGCTAAGCTAAAGGGTATAAGGGACAGACTCCCGAAAATATTAGCTACGAGCTCAGAATATCATCTTTCTAATAAAATGCCAGGCAGCTACGAAACCTTACACTGCGCGTTGCCCGACACGCACTTACGGCCGTACCCAGAGACGTTGCTGCAAATTGTTGCTATCTCTTTCTTTTCCATAGTGATAGTATAAGGCGACACGATACTTAATGAAGCATTAAACTTTATTGAGGTCTCTGAGTACGGCAGTTAGCCGCTTTTGTAACTTGGTTCGATCCTAAATATTAACATTAGAAACAAAAACATGACACAAAAACATGGATGTCAAATATTTATGTAAGGTACTTGATACAAATAAGGCCTATGCGTTAAAAAACCTAGATAAATAAATCCCACTGTGAAAATACTTTACACACACGCCCTTTTACCCGCCCGAGTGCGTTATGCGTTCACTACACTATATGTCATGCATTTTTCGATAGAGGTGGGCGATTTAGTGCTGCGTTATAAATTACGCTGTTTTAGTATAAATGTTTCTCTTACTAATTGTTTCTTAATATATAAATTGCTATCCATAACCTTCATTTGTACTATTGGCTTCAGATGCATCTTTACTAATAATTATAAATGCGAAAGTCCGTTTGTTTGTTTGTTACGCCTTCACGTCTTAACTACTGAACCAATCATCATGAAATTTTGCATACACGTTGTCAGGGGTACAGAAAAGGACATTGAGTACCTTTCATCCAGAAAAAACCAACAGTTCCCGAGGGATAGCTAAAAAACTGTCCACGCAGAGGAAGTCGCGGGCGGCTACTAGTAAATAATTATAGATATATTTATAGATTTTGCTTAGATTTAGCTAGAAACTGTGAATTATTTTCTTAGATTCCTACAATTAAAGAATGAAAAAAGCTAATTAACTATGTTTTTATTGGTTACTTTTAATAATAATTTATTGAACTATAAGCATTTCAAATTATGTAGGACTTATTAGTATCAAGTATCTTATTTCTCGAATTCAAACTTTACTAGTGGTTGATTCTGACCTCCACGCTTAATTCTAAAATTAAAATTAGTTCTGTCTGTCCTATTCTGTCTTAGCTATTTGTCTAGGAATAAAGAGGGACATATAGAACTTATTTTAATATTAGTCAAAATCGCCCACAATGGTGAAGAATAAAGTTTGATACTTTAATGTTTACTTTTTAGGCGCCGCACATGGCTTGAAATAATAGGAAGGCCTGATTTATTGACAACTCAAACAAAGTCAGCTTGTCATTTTGTTTGCTCGCTACATTTTGACAAATCTATGATAAGGAACATACCACAGCTGAAACCTGATGCGGTACCTACAAAATCACCACTAAATCAACCAAGTACTTCTAACCACAATACAAATGAAGACAGTAAAAATGTATCGACTCAAACAAAAGAAACGTTTATCAACGTTCTATTAGCAGTTTCCATTAAGGGTCCTGTTAAGAAGTCATCATGTGTACAAACTACGTCAGATAACACTAGCAACAATACTACACAAACAGCACAAGCTCTTTCGTCTAATACACCCAGGAAACGTAAACTTCAAGTTGAACAAAAGGAGTCAGAAAAAAAACGAAGGAAGCTTCAGTATGAATTAAATAGAATAAAAAAAGAAGTCCAATCAGAAGAATCTGAATGCAACGAAAAATTCAGTTTTGATAGTGAAGATGAAATCAAAGATGAAAGTCAAACTTCTTGAATGGCAAAAGAATCTGAAAAACAAGTCAAAAAGAAACCGATACGATCATTACAAACTTTTTGCGCTAAATTTACACTTTTCCAGTCCTTAAACATACCGATGTCTAAAAACGTTTTTACACCTTCCGAGTGAATCTACCCTCCAACGATTTAATATGGTTATTCCCCCTAAATTTGAACACCGTATTTTAAACTTTTTGGAAGCAAAACTGAAGTCTTTGCCAAAAAATGCAAAATATTGCACATGATGTATAGACGAAATGGTCCTCAAACGGCACTTACATTATGATACTAAGAGGGATGAACTAATTGGTATACATAATATAAACGGTGATGTCACTAAAGAAGTCGCTTCACATGGCTGTGTTATAATGCTTCGAGGTGTAGTTCAAAATTGGAAACAACCTATTGCATATTCCTTTTTAGCTTCACCTAAACATTATAAAGAACTAGAAGCGTTGGATGAGGTGATTTTAAAATTATTTAAGATTGGAATAGAAATACAGGCAATCGTTTCAGACCAGGGCTCAAACTTCGTTAAATATGCAAAGGAAGTAAAAAACATCACATCCGAAAAGCCGTATTTTATGTTAGAAGATAGAAAAAAAATCTACATATTTGACGTTCCGCACTTGATAAAAGGTATCAGAAACAACTTACTTTCAAACGATTTCATTTATGAAGGCCTTCGAGCATCGCGGCTTACAGAAACGCGTCTTACTCTTAGATGAAGGCAAACGAATTTCGTGGAAATACATAGAAGAATTATAAGCAAAACAAAAACAAAAAGACTTAAGATTGATCCCTAAGGTGACTGAGAAACATATTAATCCCAACAATTTTCAAAAAATGCGGGTAAAGTACGCGACCCAAATATTTAGCCGATCGGTTTTTGCTGCTATTAGCGTTCTTGTCAGCAATAATAATTTACCAGAAGACGCTCAATATACCGGAGACTTTATATAAAAAATTAATAACATATTCGATGTCCTAAACTCGAGCAAAGTTTCAAGCCCTAATAAGTATCAAAAAGCATTTTCGATGAAACAGTATCAGATTGGGATATTAGAAGAAGCTGCAGCAATGTTTGCGAAAATTATAGCCATAGATAAAAAGGAAAAAATAAGACAAATCAAATTCAAACGTTACTATTAATTCTGTAATAATGTTAAGCAGAGATTTACAGGAAAAGGGGATTAAATTCATCTATGCACGACGACCAAGACTGCGTAGAAAACTTCTTTGGTGCTGTCAGACAGCAGGTAGGCAACTGCAGAGACCCCACACCTATCCAGTTCACAAGGGCGTTTTCTAAATTATTCCTCAAAAATATGTTGCAAAATTCACGTACAAGTAACTGCCAAGAAGATATTTGCGACTTGCTTCAGAGGTCGGATATCACCACTTTTCTTGAACGGCCCAAATCCAGCCAAGAGCACAAGGCAAGAACACCTTCAGCAATTGCCTTAAACGACGAAACCGACTAACCGACGACGAATACTAAATAATAAACTAGAAGAAATACGAATCGCACCAGATCAATACTCAGACGGGAATCGAACCTGAGACCTTTGGATATCCGGTCCAATGCTCTGACCGCCGAGCTACCGAGTCACTATATCCAAAGGTATCCAAAGGTCGCGGGTTCGATTCCCGTCTGAGTATTGATCTGGTGCGAGTCGTATTTTTTCTAGTATATTATTTAGTATTGTATAAGAGTAAGTTTATTTTCCTTTGTGTATGGCATACGATGCATCAACGTCAGTCGCGGCCTTAAGCGGCAGTGCAGATCGGTTCCGCATGCACTAGCTCGCCCCCCGACTTCCTGCGTACCTAGGAAGTCGCTTATGATACTAGATATTATACTATACGGACGTATACACGTATATTATGTGTTAGATATTGCTCTGTTTGACGCTGTCTAGATTGATCATCAATAATTATGTAATTCAAACCGTTAATGTTTTTTTGTTTGCGAAGCAAGTAGACAAACATTATCATAATTTTATGTAAGTTTTTTGGGTCAACAAAAGTTGCTTAACACTTTAGTAGGTACTTACTTTGTCTTGTCATTGAAACTTTTTTGACAGAATGTCTCACAGTTTGAAAAATTAGTCAACATGTTTCATAGAAACTTTGAAAAAAATAAGTTTCTTCGATTTTAGTTTTAGGTGTAAGTATAAAGTTACATAATGCATACGGTAAAACTATTGTCTGTGGGTGGGCCTGGCGATGGCGACCTGTGTCACAGGTTTCTTTTCTGAAACCTACTGCTGGCACCAGTCCCTCACAAATTTAGTAACCTTCCATGTGTAGCTTCTAATAAATTACCACTTAAGTCCTTTATTTGTGATGGGAAAATAAACAATAATTTCATTTCATTTTCATTGCTGATCCACCATACATACCACCATTGTTTCTGATACGTCTTAAAATCTTAAATTCACAGCATGATGAGGTGACATAATAATATATACTCATCAACTTTGTCTAGGGATACAGGTGTTATTTTCATTCAAACGAGGTAACTTTGAAGCCTTGGTTTTCTGCCAGGGATGTACCGTGCTGTGATGTGATGATGGCTATCCAGGGAGTGAATGGAGGAGATTCAGATCGCTATACACACCTAACTGATCTGACCAGCATTCTTAAAGATTAATAATGGACATGTTTAAAAAAACCGCGAAAATAGCATGAGAATGTATGGAAATCCTAAAACTGAGAACTCTGACCCATCAATCTTTTAGAATGCTGATCAGATCAGTTGGGTGTGTATAGCGATCTGAATCTCCTCCATTCACTCCCTGGATAGCCATCATCAGATCACAGCACGGTACATCCCTGGCAGAAAACCAAGGCTTCAAAGTTACCTCGTTTGTATGAAAATAACACCTGTATCCCTAAACAAAGTTGATGTGTGTATTACGTAACGTCTCGCTTAATCGGCTTAGGTGACATTAGCAAAGGGACTGAAGAATAAAATTTTAATTTGAATACCTAATATTTAGTCGCCTGTTCAGGTATAACATGGTGCATGGTATTAAAATAGAACCCAAGATATCAATTTGAACGAGTACATTTCTCAACATTACTTACCATCGATTGCAATCTAACAATGATTTATTATTAAACATTAAAAATTGGACTCTAATCGAGTAGAATTTTAATGGCCAGATCATTATCTGTTCGCTTACAAAAATTATAGTTGAACTAACTATAATTATTGCGGTTGCTATAGATCACGATTTAAGTTACTATGGCCGACCGAGTGTAAAGGCGAGTATATAGGTAGAATACAACTTTCCTTTCCTGTCGATAGTTTGGATTTACGCGCACAAAATATTCAAACTTAGAATTTCCACAATAAGTTACATTATAATAAATTAATCAAACAAATAAGTACAGAACTATATTTATTTAGCTCTTGTATTGACATTAACGTGACAACTAATGACAGCCATGCAATTTAATTAAACTAAAATTAAATATGTTATTAATCAATTTGGTGATTATTTTTCTATGGGTACATGTATTTTATCTATCAGTATTTAAGGGCCTGTTTCACAATCTAAAAGCAAGTTCTGAGTAGCCACTTCACAGATGATTTTAACAATTTTTTTCTATCACAATTAATTACTGTCAAGTAAGTTACTTAGAATTTTCTTTTTGATCAAAGTTATTTTATCAATTTGCAACAAAGAAAACATAATTATACTTCTCGAATTTAATAAGAGTAGCCTAAAATGATTTTTAAATAAGTACATATTATTATCTAAAACCTAACCCACATACTTACGAAAAAAATTGTGTTCTGTGTACTTGTTTACCTATTCTATGATACTCGTAGTTAAGTTACCCTCCTTTTCAAAATATTAACATAACGTTTGGTCGTCGCCATACATTCACAAGCTGCTAAACACATTACCTTTCTTTGCGTCGCACAGTCGGATAAAATACACGAAACTCAAAAGTAAAAACAAAACTTGTGACATTTAAGCATCCGTTGTTTTTTTTAATCGAACCAAAACCTTGAATTTTGACACTTTTTAATAAAAAAAATTCAATTAGTGACGTATTTCACGAGAAAATAGCACTTAAAAGGAGCATTCGGTACAAAAGGATCATTTACACTCGATAACGTGCATACCCATACTACATTTCGATAAAATGAGAAAGTGTAAAATGTCACCTTTTGTTCCTGACCTCCTCAAATGTATTAATATCGGTATACAAAAAAGCTTTAAATAATGATGATGTATTTAACGATTTTGTAGGTATTCCCATTAACATACACAAAAAAAACATTCACCATTATGCATACCATGGCATTATAGCGGGCGCGCCGATTTCTACAGAAAAGAACAATAACCCAATTTTCCGGTGCGCAGGCGCACCGCGCGCCGGGTCGCTGGAGATGTTGCCAGCGGCTATAATAATGTTACCAATTTAGATAATTAAAAATCCATTAGCGGCACAATACTATTTAATAAGCGAAATTAATTAGTTGTGAAAAATCTGATTTGTTAATTGTAGCGATAAAGATTGCTATTAGTAACAATGAAGAAATACTCGTAGTTGATGATGTCATTTATAACTGTTAGATCGAATTTAAAACATCTAAACTCGCAGTGTAAATTATAATTATAAGACAGATTTTTTTCCATGCTACTGCTCCACTAAGACATTAAATATGTTTAGTACTGTCGTTTGTAAATTAACACGTTAAAGTGTTGGCCACATCTGCGTTAAGAGGCAGATGGAGCAGTACCATCACAAAAAATAGGACCGATAATTAGAAACAACAGTAGATTTTATACAAACGAGGTACCTTCGAAGCCTTGGATCTCCGCCAAGGAATGATCGAGCTGTGATCTGATGATGGTTATCCAGGGAGTGAATGGAGGAGATCCAGATCGTTATACCCAACACCCACCCAACTGATCTGATCAGCATTCTAAGAGCTGTAAGGATCAGGGTTCTAACAGGGTTTTTTTTAACATACCCTCGCTCTAAAGAATACTGAACAAATCAGTTGGGCGCGTATAGCGATCTGGATCTTCTACATTGAATCCCTAGATAGCCATCATCAGCTCCCAGCTCGATCAATCCCTGGCGGAAAAACAAGGCTTCTAAGTTGCCTCTTTTGTATAAACATCGACTGGTGCTTCTCATTGTCCGTCTACCACTGAATCTGGATGGAACCAAATAATTTTAACTACATATTACGTTATAATTGATTTAAAAATATTTATAAAGGCACTATATTTTTTTAGAAATATTCGAAACATCCCAATATTTTTTTTTGCCTTTGATAAATGATTAACTACTGTTTTCACCACAGTGAATACGATGTTTTCAAAAGACGACGTTTCTTTGTATGGGACATCCATTATTTATTAACGTTTACGCCTGAGTACAACAGAAAAAAGCGAAGGGATAGTTAAAGTGAAGCCGGGGTCAGCGACCAGTATTATGTGACTATTGGCTAATATAACTATTGTGCGTCCCTTTGTCTGCCTGTGTGGGTTGTTACCGACTGCCACTAATACTTTGCACAACTTTGTTAAAAATGTAAGTAATGAGGCCTTTGTTTTGACAGGTCTCCAAACACAGTGGCACTGCCCAATCGAATACTTTTGGAACTGCCAAGATTAGTCCCTATTTTATACTTTGTAATTGATCTATTATTGTTAACTAGCAATTTGTTTCATTTGTAGAAGTTGATCTAGAGGTATAAGCTATTGACTAATTTATTGTACATAAATCAGTACTGTTTGTTTTGACTTGTAAGTTCATGTATTGTTATACCAACGGTAATACAATTGTGAGAATATAATATTAGCTTTATGGTCTTTGTGCTAAGTCAGTTCAGATTTTTGTGTGTGTCAAAAAAAAATATATAAACCGCTTTTCCAATAAATTAAATGTTTTTCTGCAAAGATAATATGAGTTCTTTAATCCTAAATATGTCAACGAGTGAACAGTAGTATAAAATGATTATAAAAAGTAATTAGGTACCATTCAAAAACTTTAATCAATTGAAAAAAAACAGAACAATGCCATTAATTTAACAATGTTGTACAGCAGAAGTAGCTCTCAACTTCAGAGCACTTGCGGTACAAAACGACGTAAAGTATTTAAATCTGTAAAAAAATTCTTCGCCATACATTATTGAGTAAAGTTGCAGTGGATCACTGTCTATTGTCTATTTAATCGCATTGTAAAAATTGAACAAACCAAAATGTTTCAATGTTGTGTTGGCATTCGGGAATAGTCCGCCGCGACCACAGATTATGTTAATGATACAGCTCCTTACTTTCATTGCTATTGTGCCTTTTGGCATGGGTAATCTATTCTGATTGTCTGTCTGTCATTGTGTTTTTGTATACACTAAACAGTTTTGGGCAACTACGACTCGAAGGAACTGAACTGGAAATCGATCCCCGGGTCGTGGGACAACTCTGTTATAGCCTATTGTGTCACACGGGTATTGAGGTAATAGGTTGATTCCTAAACATTTTACTAATTTGAGACGATCTTTCCGCTTGACGGGATTATATGTTTTTTCAATACAGTTGCTCGAAAATGTAAGTTTACGATGACAGTCGAGCGTGCGGAAAGTTGATTTTACCGCACGCCGTGCGTTTTTGTTTACGGAGTAGTACAGCGTGCGGAAAGTTGATTTTACCGCACGCCGGCGCCGTGCGTTTTTGTTTACGAACGTTTTTTTTTAATTTCTACTAGCTTCCGCCCGCGACTTCATCCGCGTGGACAGTAGAAAAATATTGCAACCAGTTTAAAATTACCCCTTTAGTGTATAATAGCTAGTACTACGGAGAGTTCAAGCTGTTTCCCTGGTTCCACCCACCTGAATTTGATGAAACATAGCTTAGATTTTAAGTTGGACCTCAATCTACTAAACTGTGAAAAATCCATCAAAATTCGTTTAGCGGTTTTTGCGTAATTCGCGCACAAATATTTAGAATTTACAGTTTTATTATATGAATAAATTACAATTTCAGCAGTACCTATAATGTTTTCTCGCAAATGTATTGAAAAACGTAGTATGGCACACGGTTGTTAAGGTTTTTTACCAACCTTGTATCATAAACTACTATTAACAATTTGGAAAGGTAATGGGATGGGACACTTTCCTATTTTCAATTCATGTTTTTTTAATATAAACCATTTATTTGTTACTCGAGGGGCTTGGTAGCACAGTGGTTTAGCGCCTGGTGGTCATGGGATGGGTGACCACAATTTTATTATCTCGAGTTCCACCGTGCTTCGGAAGGCACTTTAAGCCGTTGGTCCCGGCTGAATTTGCAGTCGTTAACACCCATCAATCCGCATTGGATCTGCGTGGTGGGTTGTGGCCTATCCTTGTGCCCCAGCATTGGAGACATTAAAAATGGCCGATATTGATTTGTCACTTCTAAGTAGTCAAAAGAGCCCTTCGGAAATAGTCGGTTTTCTGTGTATGCACACGTAGACAGTAGCTAGGTAACACAGAACAAAGAAAAAATTTACTGTGATAGCTACGTTCAGATTTCCTGAGATTTTATGTGGGATTTAAACGGGTGACTCAAGCTGCACGACCTTAATGGACTGTGTAAATGGCAACTATGCCTAGGCCGGAGTTGACTGAACTAACTTTTCCAAAACTGAAACTTAGCCATCGACATAGACAATAGCGACGACGCCTTACCGATTTCTCATCGGCGAATCAATTTAACAAGTGACTTACTAAGCCATGGGTCGCCAAACTTTTTAGTCTAAGGGCCAGACTAACTCCTCCACGAAGTCTCAAGACTCAAGGGTCAGGACAGGACCTAGCTAGCGCATCGTACCAACGATACGATGATTGTTGTTGCGGGCTGGAACTGCCCCACAGGCCGTAGTTTGGAGACTCCTGTGCCGATCGTCACAGGTGACTAAAATCGACCCACGTATACTAAAATATAGTCAGTTAAGCAGCAGCTCATAGCTCTTAAGAGGATTGTCAAGCAAACGGTCTCCATACAAACGGTGATAACGTTTCCCACCCTCTAAACCTTAACCTACAGCAATGAATTTTTGGTATGTTTTTGAAATGCCTAAAAACTAGGGCTGTACGTGATTTTTAAAATATTCATTGTAGATTTGAAAATATTGGCACTTCTGTGTTTTGTATGAAATCACTAAAATGCAAATATTTCGAAATCTATTATAGATATTTAAAAAATCAAAACGTACAGCCCTAGTATTTAAGCATTTCAAAAAAATACCAAAAATTATTTACTGTAGGTTAAGGTTTAGAGGGTGGGAAACGTTATCGCCGTTTGTATGGAGACCGTTTGCTTGACAATCCTCTTAACAAAAGAAGTGACGGAAGTGTTTTCGAATAGAGCCAGCAGACTTATATCTCGTGACTTTGCGGTCTCGCAAAACCGGTTGCAACCAGCGGCTACCGGTATTGACGATAATAAGCGATACCGCAACTTCGGCAAACAAACGAGTATTAACGCCTTGATTGTTATCGCTATCGTCAAGAGGTTGTTGCCAACTACATTTATTTTGAATGGTTTAAAAATAGATTTAAAGTTAAAGTATTACCGGCTTTGCTTTAATGCCCCCTTTTGACAATGCAATTTACGTTATTTTACTAACTTTAGGACGTGCAAAGCTCGCATTATAAGATCAATAAATCAGCGAGCGATGAGTCACACATGTTTCCGAAAACCATTTTTTCTATAAACAGACTCGTTAAAAGTTTCAGTTGCAGCAAGGTTGACATTTTTCAAAAAGTGTCATTTTACAGGAGAGAATTTTAAAGTTTCAAGTACCGGAACGAAAGAGACAGTGCTATAACAGCACAACTGTGAATAGTTGCTCTCTCTCTCTTATAGAGTGATAGAGAAATGGCGTTTTTACAGTAATCAGAACTCTATTTTTTCTACATAAATATATTATTACTTAACTAAAAAATCGCCAATTTTGAGATATGGCAGCCTTGCAGCAAATGAACTTGCAGTATATTGTGATTTATTGACTTACCTATTGGAACGTACTCTGTTACAAGGTTAATAAAGTTTGATTTGATTTGATTTTGATTTTGAACGACATATTAAATTAAGCATATATTTTTGCTCGTAATCCACAATGTTCGAGCAACATAAAATGACTTGTGTTAGAATGATTCTCGATTTGATTTTTTTTTTAATAAAGAAAAGAAATAAAAGATACTATGCAATGATATTTAAACCATTGATACTAGGTACAAAAAACCAGGCAATCATAGCGTGATCGATAATTTTTGTTATCTGTTACTCTACTCTACGTAATGCATATCATAATCCGACAGAAAAATATGTTAATAAATTCTCTTTCAATCCACTTCTTATCTATCTATTGTCATACACTTTTTCAAGCCGAAGCCGAAGCCGACGTTCATTAGTGCATATTTCAACATGAATCTTTTTCCGTCCATTGAAATCAATGATGATTAGAAGAATCTTCAATCGGCTTGCGAAAGCTTCAAAATGTCATTGTTCTGAATAAATTAGACGTATAAACTATTTAGAAAATGCTCCTTTGTTATCATCTCCATTGTTATTTGCATTTGATTGCGAGAGACTCTTATAAAAAAGATAATCTGTGGTAATTAAAAACTTTTTTCCTTGCATTCTTCGATTTAAACATGGTGTTTGAAAAAAGCCTTTTAAAGCCGAATGTGGTATAGGAACCATCAAACTGAACAAGTTTTACTATGGGACCAACTCTGAAATCACGAAAAAAATCAGCTGTTTCATAAATTTTTATATTTATTTTCGTTATTAATTTTTGTATGAAACAGCTGCTGCTGTTCTTTGTTTCGCGTTTTACAGAGTTGGTCCCATAGTAAAAGTTGTTCAGTTTGATGGTCCCTTGCTACCATATTCGGCTTTATAAGACTATTTCCAAACACCTTGTTATATTACTGAAGTGGTTTTTGAAGAGTACAAGAATGATAGAACAATTTTAAGTTATTTATTAGAACGAACATAGGGACAGACTAGATAATCTCAGAAGTGTACCTTTGGCATCTACTAAATAATTAATCAGATTTTTTAAATCTTCATTATACATACATACTCACGCCTGTTTCCCATAGGGGTAGGCAGGCAGAGACTATGGATCGCCACCTGCTACGATCCTTGCACACTTCTTTCGCTTCATTAACATCCATCAATCTTTTCATACATGCCCTGTGGTTTTTGTCACTACGTACACCAGCCTTTTTCCTAAATCTTCACCACTCTTTTATTATTAATTAAACAATTAGTATTAATTTAAATGTTGCTGATAAAACATACTTATTTGACATATTTATTACCTCTTCACGTAACCATAGTAATGACGCACGGGTTTGCCTGCTCAAATTAACATCTAGTTCAGTAGTGTTACTACCTACAGTTAATATTATGTTAGCTACTCACGTCTCCTCAACTTCAAATTAATAAAAACTATAAAACTTCTTGGTACTGGCCAGTAAATTCGCGGAAGCACTTGGCAATATTAGCACAACCACCTGTTTGAAGTGAGGTGTGAATCATGTTTTTGATACGTGCAAAGAGTATGTAAACTTTGTTAACGGATCACTCACACACATACACAACACACTCTATTTAAGCAGATTATCGATATCCGCCATTTTTAATGCCACCACTAGCACAGGCCTTTCTTAATACCCATAAGGGAGCCCTGTGCCCCAGCAGTGATAAGGATAAGAAAAATGGGTCATAATGCCCCAGCCAGCAGTGGTAATGATAAAGAGGATGGGCCATAAGAAGAATATTATGCAAACTTTGTTAAACAGCTACACAACAAACTCTATAAAGCAGATTATCGACATCCGCCATTTTTTATGTTGCCACTGCTGGAGCACAGGCCTTCCTTAGGCCCATGAGGAACGCCTGTGCCTCAGCAGTGGTAAGGCTATGGAGGATGGGCCATAATAACCCACCACGCAGACCCAATGCCGATTGGTGGGTGTTAACGACTGCAAATGCAGGCGGGATCAACGGCTTAACGTGTCTAATTTTTGGTCACCCATCCCATGACCGACCCTTGCGAAAGTTGCTTAACTTCTGCAACCGCAGGGCCAGTCAGACGCTAAACCACTTTCACAGCTTTTGAACTCAATACCATATTATACACGCTGAAATTTCTATCATCTGGTTCCAGCAGTGGTGTGGCTCCACTTATGATTACGAGCAACGATCCTTTACTATGGGGCCAACTTTGATATAGCGAAAAAAAATCAGCTGTTCCATACATAAGCGCAATAAATACCTACTCGACCTTAATGTATGGAACAGCTGATATTTTATCGCGATATCAGAGTTGGCCCCATAGTAAAAGTTGCTTGTACTCATGAGTGGAACCACCCCACTGCGGGAACCAAATGATTAAAATTTCACGCTGTATAATTCTGTGTCAATTCTTTATTATGTTTTATCATATCCAAAGACAATATTCGCAAACTTTCTTCGTGTCGATTTTTGTTGCACATTCGTCCATCTTTTCCAAGAGTTGGCTGCTCATTCGGCGTACACCGTGGGAATCCAAGCGGACAAGATTGTTTGATATGCGCAAGAGTTTACCAAACACCCGCCGGCCGCTGTAAATAAATAAAGGAAACGACGTTTCAACACACAGCATTTTATCGCGAACTTGTCGCCTAATAAAGTAAGAGTAAGCAAAAGTATGCTATATGTTATTTTTTTATGTACAACAGGATAGTGCTTGGCCTTCACCTCGCCTGATGTTAAGTGACGATAAGGCCGAAGGTGGAAGCGCACTACCTACACTCGGAATCCTCATCACTGAGGATGCTATATTACTATTTACACTATTTTTTCAGTGAGGTATCTATCTAGCTAGAAGTCGCTCGTTCGGTTTTGTTTGATACTTATAACGACCATATTATGTGATGTGATGAATGATGGTGTTCAAATAAACACTCGTCCTAATTTATTTCAGTAATTTATTTTCAACTTCGCACATAAATGGAAAGCTAAAGAACAAAAAAATACCTCTTAAATGAAGAATATACATATTATAGGTACAACATCATACAACATCACAAACATTGCTCCTGATTCAAATAACTAAGTAAGCTCTTGTGTTATGGAAGATACAACGGTGGAATTACAAACACCCAGACCGGAGCCAATATAGGAAAGTTCATTTTCTAAATCGATTCAGCCGAGAATCGAACCCGGGACCTCAGAGATGGTGACATCTTGAAAACCGCCGCACAAACCATGTCAACCACGGTGGTCATCAAAATAACAGATCATAAAAATTAGGCAACCGACAGTATGTAGTAGGTACATTATGTTATAGTCAAACCCCGAAGTCCCGGCGCTCTTAGGTTTGCCTAGTCAAACCTCAGGTTTGACAAGAAGCCTTAGTCAAAGTCCAAAACTAGAGCGTGTTTACTAACGAATTTATGGCCAAACCTAGGAGAGACCAACTTGGATAGTCAAACGCCGAAACTCAATACGATCAAATAGGAGTTTGAGTTGACTAGTCTATCACGTGACCTATAACAGGCTACCCTACAGGAGTAAGGCAGTTTTTTGTTTAACAGACAACAGAAATCTTTGTTTCACAGGAAGATTGTTGATTTAACTAAATTTTCACGAATGTGTTTTTCATACATTTAAATACAAAACAACAATTTCTGTACCTAATTTAAGTCTGACTGGTCAAACCCCGATTTGATCAAATTGCGTTTCGACTTTCGGCGTTTGACTGTCCAAGTTAGTCTCTCCTAGGTTTGGCCATAAGTGCATTAGTCAAAGGCCGAAACACGCTATTAGTTTTGGACTTGTCAAACCTGAGGTTTGACTAGGCAAACCTAGGAGCGCCGGGACTTCAGGGTTTGACTATAACACATACACGAATTATAATCGTCTAGGTATCTATTTAATTACACGACTGTCCAAAATAGGAGTGTTTTTTATTGACTTAAACAATATTTTTTGTCAAGAAAATTAGCAAAACACATCGATCTATACCTATTTGAGTAGGTCATCACCACATGACACTCATTACTTATAGATAGTTCACCTTCAACTTCCATAAAAGTAAAAAACTTCCATATTAGTATTGCCATATAACCTATCACGTTGTTGTGACATGATTAGCGCTGCCATGTAAATATCACACATTTTGTATAGTCAAAGCAAGTCAAATTTCAATGTTTTGTGTTAGTACAAATATTGGAAATATACCTACATATAAAAACATGGTACCTAGGTAGGTACGTGACGTGACTGAGTAATGTTTGAACTAAATACTGTATTACTTGTTTAACTGCTTCCAATTATATTGATTTTTAACTTCATGTTACAGTAGTTAGAAGTAATAATTTTTTTGTTACAATTTAACTTTATCTACAATGTTCTTAATTATATTTTTCTCATTTTTTAATAGTGGGTTCTATAAAGCCCAGAAGAGTCACAATTCGAGATTATAATATAATTCAAATTATTGTTAACAAACGCATTCGTGTCGAAATCATAAACTTTCTTTTTCTTTTTTGTTTAACAAACAAAAACTGTAAGTATTTGTTTTTGTCATTCATATAGTATAAAACCGGTTAATTTGTATCTTTGGATATTTTAATAAGTTAGTAATTAATTAATAATTAGTTAGTTTTGCTTACTAATAGCTTAATTTTTTGTGCATGCCGTGGCAACCTGTAAGTAGGTACGATAGCGCTTTATTATGTAACCTCTTTAGCAAGCAAGCATACTTTTTGTTGTATTGAATGTAAATAGCGTTTATTGTGAAATAAAACACTTTTAACTAATACTAGCGCGGTTTTATTGAAAGTAAAGACTAATTACCAAAGTACTTTCAATAAAACCGCGCTAGTATCCGTTAAAAGTGTTTTATTTCATGTCTAGTGAGCGCGTAAGCTTCAGAAGTGAATAAAGCGTTTATTGTGTTGGTTGTCCTAAAAAAATAAAAAAAAAAATATAGATATTTAGAATCATAAAAAATATTCAGTCAGAGATAGTGTTAAAATACAGTATTTTTATATGGGTTTTAAATCCACGATAAAACCGCCTTTGTGGTGTAGTGGTTCGCGAGTGGTACCTACACGTGTGGTGTAAGACGCAGGGAAATTAAACACGGTACGGGTTCGATTCCCAAGGGGGGTTACATTTTGTACTCGACTTGGTTGGTGGTAGGTCTTTTTCAAGTCCGCCTGGCTAGCTACCACCATCTTATTTACCATCAGGTGGTGAGGTGAAGGCCATGCACTATCCCATTGTGGATTAAAATATACGGGTTTTTTAATAAAAAACAACGCTTAGCTGAGTGTAGTGGTATTCATGTAACTATTTTTTTAATCCTGCAAATTCGTAAAAGAGTTAAAAGATTAAACATTAAGAAGCGTTCATGGCAAAACTTGACAGACTGATCGTACTCGATCACGTTTTTTAAGCAACGCTCGGTCCGGCCAAGTGTCGGATGGACAACTGAGCGCTTCCGTGCTTCGGAGGGCACGTTAAACCGTCGGTACCAGCGGTTATCATCTGATGACAGTCGTTAAGCCAAGTTAGAGGCCTTAGGCGGTTTGATAAACTCTAACACTAGAGGTGGCCACTATTCCTCATTCGTTAAGAAGAAGAATTAAACATTTATAAAATACCCGTGAAAAGTTAAAAATCTATCTATTTTACAGAACATCTACACCTGACCCCGGAAAACCCCGGAAAACCCCGGAAACACGCTTATGAGTAAAAACCGAAGTGAATAGGTATGTATAATTGCCACAGCCGATAACAAAACATGCCCATTAGAATTTGCATAGATTGCTAGAGTAATAAGTCAGCAACGACCTTATACAGTGAGTCATACTCGGTGAAAAACAAATAAACTTGAGAAATAAATAGTACACGTGTGAATAACATAGCAAGCGAACATTGACACAACTGAATAATTATCCTTCTGGGGTTACTCCCGATGATATCGTAATAACCAAAATAACAGATTTTTGACGTTTATCGCGGTTATTCTAAACCAAAAACGTTACGTTGTCATTTAGGTTATATTTACCTAAAAATCTTGGGTTTAGCTTCATAATTTTCACTTTAAATGTCCCAGATTGTAATCCTAGACTCCTTAGGCAGAGTATTTAACAATTTTAACAAAACTAAAGCAAGTATTTTTCTGTAAACGAATCTGAAACGGTAACGATTTAGCTTTGGTTTTATCGTTGAAAATTACCGCGATAGGCTCCTGGTGTGAACTCGATCCCTTCAATTCCCGTCGAGAGAAGGGAGGCTGATTTCAACAATAACAAAAATCTATAATTATAACTCCTGAATATACAATGTTTGTATAGCCGAATATGGTAGATAGGATACCTACCATGCATACATACAATATAACCCTGCAAATTTATTATATACTTACCTTGAAAAAAACCATCTTTTTGAAATCATTATTTTTCTTTTTATTTATGTTACAGCACAGAATAGATAGGTACTAGATGCAGTTTGCATAGTGGCTATCCCTATACCGAAATTGTGTTTCGCTTTTGTCTATTAATAGGATTGATCATCGAAAACAATAATTTTAGTATTTGCATCTAGGATTGTCACTTAACAATTTTCCATACAAATAAAAAACAAGGTTTATAATAATTTTCTGGGTTGTACATGTATGCCTTAACCTCGAAGGTTGTATGCCTCTATCAGCGTATTCGGCTTTATAAGACTCTACCTATTGTTTTTTAAGTTACTTAATATATTTGAAAAATACTAGAAAAAATCGACTCACCCGTAGCAGCTCAGACGGGATTGTTGTGTTTTTACCCGACTGCGGGTTATGTTTTTCGCGCGTATCTTGTAAGTATGTTTGTATGTAATATTCTTTATTACCTCATATCTTTCAAACGGCTGAACGGATTTCTATGATTAAGATATCGTTAGATTTGTCTATTCAGCCCAAGTGTTCTTAAGAAGGTGGCGTTATAATAAAACCAACATGGCGGCTGTACGGTGCTACTATACGTAGTGAAAAAAAAAATTTTTTTTTAGAATACTGCAATATGGGCACAGAATATATAATAGTGATATGGGTTTCAAATTAAAGGGCTTATTCATATTGTGTTTTTTTATGTACTCACATTTTTTCTTAAAAACATATTTTTTTCTTAATTTCATCACTAATCTTTATAGTTTTACTCGATTCTTCTTTTACTGATTCTTTTCGTATAATTTCTAACTTTTAATCGTAACCAATACATATTTTGTTACTTTCTTATTTATTATTGTGTGATGTCTAATTTAATATATATAGGTCAATCCTCTTGGTTCTTGATCGTTAACGTAATTAATTAATCGTTAGTCCGTGATTAATTAGGGTTCCGTACCGAAGGGTCATTCTTGACTTTGACGGTCACTGGTCGCTCGTGAAACTACTTCAATAAGTTATTTACACATTTATTTATAGCAATATCCGTCACAAAACCGAAAACATGTCATGGGTTTGAAGTTATCCTAGCAAAAGTTATTTTTTTGTTAATTTTTTCTGGTATCTTCGTTGCGTTATGACCGCTGAGCTTGGTTGGCATCAATAGTAGAAAATAAGGCAACAACTTGATATAATACATTCAATAAGGAACACTACTATACCTAATCTACCTATATAATATATTATTCGTCGAAACGTCTCTGCTTCAGCTTGGTAAAAATGTTTACGTATTTCCGTTTGTTTGCCAAGTAGGTCGCAAATCTCAACCAATTCTCTTGAAATTTTGTATCCTTTGGGCAAAGCGTTTTCGTTCACTAATACCTATATAATTTTATTTTTTTATAAAGGACCATTAGCGGTACTATTAGGTATAATATATTCGTGCCATTAGTCAACTACAAGGGCCTTGAAGCCAGTGTGGTCCAATAGCTTCCTTAATAAATAACATTTTTTTACTATTCCATCTCCCGTATTGACAAGGAAATGGTAATTTTCTGTTTTGAGTGCGCGCGCGCAGCGGTGCGTGATCCACGGCCCCTTTGATCTGCTTCCATCGCGCGGCAAATCACTCATGAACGCTGATTGTTTGATCACTACGTGAAAAACTGAAAACAGTACCTCAACTTTGACGTAGAGGATAACCTCAACTTTAACAAGAAACGAGTCAATTGTTAACGAATTTAGCATCGTTAAGTAAATTAAATATAAGTGAAACCACAGATTTTAGTACTAAACGTTTAAAAATTCTAATCTCCTTTAAGTTTCATCGATACACTTGGGGACTTTAGTCTTTCAAAGAAATAAAACAACATAAAGTCCTTATACTTACGATGATATGAGCGAACAGTAATTATATTTACATACTGTATTACATATTGTATGATAATAATAGTTTGGAAAGTCAAAAAATAAGATGAGATACTGTCTTTGTATTGACTGGTATCCATTGCAATAATTTTCCGTTAGATGCATTTTTATCGGTAATGCTCGCAATTATTGTGATAATAATGACTTGAGCCTATTGTTTTTAGGGTTCCGTAGCCTAATGGCAAATAACGGAACCCCTATAGATTTGTTCCGTCCGTCTGTCTGTCCGTTCATATGACACCGCCACTTTATTCCGAAACTATGATGATAACACAGTTGAAACTTGGTAGATAGATGTATTCTGTTTAAAAAAAATATAATAAAACAATTGATTTGCATTTGATTATTTATTTGCAATTTTTAACCGACTTCATCAAAAGGAGGAGGTTCTCAATTCGATTGTATGTTTTTTTTTTTTTTTTTTTTTTTTTTTTTTTTTTATCGTTGTTCGCGCGTATCTTCGACATTTATGGACCGATTTCGATAATTTTTTTTTTGTTCGATTGAGTTTTCTTGCGAGATGGTCCCATTTAATTTTTTTTCAAATCGGTTCAGTAGTTTACAAGTAATCCTGAAAATACTGTGATATTAAATCAACTAACTTGACAACTTTGTTATTTATGAACCGAATTAGATGATTTTTTTTGTTGGGGAAGGGATACCATTGTGTAGTCTTTTTAACCGACTTCAAAAAAAGGAGGTAAGTTTCAGTTTGTATGTATGTATGTTTCTCCGCGATTATCTCACGTTTGGCTGAGCCGATTTTTCTACCTAAATAATATACCTACACTACCTAATGCAGAAGGTACTTACACTAAAAATAAAAAAATAAAAAATTGTTTAAAAAACAAAAAACCGACTTCAAAAAACCTGCCTCTAAAAAAGGAAGAAATAATATACAAATCATTAGATACGCATTATCATTGTTATAATAAAACACGTCAATTGAAGTCGGGTGGGGCTTTTAGAATAAAAAAGGAAGGTGTTCTCCAGCCCCACCCGACTTTAATAGACGTGTTTTATTATAACAATGATAATGCGTATCTAATGATTTGTATATTATTTCTTCCTTTTTTAGAGGCAGGTTTTTTGAAGTCGGTTTTCTGTTATGTTCTTATTATATTTACAACACGATACATCAGTTCTTAACACGAATTTGCAACTGTACAGCACCCGTCACAAGCACCAGAGCCTGCAGACCCACACGACCCGGCCCCAGTGCAAGAACCCTGGCCACTTCCGCTTCCGGTTCCCCTGCACGAACTAGCTCCAGTGCACGACCCGACTCCGCCTCCCGACGACTGTCCGCTACACGAGCCCTCTCCGGTACAAGTGCCCTGACCACCCCCGCTGCTCGCTCCTGAACAGGAATTGGCTCCGACACACGTTCCTGTCCCTGATCCCGAACCAGGTCCAGTACATGCGCCAGCTCCGGTACACGAACCTGGTCCTGCAGCGGACACAAGGCTTGCGAAGCACAAAGATACTAACACGACTAGAGACAACATTGTTTTCTGTGGGTTTGCCATATATTCTAGTAATATGTGCTTATATGCAATAACTTTATCAGATACTAGGCCTCCCGCAGATAACTAGATTGCGGTTCTTTGTTTATGTGGAAAATAAGTTAGAATTTGGATTGTCATTGATTAAGGCTAGATACTAGCTAACAAATCAGTTTTTTGATGCAATCACCCAAAATATAGAAATGCTTCAATCGATTTCAAACTTAACACTCCACAGATAGAGTTTAATTTTATTCGGCGTAATTTGACTTGATATGGTAATTTGTTGAGTTGTTGACTGTAAGTACTTGTTTTCGCGAACGCTTTTTAGCGTCGATAATGTTGATGATGATGATGCATCAGCGATTTAGCTTTATCACTAATAAAAATGTGCTTGTTTTGTTATTATGTACTTAATTCGTGGTAGGTACCTATTTAGAAACAAATGAAATCTGTACCTAACTGAGTAGGTATTGCGTATATGTATACAAATATTTTATAAGTGTGTATTGTATTCTTATGATCGAAGTATATTGTAAAAGTAATTAATTTATGTCAATAATTATCTATTCTGTGTGTGGCATTAGGTAATATTGGACACCTTAACATACTAACTTAACTATGTATATTGTTGTAATGTTGGTTTTTGATAATGTTAAACATAAAACTCTGTTTTTTAACTTAAACTTTGGTTTCGTCCCGTTGTTTCTTCTTAATTTCGTTCCAAACAATATCACAAAGACCATTTTATTTTTATTTTTAAATACAACGTAAGTATTACAAAAGTAGGTACGAATAAAAAATCAGCTGTTTCATACATTTTGATATATTTTCGTTATTAATTATTGTATGAAACAGTACATTTTTTTTTCGTACTTTTGTAAGACGTTGTATAATAATAATAGTTTGTAAAGTCAGAAAAATAAGATGAGATACTGACTTTGTATTGACTGGTCACCATTGCAATAATTTTCCGTTAGATGCATTTTTCTCGGTAATGCTCGCAATTATTGTGATTATAAAGACTTGAACCTATTGTTTTTTGTTAATAGCTACTGCTCGTTCTCCTTATGCTAGAGGAAAAATCCTTTCTGGAAGAAACACCAAGTTATTTATAACCTACAGGAAGTAGAGACAAAGTTACTAATGAACAAAAATTTCCTATTGATGATTGTTTGTTCAAATAAAACTGTTTATGTGATATTGTTTGGAACGGAACTAACATTGCCAACACATAGCAGGTATGTAATGTTGTCCAATTTGACTACACAGAATAGATATTAACATAAATTAATTAATTTTACAATACACTTCAATCATAAGAATACAATACTTATAAAACCATTTTCATTTGTTTCTACCATAAATGTTCCAGTGACTTATTGTATACGAAACAAGCACTATTTGATTAGCGATATAGATAGTCGCTGATTCATCATCTCTGATGACGCTAAAAAGCATTCGCGATTACACGTACAGTCAACAACTCAACAAATTACCACGTCAAGTCAAATTATGCCGAATGAAATTAAACTCTATCTGTTAATCGTTAAGTTTAAAATCGATTGAAGCATTGCTATATTTTAGGTGATTGCATCAAAAAACTGATTTATTTGCTAGTATCCTTTATCAATGACAATCTAAATTCTAACTTTTCCACGTAAACAACGAAACTCAATCTAGTTATCTGCGGGAGGCCTAGTATCTGATAAAGTTATTGCATATAAGCACATATGATTTGAATATATGTCAAAACCACAGAAAACAATGTTGTCTCTAGTCGTGTTAGTATCTTTGTGCTTCGCAAGCCTTGTGTCCTCAGCAGGACCAGGTTCGTGTACCGGAGCTGGTGCATGCACTGGACCGAACTCGGGATCGGGGACAGGAACGTGTGTCGGAGCCAGTTCCTGTTCAGGAGCGAACAGCGGTAGCGGTCAGGGTACGTGTACCGGAGAGAGCGCGTGTAGCGGAGAGTCGTCGGGAGGTGGAGTCGGGTCATGCACTGGAGCTAGTTCGTGCAGGGGAACCGGAAGCGGAAGTGGCCAGGGTTCATGCACTGGGGCCGGTTCGTGTGGATCTGCAGGATCTGGTGCCTGTGACGGGTGTTGTACAGTTGCAAATTCGTGTTAAGAACTAATGTAATGTGTTGTAAATATAATATACCTAACCTACTTATTAATACACAGGAAAATATATAAATAAATAATCAAATGCTATAATCATACGAATAAATAGTTTTATTCATTTTTACCTACATCGTTTTTAGAATAGAAAATGTTTATCAGATTGTTTTCATTTTATTATTATAGGTATACTTAATTAATGCCCTTTCTCTCTCGCAAAAGGAGATGAAACAAGTAAGAACTTTGTCTATAATGGGGAATTTACACGGGTTGACTTTCCGGGCGGCTTGCTAAACGACTAGTCAAATAAGACTTTTTATCGACTTTGCTTGTATCGTGTTAGGCCCTCCGCTGCGTTAAGCGGGACACGCGCGCGGGGCGACATAGATTAGAGCTTACTCATGCACTGCAAGCATCTGTCCTTCATAAAAACCAGCACCCGCGGCGGGATCCCGCTTGACGCAGCGGAGGACCTTACTGACACTTTGTCCAAAGTTTCACTGACGATTACAATAGTTTTATAGATATAGTCTGACAGTACAAAAACCCTTTAAAAATAAGAGTGCTCGGCTCGAATCGTCATTGAAAAAGTATAAAAAAATAATAAACGTCATTTCGGATGGTGTGAAAATTATTTTGTGGCTTAATAAAACCTACCGTTATGTTGTTACTTCCATTGAGCAAAAAGATATTAAATATACCTATCCGAATTCCTTTTTGCCTTTTGTAAACCTATATAAGTGTAATGTAAACAAAAATTAAAGCTTTACTATATAAAATACCAATTTCTATTTAGATAGGAAATAATTAAACTGGTACGTACAACCTAATGAAAATCTTAAAGCTATAATTTGATTACTAAATGAAGTTAATTTATAAATCTATGTAGATCGATAAGTATGACTAGGTATGACTAAACCGTTGCCGGGAATATTCCCAATATTGTTGGGAATATTCCCACCCGGCACATCTGTAGGTACCCTTAGCACGAACTGCTATCGAAAAAAATAACACGCGTAATATCATTCGATAGTGCTATTTCGTATGGGAAATTTGTACAACGCCATCTACTGTCAAATAGCGAAACTAAAATTTCCATAGATAATTCCCAATCGAGTAATTTTACGCGCGTTTTTTTTCTCGATAGCTGTTCGTGCTAAGGGTACTGTATCTATGACGCATAATTGCATTGAAGCCTTGCAATAGATCGTACGACCATGTCACCACAAGGGTTGTCACTCCTTAAGACAATGTTCAAAATTAATTAAAGTGACGAAGTATTTGTGCTTCTTTTAAATAAATTATGAAGGTTCAATCAATTTGAAGACCAGAATCATTATACCTTAGAGAGGCTGTCAGACAGAATTAATTCTAATTAGTATGTAACAGTTTATTTTTAATCATTCTATTTGTTATTCAGAAACACTTAAACAAGTAAATTATTCAGCTCATTTAAAGACTTCTTTTTAAACCAAAAGGTACCTATTTAACTACGAATGGTTGACAACCCTTAAAGAACCTGACTTACAAATCTGACTTAATTGAATTGCATTAGCGTCTTGCAGTCTGCGTGTGCATTTTTTATAGTAAGCGACTTGCTAGTGTAGTGACTAAAGTCGACCGTCACAGGCGACTGAAATCGACCCATGTAAATAGCCCATTAGCAATGTAAAATGTATTTAGTCTTCTTTGTATTTTTTTTTGTTTTGTATTATTATATATTTTTATATCTTTTTTTTGTATTTGACGTGTATGTATATTTTTGTGTGTTAAGGACGTTTTTGTCTGAAGTAAAGATTTAGATTTAGTAAAGTAGTCGTGATGCAAGTAGTTCGCAAATCTCAAAATATTTTCAAAGTTTGTGCCAAGAATTAGCGTTAAAAATAATAATTTTTTTGACCGTGTTTATTATTTAATCCTTTTGGAGGTCATCTTTATAATAATTTAAAGAATTTCGAAGGGAATATTAACAAAACCAAGGATTGCCATATTAAAATGGGCCAAAACAGAACAAAAGCGATAACGTGATGCAAAGGCGGCATTTTTAGCCGCTAGGTGGAGCGTGACGCGGCGTTGCCATGTGAAAACTCTTTGTGTTGCCAGTGTATAATTAAATGTTATTACTGGGATCGCACTGCGAGCACAGCGCGGTCACACGTCAGTAACTTGACGATATTATTAAAATGAGAACATTATTTTTTTAACTTTATAATAATTTAATAGTTTTTATTGCAACAATCACAATTAATGGGGTATTTACATGTAGTGACTTGGCAGGCGACTATGGCGACAATTATTGCTTTTTTATTGTCAATCGCTTGTAAAATCTAATCGCAAGTCTAATTACTATGAGGATTGTCGATAAAAAGCGCTAATAGACTAAGGTCGCTTGCCAAGTAGCCTGCCAAGTCGACTCGTGTAAATACCCCATTACGGATAAATTAGCATTGAATTATAAAACAAGTAAACTTGTGTGTCAGAATCAGAAGCCAGTTCCTTCCAAAGCTAAAAAAAATAATTGGTATTGTTGAATAACATACATATTATTACACCCGTATTCAAGACCAATACTCAAACAACCCTTGCCTATGCGAACGCACTGCGTTGAAATAGAGCTCTGCTATTATTTCGTTTAATTTACGTGTTTCGTTAAAACCTGTAAGTACTTCAAAGTATCACCACTTTTTGACATGTATGTGAATGTATGAAACTTTATTAATGTTCAAGGCTTCTGTAAAATGGAAATTACTTTCCCAAGCAAAAGCTACTCAGCAACTCGGTAGCTCAGCGGTCAGAGCATTGGATCTGCCATCCACAGCCTTTGGCAACCTTTGCAGCAAAGGTCGCGGGTTCGATTCCCGTCTTAGAATTGATCTGTTGCGAGTCGTATTTTTTCTAGTATATTATTTAGTATTGTTATTCAAATCTCTTACAATGTATCACACACAATATGGTAAACTTTAATAAAGGTGCAATAGAATAAGTTGTCAGCTGAAGTGGCAATGGGCGGGACACATAGCGAGAAGAACCGATGGCCGTTGGGGCGGATAGGTTCTGGAATGGCGACCACGCACCGGACGGCGCTCCGTGGGTAGGCCCCCGACAAGGTGGACCGACGATCTGGGGAAGGTCGCGGGAAGCCGCTGGATGCGGGCAGCGCAGGACCGATCGTCGTGGAGATCCTTAGGGGAGGCCTATACCCAGCAGTGGGTGTCGTGCGGCTGATATGATGATGATGAGAATAAGTTGTAAACATTTAATAGCGTTTTTTCTTGTCCATAAAATCAATCTTCTGTGTTTCTCTGCTTTGTGTCAGTTGCTAACCGCCATTGTTACTCCCAATGCCATTGTGTAGTGCAACTTTTTACTGAACAATTTCAATTGAATTACTGTAATCTGTACACCGGGACTGACACATTAAATCAAATCGGACGGCAATATGCAAATTTCTGTGCTGTTTTTAATTTAGGCCTGCCTGTCTGTATGACGATGATGATGTGTGTATGAGTGTCTTTATTTATTTTTATTTTATTTATTTGGTTCACCAACAGCTATTACATCGACACTTATTCTAAGTAATTTAGATTGTGTTATTATGCTAAATGCACAGCCAATTACAGGTAAACACCTCATGCAAAATGGCAAAAGAAGCCTTTCTACCTACTTAAATATAAAAAATAATATTTTTTTAATAATATAGTGCATATTATGCACTATTACCTTTAACTACAGAACAAAAACAAAATCTATTTAGAGACAATACTTTTTTTTAAATTTAGTAGACTATCTGCATGTACGTCTAGTTTTCTATAATGACTGTTATATAATTTGCAAATTCTGCATATGGGTGAGTTCGAACCGAATTTTGTTTTTCTGAAAGGAGGGCAAAGTGGTAGGATCTGGTTTCTCGGATATCTGTAAGGCACCTTAAATCTTATTTGGCTCAGTAAATCTGGACAGTCAATTTGGTTCCGTAATAACTTGTAAAGGAAGACAAGATCCAATCTATCCCTACGGCTCTCAAGGTCCATCATATGAAATCGCTCGAGCCTCATCATGTAGGAACTTCTCTTACCCATCCCCTTAGAATATGCCAAGTGACCTAAAAATCTCTTTTGGATTCGTTCTTTTGCCTTATTGCCAGTTCACCACATTGTTTTTTATGCCTTTGTCAAAATTAATTTATTTTATACAGGGTTATTTAATTTAATTTAATTTATTTATTTATAGTCAGGCATCGATGGCCCATAGATATATACCTTAAAAACTAAACATATATAATTTATAAAACAATGTTGTTAGTAAATAACTTAAAACATATGTTAGTAAAAAAAAAAAAAAAAAAAATGTATATGTGTATGTTATACAGGGTAAAATACCAACAACCTCGCACGAGAAACATCAACATTTGCTCTACGACTTTTCTGAAAATAGACAAAAACAACTCTCCATACAAATGTCCGAGCTGATCGAGATTTGTGTGAAAAGTCGAATATTTTTGTCCGTTTTAGGTTTTCGGAAAAGTTATAAGACAAATGTTGTTGTTTATGTTGTTATTAATCTATTTCTGCGGTGTTATTGGTGTTAAATAAATAATCTTCTAAACATATTTTTTTGAATTAGCAATGCTTACGATAATTAATTCAGAATACGTTTTCCGGTAGGTATCTTTAACATCAATTTATATAAAAAAAAACTACGTAATTGGTCTATAAAATGAAACTATATACTAACTATCCCGTATTATTACTTAAAATACATTTCTGGTCGTACATAATTTAAATTGTCGAATTTGTTTCATGGCCAACTTTTAATCTCGAATTTTTGATTGTTATAGTTCAGTAAGTATCAAATTCATTTTAAAAAGAGAACTTTATAATACCTAAATTTTTCCTTTATTTGTTAAAAAAAACATTCTTTTTTTATTTGGGCACAAGCGTTCCGCTACAGTCAGTATTTCGTCCAAATAAATTAAACGAAGCCTTTTCACATTTCGTCCATTTGGTTTGGGCCGTAGCTAAACCAAAAGATTTATCGCCGGCAATTAATGTTAACGGTGATATAAAAATAGAAGCATGGGTTGGAGTATTTTTAGGCACGTTTTTAATAGATAAAGGTATATGAAACCATTTTGTAATTAAATTGATTTTGAATAAATTAGACATAATGCTCTGAGCGAGTCTTAATGCCTCGAATATTACCTCACTTTTTCGACACTTTTAAAATACGAAATTACGAATAATATACCAAATGATGTGATGACACTTATACAGTTGGGAGTGTTGCTTAAATCGAACAACTTTCTCAAAGGAACAACGATGTTTTTTCGCCTTTTCATAGTAAGTTGGTCAGCTGATTAATACATTATGTATGGGACTATGATTTTTATCGTTTTTGACCTATGTTATCTGGAGACATTTGTTCTGTTTAAGCAACACTATCACCTGTTAAGTGTGAGTCGCACCAAATCTTGTTAATTGTTAAAGTTAGATCTGCAACTAACTGAGCCTAAGTTTGTATCATCACATCAGTTGGTACCACCTTATTTATAGGGTGAAATTAAAGTCATTGGCAATCTTTTAAACTAAGAATCTAATCTCGATATTGATAACTGTCGCCAAGAAAATCGACCCGTGTGATATCCAAATGTCACTATAATTTGGACAATAAGTACGTCTTAATTGCAGTACCGAAGGTGTATATTCGCGTGGCATGTCGCTCGTCATTTTGACGTCGCGCGTCAGTCTCAAGCTAATTTGACGCGGAGGAACGCGGCATTATCAAACGGCAGCAATCATAATAAAGGAGCTTAGCCGGAATTACTTCGGGGATGGCGGGACGGACTAAGGGGATGGAGTGTTATTTTTTTCTTTTTTTTACTGAAACGGCGAAGTGAGAAAGAAATGTTTAAAGGTTCGCGCATTACACCAACTCCATCGTAGTACGTAACGACCACGATATAAAGCTTTCATTTCAATTATTTACTGTGATGTGAGTAGAATCTCTGTTAGTTATACGAAGAAATTCATAAGCCCGTGGACGTGGTATATTTTTTATGCACAACGGGGTAGTGCTTTGCCTTCAGCCTTCACCTCACCTGATGTTAAATGACGATAAGGCCAAAGGTGGAAATGTACACTGCCGCTTTTTTATTTATTAGCATTTTTCAAGGTTGATTAGGTTCGCGCCCCGGGCCCCAGTCCCCTAGTCCGACCCTGGGTTGTCGTAATAAGTCGTAGTACGCACAACGGCGGGGCGCAGCCCTCCACGCAATAGTTGCTGATATGAACCTCCCCCTCGAGCACTTCCAACTTTTTTTTTACAGTACACTTGAAAACAGATGCGACATCAACAAATTGTCTGTAAATATGTAGTATACCGGCTTATTTGTAAAACACTAGCAACCTCGTCAGGAGTAAATTACTAACGCATAACACCATAAACAACAACAACAAAAACGACATTTCATACAAAACTCGATTAGCTGTTCTGACATTCGTAAGGAAAATCTATTTTTTTGGCTGTCTTCTGAAAAGTCGTAAACAAAATTTCGTTGTTTATGATGTTAGTAATCTACTCCTGCGAGGTTGTTGGTTTTACTAATAAACTTGTATATTGGGACCACTTATTCGCGAACCTGCACCAATTTTTTTAACCTGTTTGCTGCAACAGAGCGCCATAGCAATTTTTTTTACTTTGGCCCAGTGGCGTGCATACCATATAGGCAGTTAGGCAGTGCTTACCTCATGACGAACCTAAAAAACATAGATACCACTAGTCACTAGTGTTAAAGTAAAAAATAATTAATTGGTTCCGTTAATATTCTATAATAACCAAACTTCTATTGAACACTCAGTTAGTAAGCAAATTTTCCTTGCGCATCATTCCTACCTACGCGCTACGGTAAGGTAAGCAGTCTCCAGAATGCATATTTGAATTTGAAGGAAGCAAGGAGCGTTTCATACAAAACTCATTTAAAAAAATTCGGTAAAAGTTATACGACCTCAGAAAAAAGTGCGCTCTTTGTACGTGTAAGGTTCTAAAACATGACCTTCGCAATATAACAGCGCTAGGTAATCATGCTTACTCGGGCTACCTCGGACCACGCGCCGGCCCGGGCGGCCGCGGCCGAACGAATTTTACCGAGAAGCCGACGACGACATTATTTGTCTCACTCGCTCCTATGCACAAACCGCTCGCTCCCAGTCCGTGTTTTATTATCTCACGAGTGCGGGTGAATTTAACAAGGTTCAACCTTGTTACCTTGTCCTAAGAGTGTTGATACCCGCGCTTAATAGAATGTTTGTGTTCGGAAATAAAGATGCAAGCAATGCGGTTGTCATATTTTGTTTGTTTTTAGTTCCGTTAGTTTCTGCAGAGAAAGCAATAACTTATATTATATATATTTTTTGTCTTCTTGTCTTAACACCACGCGCGAGTTAATGAGAGATATTTTTATTGTTTTGTTATTTTGTTTTTGTGTAAGTACTTAACTATTTAGTGTTTTTTCTGTGAAAACAAAAAGAAATCGCTGTGTTTTGTGATTAAAATATTACCTAATTAAATAATGGACAAATTAGTAGAGTGTGCCGATTGTGGTGAGAATTCGATTTGTTTACAAAAATTACGTATCCTTTCGCACAGTTTTCGTTCATAGAAAAAGTAATGGCCGCTTTTGGTCGCTAATGGATAATTTATACCTAGGAAGCAACTTCACATATCATAAGTTTACAACGTGAAGAAAAGGCAATATAAAAGTGGTTGGTAAACAATTAAACATCCTTATTACCTACTAATAGTATTAATTTTAAAATGATAAGAGCTTAATTACAACTGTTTAGATGTAGAGTGCCTACCTAGCTTGAAAACCAATGCACGCCCCTGCTTTGGCCATAGTGTCTACCTACGTGTGCGAGCGAACACGTATGTCAATCTGCCCCCAAGCCAAAGTAACATTTTCAAATATTCGTTATCATTTCGCTTCGAAACATGTATGGATTTGACGTTTTAATAACGAAACCTTATGACAATCTCATACATGTTTCGAAAGCGAAGCGATAACGAAGATTTGCAAATGTTACTTTGGCTAGGCCCTCTTGTTCGCACACGTAGACGTACAAACTATGGGCAAAGTAAAAAAAAATGCTTTGGCTCATTTTTTCAGGTTTGCGGAGCGCGGAGGATGAATAATTTCATTTCATTTATTATTGCATGTCACAAGTTTATAAAGATGTTACATGTAGATATTATACAGATCATGTGTGACACCCTGGAAGGGCGCAGCAATAGAGAGGGCTTAAATTATTTTTAAAATACTTAAATTAAATAAGATCTATGTAGCAGGCAGCAAAGCAAAAAAAAAAACATTCCATTAAAATACAAAATCAAAAATAATCTACATTAATACAATACAAAACAATAATTCCAACATTTTAAAAATCTAAAAATAAAAATGTTAAAATAAAAATCAATTCAAAACTCTTTCATATTTTAAGTTACTTAATATAACTGAAAAATTATCATATTATTAAATTGAAATAAGTAAATTTTAGCGCACTTGTCAAATGTCATTTTTTTCTTCAAAAAATTCTTTAATATTATAATAGTATTTGGAGAGGAGATATTGCTTTAGTTGTTTCTCGAACTCAGTGGGTTTTTCTATGTTTTTGAAAGAATTTGGCAACTTATTATAGATTTTAATCATCATTGAATGTAACTTACTTAAATTTATTTACTTAATAATTTACTTATCAAGAAAGAATATAGGTTTTAAATAGTTCGTTTTGTTTTAAAACTAATAACAGACGGGTTCTTAAGTTAACTAAACTTTTCCCATACAACAAAACAAAAAAAACCAAAACCCATAAAATAGGATTACTATAACGTAAAAATTACAATGTGCACGACAAAAGGTTGCAACAATAGAGCTGTGCGCATATACTCCGTCCCTTATTATACAGGGTGGGTCATAAACCGGGGTCCCACCTATTTTGCACTCGTAAAAGTGCCTCGTAAATTTCGAGGCACAAATGCTGCCTTTGTGCGAGCGGCAGATAGGGTGCCGAACAGACCCGCCGATAAGTCGTCGTCACTTGACGGTTAAATTGATGCCTCGATGGATGTGTACGATTTAGGCGATCGAAGTTACCCTAGGAATGTGTGATGTAGGAAAAATATAAAAAAAAAATACTAAAAAATTGTTTAATAAACAAAAAACCGACTTCAAAAAACCTGCCTCTAAAAAGCAAGAAATAATATACATATCATTAGATACGCATTATCATTGTTATAATAAAACACGTCAATTGAAGTCGGGTGGGGCTTTTAGAATAAAAAAAAGGAAGATGTACTCCAGCCCCACCCGACTTTAATAGACGTGTTTTATTATAACAATGATAATGCGTATCTAATGATATGTATATTATTTCTTGCTTTTTAGAGGCAGGTTTTTTGAAGTCGGTTTTTTTGTTTTTTAAACAATTTTTTTATTTTTAGTGTAAGTACCTTGTGTATTAGGTAGTGTAGGTATATTATTTAGGTAGAAAAATCGGCCCAGCCAAACTTGAGATAATCGCGGAGAAACATACATACATACAAACTGAATACCTCCTTTTTTGAAGTCGGTTAAAAAGACTACACAAAGGTGTCCCTTCCCCAACAAAAAAAATCATCTAATTCGGTTCATAAATAACAAAATTGTCAAGTTAGTTGATTTAATATCATAGTATTTTCAGGATTACTTGTAAACTACTGAACCGATTTGAAAAAAAAATAAATGGGACCATCTCGCAAGAAAACTCAATCGAACAAAAAAAGAATCATCTAAATCGGTCCATAAATGTCGAAGATACGCGCGAACAACGATAAAAAAAAACACAATCGAATTGAGAACCTCCTCCTTTTGCTGAAGTCGGTTAAAAAGAAACAAGCCGGCTACGACCATCTACGACCTACTATAACCCAACACAATCCCTAAAACGAATCTAAGGATTAATCTAAGACTTAAATATTATAATTTGCTTGTCATTTGATTAAGGAATAACAATCAATATTATGTGCAAACTTGTTTTTGTTGCAAAATGTTCTGTAAAGCGAAAAACTAAAAATATCAAAGTATATTTTACCCTCAAGCACAGAATACTACCTCAAGTGCCATCTAGTCTAGGTAAGTACCTACATACATATTATCATGTACCTAAGTATGTACTTGTTTAAGACGTTAGTGTAAAATAATAGGTAATCTCTCTTTTTACACAAATTGGAAGAATGAAGTAAGAAAGATTGATCGCATTGTAAAATTTTGTAAGTCTGTCATAATAATTAGGACATGACTTGACTAATCGATCGATAGCACAGAATACATACATAATAATATACTAAATCAAAATCAAAAAATCATTTATTCAGTCTAGGACATATCATTGGTCTAGGCTGTTACAAGCACTTGTGAAAGTCAAAGAAGCTACGCCATCGGTTCGCAAACCCTGAGCGGGAGACCTTGTAACGAGAAGAACCGGCAAGAAACTCGTCAAGGGCTGCTTTTTTCTCCCTGTATATTTCATACAGAGTCGTCAACATTGAAAAATGAGCTCCACATTTAAAGTGAGGTCATTTTCCATCACAATAATTAACAAAAGTTTGTACACAATGGGTAGGTAGGTTGAAATTAAATACCTACTACATATCGGATAGGTAATTGTGAGAGTAAATAACTTTCAACTAGTTGAGAAATCAGTAATCACTATGTCTGCTACTCGAAAGTGCACCTAAGTAGGCAAAATTTACAAAAAATACTTGATACAAGACATAAAAAATAACAATAAAAAAACGCAATTCTTACAATTCAATATGCGTTAAGATAGGTACTCAGAAGCAGACCCATTCCCACTGGCAGCACCCGTTCACGAGCATGACGCGTGGACCAGCCATCGCTTCGCTCAACCATATTTGAGGGAACGTAACGACCCGCCCCACACGACACCACCGCAGAAATGTTTAAAGTGAGCATGACATACTAAAGCTGACATACTAGGTAGGTATATACCTATATCGATAGTTTCTTATTCCTTCCTTATAGCATATTTGCCATAATCATTCTTCCCTTAGCCACTGCCATATTGTTTTTAAGTTATGACGCTTTTGGACAATGGCCTGGAAATGGGAGTTTATGACTTCCAGTAATATAAACTTGAGTTACACCACTTGTGCGGACGTAAAATAAAAGTTAATTGATTGAAAACTTGTGTTTTGGACGTATCGTTCATTAACTAGGAAAGATACTTTTAGGATATAAGTACTTAGAGTTAATAGAAGAAAAAATAAAATCTCATTTAGATAATCTTTCATGGAAATCCAAGAATATCGATTTAGTGGCGTAAGCTACATCTCTTAATTTAATTTTATGGGCGTAGGTACCCAGGTTCTGGGCCAGAGGGGGCAAATCTATTGTATCGTCCCCAGGGGGGGGGGGGGAATTTATTGTACTTAAATCAAATATGTTGTATGGCAAATAAGAACTTTTATTGATAGTTAGTTGGAGGTAAAAAAAATCTAGGGGGGGGGCAGCTGCCCCTCCCTGCCCCCTCGGTACGCCCATGACCATAATAATGGTTACATAAAAGTATTAAGGGGCCGTGCAACGCCAAATACGTGCATTTTTTAACAAAGATTTCTCATAGTATTACTTGATTTATCGGTCCCAAAAAATAATGTGTCAAGTAGATTTTAGTACCTAGGTATACTAGGTTTAATAATTACATGATAGCTAAAACTTTTCTCGGTAGAAACATTTTTTATTTTATTTTATTTATTTATAACACACATCTATCTTTACAGGTACGCCCAATGCGATAGAGTAGACAAAATATAATTTAAGAATACTTAACTAATATTATTGTTTTATGGACAAAATATTAATGATTATAAAAATAAATGCTACATTTTCTTAACTTTGACTGTAACACAGCACAAACAGAGTAACTCTTGTGAACTCGTCCAATGAGCAACAAAATACGTCAACAGTATTGGCAACAATATTTAATGTTCGCAATGCTCGAATAAGAGGTGCTTCTTTTAACAAGTTGGTGCGCCCGCGCGGTATATCAAACAATGGCGGTCGCCGACGTCGCCACACATACCGGTCTGGCACAGAAATGCTTATCGCCTGCAGTACCACTTGGTTATATGTTTTACCCCGTATTAATTTAAATATATAGGTAGTCAAACCTAGCTCTCTCCTCACCTCAAGTTTATTGTATCCCACCATTCCTAGTACGAATAATGTGGGATACATCAACGGGTAGAGCGGATACACGCCATAAAGTTTGTGATAAAGGAATCTTGTATATTTATTCTGTATCCTCTCCATCATTAATTTATATTTTATTTCATTAGGACTCCAGACAAAAGCATTACTTTCAAGATGACTTTTTACTAGTGCTTCGTACAATGCACGTATGGCATTTATATTTGTGAAGCCTTGAGACTGTCGCATAACGAACCCTAGATTTCGATAGGCCTTTTTGCAGACTTTTACTATATGGTCTCGAAACTTTAGATCTGCAGTGAAGTGGACCCCCAAATCCCTCACCTCTGTCACACGTTGCAAAGGAGCTCCGTCTACACAGTATTTAAATTGTTGAGGTTGTCGTGACGATGTGAATGACATTACGGAACATTTAGAGACGTTAAAGTATAGCCGATTTTTGTGACTCCATTGTACTACCTTGTCAATATCCGCTTGTAGTTGCATACAGTCATCACCGCTCCTAATCTCCTTAACTAACTTTAAGTCATCGGCGAATAGAAGGCAAGCAGAGCCCTCAACGACTTCCGGTAAGTCATTAACCATGATAACAAATTCCAATGGACCCAAATTACTGCCCTGGCTTATTCCCGACCGTGCATAATATAGATCTGAACGCTCTCCAGCCCAATCGACAAATTGGCGCCTGTCCCCCATGTAACTGGCAAAAAGGGAAAGTGTTTTCGGTGTGAAACCCACTTGAGCCAGTTTCATGAGAAGAATGTCGTTATCCACCGTGTCGAAGGCTTTTCGGAAATCGAAATACGCAACGTCTACCTGGGCTCCCGAGTCCACCACTGGTACAGCTTGGGTCATCAGCTGGAGTAAATTGGTCGCAGTGCTGCGCGAAGGACAGAACCCGTGTTGTGCGTCTGATAACTGGGCTCTTACCTGCAGGTACACGCAGTAATATAACGCGGACTCTAAAACTTTCGCAGCAGTACACAGGACCGCAACAGGTCTGTAGTCACTGACTTCAGTTCCACCATTACCTTTAGGCACCGGGACAACTCTGGTCACCTTCCATCGATCCGGAAAAATACCCTTGTCGAGACATTTATTAAAGATATATAACAAAGGATCGGCTAATACTTTGCCGCAGTCCTTAAAAATAAAAGGTGGAATCCCATCAGGTCCCGAGGACTGTTTGGGCTTAAGCTTTAACAAAGCGCGAGTCACGTCACTCAGCTGCAGCGCGTCCACGTGCACCCGCGCCGCGGTGGCTGGCGCCGCTGCGCTCGCCGCCGCCACATCCAATACAGCGGGCTCGGGCCTGTACACTGAACAAAAGAAATCACTCAGCTCCTTTGCACATTCGTGATCCGATAAGAGGCGACCATCCTTTGTAATTTTTTGCCTATTGAACCTACTTTTCTTAGATTTGATGAAATTCCAGAACGTTTTTGGGTCTTTCATCACATTTTCCTGGACCATCTCTTTATACCGATTGTGAGCTACTTCTAATCCCTCCTTTACCCGTGCTCTGCACCGGGAGAACTCATTATAATCATGTACCGACTTAGTTCGTTTATATTGCCTATGCAATTTATGCTTCAATTGAATGTCCCGTATAATTTCAGTTGTGTACCACTCCGGATAATGATACTTCTGATTTACTTCCTTCGATTTTTTAAGAGGAACATACTGGTTAAATATGCTATTAATGCTATTATAAAAATAATCTAAGGCCTCTTCAGGGTCTTCAATCATATATAATTCATTCCAATCTACGGCTGCTAAGTTGTTATACAAAAGAGGATAATTAGCCCTTCTAAAGTTCCATTGACAGTCTCTCGGCGAACGCAGCTGGTCAGCGTTATTTAAAGTACATATCGTAAAGTGACCTCCGATCTTGTAGTTTTTCACTGATATGATGTGCCAAGCCAATCAATAATAAACCTATAATTTTGTATCTATAACAAAAAGAAACATAAAGCTCTTTAGTTTTGTGATTGAGAGTTTTTCAAAATAAGAAATAGTTTGTCAGTTATTAATTAAAAACGATAAATTTGACAATGACTTCGATATTTTTTACTATATTGCTTCCAGCGTAGTACGGCTCCTTAAATTGCCCGTTAAAGAATGTGTAGGTATTACAAACAAACAGATTTGGGAAACCCAAATTACGTTAAGGAAAACATAAGTAGAGTAAACACATCAAAACCTGCGTTATTTAATAAAATGAATATCTACCCCCAAATCACCCCAAATCACCCCAAAGTGGTTGTAATGGAAACAGCAAGGAAAGCATTCCTAATCAAATTATGTTTGCGGACAAACGTTTCCATAGAAAACAGCGCCATTAAGGCCTTAAGGTGGGTCAATCCGAGCGGGTCGATCCGTGATGGAGTGAAATCGGACGTAACTCAACTCACTTTGGATTCAAATCAGTGCGCGCTCCAACGCGGCGGTTGCGTTGAGAACTTGCACCGAATTCTCAATTTTTACATGTTTTTATTACTTTTCTTCGCTTTTAAGTTAGTTAAAAAAAATCTGTTCAATTAAGATTGAAGGTATTAACATCGCCGATTTTTATGGTTGGTTTTAACATAAACGAATGTTCTGTTTCCGAGAACTTTTGCAAATAAGACCAGAAACAGGGTCCACGCAAATTTTTTTTACATCAAAGGTGGTAACATTTTTATAAATGCTTTCGATTAAATCTATTGTGTATTATTTCAAGTACTTACCTACATTATATATTTTTTCTATGATAGCTTCACGTCACGCGCGTAATCTTTTAATAATTTGAATTGAATATTGGCCCACCTTAAAGCATTAATTGAATCCCGATCTGCTAGAACCTGCCCTTAGTCAACACAGTCCCTTTGGCCCTCAGATCCTCACTCAGTACTGTTTACACTTGAACCTTCACAAGGGCCCTTTCCCGCACTACAACATAAGGACTCGGAGCTCAAGACTAACTGGACATTACCACATTCGCATCACTTAGTCACCAGTTATGTTAGACACTAGAATACTTTGCATTTCTTTGTACAGGAAGGTCTTGTTTTCTGGTGTTGAAATAAGTGGCTAGATAGGTAGGTTTGAGATTTTGCTGCGTGTGAATGTAAAGCAAATAAGGGTTTTTTTGTATTTGCTGGCTTGAGTTGAAAGTTAAGATAGTTAAGATACCTAGCTAGCAGTTTAGAAGACAAAGAATCTTCTGTTTGTAATGATATTTTTATATGTAAGAGTAATAGTTTGAATAAATTCTTTCTCAATATTTTTTTTTATTATTTTCTCAAATGCGGTAATGAATGTGCTGTCACTGGCTAAATATTACAGTTCGTTATCAAGTTTTTCTGAATCAAATCTGAAATATCTAAAACGAGTGTCCGGGTCATAATGACCCATTCCCGACGACCGTGTGTCCTATTTTGAACCCCCATGACACCGGGTTAAAACCACATCAATAGACAATAATGATTATGTAACCAACCAAAAGAAATGAAGTTGAGACTTCTGAGCAAAGCAACCAGCAAGCAACTAAAATGTGTTCGTTCGTAGTAAGCGACGCTAGCGGCACGACACGAGCGAAGATAATCACACGCCAACGAACACAATCGAATGCCGAGCGAGCGACGAACTTGACCGAACGCGGCTGCGCCCCTCGGCCCGCGCCCGGCACACCCCGCGATCAGTCGACGCTCGAACCGCGCGCGAGCGAACACGTGCCGAATGAACCTACGTTCGCGCGCTCTGTGCCCCTTCCATTTTCAAAACTCTTTTGTTCTCGCGTCACATTTAAATATAACTTTTTAAAATCAGTTTTCTGTTCTGTGCAAAATGTCTGAAGTAGAATGGACTAACCAATTAGTTATTAGACTGATTGAGGAATATAAGAACCGGCCGATGCTATGGGACACCACTCACGAGCTGTACAGAGCGCAGAATGCGAAGTATTCCGCGTACATGGAATTGGCGAATGAGTTCGAATGCGATATCGTGGATTTGCGGAAGAAGTTGAATTCAATCTTCGCTTCGCATCGGCGCGAGAAAGGGAAGGTGCGACGAGGGGAACGCTCGACTTGGTTCCTGTATCCTTATATGAACTTTTTGCCGAGTCATATAGAAATGGACGATGTCGACGGAATACAGGTAGCGGCACACAATATTTACACAAGTTTTATAAAATTACTTGGTCACATGCATTTTATCTACGTTGGTAGTATTGATAATAATAAGTTGCTGTGAGTCAGGTGGCTGTGACCACTTGTGAGACTCGAACAGTCGGAACAGTCGAACTGGGATTTTGTACTTAGTTCTGTTAGGGACAGGCAGAGCACTAATAACAACTCAACGAAAACACATCCTACTTTATAGTAATATATTTTGTACAGTTCTGTTAACCACAAGCAATTTTCAACTTAAATTGGAACAGATAGGGTTTGATATCAACTGAGAATATTTTACTTACCTACATCTGTCGTTACGTAAATTGACGAGTTTCAATGTCAGGGTCATACAAAAGATGTAAAAGCAAGGGTTCTGTTCTGTTTATCCTTACTTGACATTTAGTAAACAGTTTTTGACAGTAATTGTCAAATGTCTTTTAAACTTAAATAGCTATTTATAAATTCTAACTTAGTACTTCAAATTGTCATTAATGATGTGGAAAACCATTTGTTGTTTTTATAAATGATTATTTCTTAAGTTACTTAATATAATTGAAAAATACTAGAAAACATCGACTCACCCGTAGCAGCTCAGACGGGACTCGAACCCGCACCCTTAGGATCCCGGCCCAATGCACTAACCAATTATGCTACCGAGTCGCTAGTGGTAGTGGCGAAATTTTCTAGTACTTTACTAGTACTAACAGCGAAAACGTAAAATTACTTACTAGAAAATTTCGCCACAAAATGACCCGGTATTTATAAACGAAAGTCAGTGGTGTCAAAAGATGCAAAAGCTTGCGGGGCATCGTATGGTACCTACCAAATTTTTTAAAATCGGTCTGTACCTTTTTTTGGAAAATCGAAAATGGTGGAAAAAAACGAAAGAAAATCCCGTATTAAATTAAATTAGGTAATCTGAAAACGAAAAAACATTGAAGTGGTTTTTTTGGCCCAGCGATTGCGGAGGTTAGGCAATTTTCGCAAGGATCCGTCATGAGATGGGTGACCAAAAATGTATTATCTCTAGCTCTTCCGTGCTTCGGAAGGCGCTTTAATCCGTTGGTCCCAGCTGAATTTGCTGTCGTTAACACCCACTATTCCGCATTGGGCCCGCGTAGTGGGTTATGGCCCATCCTCCTTATCCACTCATAAGAAAGGCCTGTGCCCCAGCAGTGGGGACATCAAAATGGCTGATGGTCATGTAGGTACTTAACTGACTCATTATGTTTGTTTGTGACTGGCATAAGTCAGTGCAGTTATGCTGAACCACGAACAACAATGAATAATTTATAGAGCTTAGTAATTTAAACAGGTTTTGTTTTTCTTTCTACAAAACGCAATTATTTCCAGTATGGGTTTGTTTTATTTTATGTCAATAAACTTATGTTTTAACCAAATGTATAATTTTCAGCTTCTCTTGTAGTTTGCTTTTCATTTTTTTTTGTTTTTGATTAAAATTAGAATAGAACACAAATAATGAATAAACAGCTGTTTTCTAGAACAAAACTACAAGTTATTGAATTATTAATATGATTATTCATTTAAATAGGAAATAAAAACAGGAAATATTTATATGCAACCGAACGCTTTATCAAACCACAAAACTCAATTGAAGGCAATAAACAAATTATTATCAATATTATTATGGTTATTTCAATTGCAATCTGAATTGTATTGCGGTGCGATAAAGAACAGAACTGCTTGGCGTTACGTTATATGAAACAAAATATCAGAAATTAAGAGCAATTGAAGGTTAATAATTTTTATAAGTAAGATAGAAATAAAAATTGTTTTTCTGCGGGTAATAAAAAGCGTCAAAAATATATAGCACTGAAGAAATTTTATTAACATTCATTAACTTTCCTTACTTTATTCCACAGCAGACCACTTCAAAAAAGAAGACTCGGGATCGGGACGATTCTGACGATGACACATCAATGGATAATGAAGAAAACGGCCTCTACGAGGACCCTATACAAGAACAAGTGACGATCAAACGCGAGACGGAGGAACCTTATACCAGAACCAAGAAGTTCAGGACGCAGCCCCATCACAAGCCAAGACTGACCAAAGTTTTAAAGAGGCCAATAAGCAGGGAAGTGACCACAAGTCAACTAGACAATAGGCTCATTGAGGCTCTAAAACTTTTAAGGAGATCCGAACTATCCAAGAAAAAAGACGAATGTGACAGCTTTGGGGAATACATAGCAGTTTCATTAAGAAAACACGACGAAAGAACGCAATCGATGATAAAACAAGCAATTAATAACATCTTATTCGAACAAGAGATGAAAAAATATAGTTCTACTCAATATGTGGTTATATCTGAGATCGATGAGAATCCACTGACACTTGGTGACAACGACAGCCCAGAAAAGTGACGAGTGAAAAGTGAATAACAAGACTCTGGTAACGTCCTTGCTGATACGCTATCAAACTTATTATGAACGAATGTTTTATCGTTGTAATAAAATGTTTTCCAACAGTCTCACGTATGATTTCACTGTAACTTTCCGATGATAAATTGCCAGCACCTTTCATATTAGATTGACTGTGGAGCAGTTATCTTAATGTTCGCATTTTAGTCTTCGAGTTTTGGATGTACGCCAGTCTGGTTGGGCGGTCAAATAGAGGTAACTGAATAGTCGTAATAAAATATAACTTCTGTCCTGTTAGTGATTTACTGTTTTATATGCCTAAGTTTCTTTACCGTTTTCTTATCATGGAAAACTACCAACGAATCATACCACCAGCTGCGATAGTCGAGAGCTGGAGCAAAGATTTTTTATAAAAGTTTACCTCTTTTTTTAAAACCAATCAGTCAGAGTATCTAGAACGATCTTGTTGTCTACGTGCCTCGTCGCACGGCAGACCAGCTAACTGCATTACCACTTATCACATCATTACCCGCGACATATTTACAGACTTTAAATTACACTACTGTTAATTATTCCACATATTGGATAATTGTATCAATCAAACGAGTAATGGAAAATGAAGAATATTTTTAACTCGCACACTTAAATTGACTTTAATGAACGTCTATTAAGTTCTGGTACTAGTGCACCCGTGCGTTTGTATGATCTTCATCTTTTTAGTGAACTACTGCTGCTATTGTATTGTACGAGTTGGATCTATGGAATAGAAGCAGAGATGTATTCCTTGTTATGTTTTAGCCGCTTGTTGCTTGGTGAATGATACAATTGAGCAAGTAATTCAGATCACGCCACGATCGCGATTACACGATATTTCTTTAGCAGTAATTTGTTTGCATTATGCATAAGTTTCTATGCGTTTTATTTTCTGCGAGAGTGATCACAATTTTGTTCTTTTTCAATTGTGTTTTTGTTTCACATCGATCTCGATAGGTAGCTTGTTTTTTATAGTTGTGTAAAATAATACGACCGCTTTTTATTGGTTTTATATCGGTACAAACACAATCGATACCGGCTTGGTCACGTGCCTTTTGACATTGAGGCAAATTCAAGTTGAAGGGCGTTTTTATTGCAGTAAATAATTATTAGTCACATTTTGTTACTAAGAGAGTACAAATACGATATGTGAAAGAAAAGAAATTTCACTAGCCGGACGACACTGACTCTTGGGCAACGCATTATTCGTCGATTAGACATCTGCATAACAAAAAAAGAAAATCAGAAAATTTATTTTGCAGTAAAATTCTCAGCCGTGAAAAGGAATGGCTGTCGATGACCGTAAATACATTATAACGGTACTTAACGAAAAACATTTCGTATTTCCAACATTTGAATCCGCTATTTTATGATCTAACAATTTTGAATTGAAGGCGCAAATCTGCTGGCATGTAATAAAATTAACTAATTATGTAACAATTATCTTATCTCCTTCGAAAGAAAATGACTCGTGCCAGTAATTAGTGAATTTCCGTAAAAGATAAAAAGGTTTTTGAAAACTGACAACATGTAGACATTGCATCAGACCGTGATAAACTTCACTTGAAACTTGATCGTTAAGTTGCGTCAGATTCATAATGATCTTGAATCGATATCCATCATAAGTATATAAAGTGGTAGCTTGTTCATAATTCTGACTGATATTATACACGTGTTTTATTACATCAAGCTAATAATGTGTGATCTATTTAAATCCCAAACTATCAGGGTTTGTATTTGTACACACTATGGACTCAGTATTAATACAAAAACTATCATAGCTCTGTCTGGTTCAAGGTTTCTGATAAACTATAAAAGTGTATTAAAATATGAATCTTAATTTGAGTTTATAAAAAGATTTGGATTAACCCCTCAAAATATTTGGGTGATTAATTTCAGCCAAATACGGTTGGATTACAGATGTCAGTGAAACACTCTAGGGTCTATGTTGACCTTGTCAGCCATATAATATAATGAAAAAATTATAATAACCAACTGCCATAAAAAGATCTCCTAAGTATATTCATGAGTAGTTCCACCGTGAAATTGATACAAATGCTAACAAATTATGCGGCAATGATATAGCAAAAGCTCAAGGCTGCCTCCCACTTTTTCAGGCTGAATTTTGCGCTAGTTCACAATCCACTGGTTACCTACATAACACTAGTTTTTCTTTAAACTAGGCGGTCACGCTACTTACCGTTCGTTTAACACTATTTAATTACAAAATAGAACTTACCTACGCTAATAACCTTGAATAATATCAATTTAAATCTGGATAGTTTGATTCCGTTACCTAATTTTACCTTTAGCGTTCCCCAAAGAATAGGAAATTTGCCAGAATACCCATTACTTTCACGAGCACAATTAATTAACAAGCTAATTTATTCGTGTACCCTTTATATACAAAGTCTTGCGAGTGCCAATACATATTCAGTGTTCATTAGCATGGCATCTGCATAAAGAAGCGGTTCGTTTTCAGCAGACACACAGTCGCCTACTATAAATAGGACTTGCGTAACTTTCAGTCGATCTATTGGATGATTGACGCTCAAACAATGACATGGTGATTTGACTAATCTTCGGTCGTCACATGAACACACAATGTGTGCCAGAATATTTTGTAAAATTTGACTGTCTTATGCAATGTATTCAAAGTCAATTTCATTAAGCATTTTAGGAAAACAAGTTTAAAAACCTAGTTTCCTTGGGACTTGGTGCCTCTGGTCCTATTTGAAATCCCTGATATCCCAGTCTGAAATTACAGAGCTAAAGTTGTCATTATCTTTTTTTACAGTTTCATTATTAATTTTAAGTAAGTCATCCATTTCCCATAGACATTTTAAAATCATTTCTTTTCAGAAAACGAGTTATTTAAATGTTTTACTGTCACTATCTTATATTATGTACTAGAAGTCAGCAATTGATCTTCAGTAGACATAATGTCGCCTACTATTTATAGGGCTTGCGTAACTTTCAGTTGATCTATATCATGGATCGATTCGTTTACAACCACGTTTACGTCATCAATAGCTCTTATTGCCTTATATTAAGGTTGAATTTTATTGATTCCAGCTGTATAATCAGGTTTGTAGATAAGGAGCGGCCTCGAGATAGTGGCTTTGTTGTTTGTTTTCATTTTGCTTTAATCAGCAGAATATATTTTTCCTACTTCTTTGCTAATCTCGAATCTGTTGTGTTGCTGTATGATAATGATCAGTTTTCTTCGAATGTCATTTACATTAAAGGGACTTATTTTGTTTTGTTTTAATACTTACGAATGCAATCACGCTAATAGAACAAACTTCATAACTAAACATAACATGATAAGAAAATATCAAATTCCTGGAATAAGAAATTATTCATCGACTGGATAGTCTGATAACACTTTTGTTAGAGATTTTATTAAGATCCTTTGCTACATGGGACTAATTATATTACACTTTACACTCGTTTTCTTTTCATCTTTTTAAGTTTTTTTTTTTGTATGCCTATGTTTAGTTAGGTACAATTTCAAAAACAAAAAAGAGGAAGTAGATAATGCAATAACTGACTGACATTATCGGTGACAAATAAAGTTAATGTTGATTAATGCATTTGTATGGCCTTCGCCGCAGCTTTGTAAAACAGCTGTAGATAATGGTTTTATGATACAAAAGAGCTACATATACTCAGTAACACTTTTAGGTACATGAGTAATCGCCGCAATCATCTGGTTGTGACATACATAAGGACAAATAAATAATAAAATGTAGAAAAAAAATAGTTAATAGCTTCTCTCAATAATTTTAATATAATAAAACCAATTAATAACTAGTTTTTTTCGTTAAAAATAAATTAGAGTCCCTGTTAATTTTACACTTAGTATTGAGGAACGACGTCAAGACGAACTGGGTTTTTTTTAATTAATTTACATACAAATCTTGCGCTCTCTAAAATTAGCGAAGTTCTGAAAGTTTATACTTACTTACTTAAATATGCACTTTTTATATTTAAAATCCATTATTTTTTGTAATTTTTTTCATTGTGAATGATACTGTAGGTATCTATACCAAAAAATTCAATATATCACATAATCTTCTTTGTCACCACCATGCAAGAAGTGGCTCTAAATATTTCCCTCAAAATCCTCGCAATTCCCGTAAATCGTCCCCCGCACGTGAGGGAGCGTGTTGCGACATGTTTGTGATTTTGACAAGTCTCTCGAGGCAGTTTTATGGGGCCCACTTTCTATAATCACTATAGCATTTTGTTACAATACAAGGATTAAAACTGATTTTGAATAATATCTTGAATGATTTTGAAGAATATCTCTTACGTTGGTACGCTGTATTTAAGAGAAATTCTTTCTGAAACGAGTTTTTGGATTAAGAATTCGCCTGTTGTAATTTTGAATTCTGATTTTTTGGTTTGATTTAGAATGTTTACTGTCGAGTGTAGTATAATTGAACCTCATGATATTTTCATCTGACTTCCAAAGGGGGTTATTGATTAAGAGCATAATTTTATTAAATCATGTATTTTGTGTTTGTATTTTTTTTAATAGGGTATTTCGTACCAATCATCCACACGGCTTTACGGATTTCTACAAATCAAGGTAGGTAGGTACCTATTATAATACTTAGGCACAGAAATATAGCGTTGAAAGTATTTTAACAAATCTTCGTCGATGCCAGGTTTGAAAATAATTCCATTAAGTCTGCACTGATGGTAAGGCAAATATTTTTTCCAGGAAGCGCTAGGTTTGAGGACTATTGAAATAACAATTCATAGCGATAAGTTCTAATTCCTTATTTCACTCTTATAAAGATTATTCTTTCAGTTTTCTTTTTCGAGAAGATACAGTTTGTACTGATTCAGCTTTTTCAGGATGAATTAAATCATCTTCTTCTGAAGCGCTAGGACATTCTGTTTGAGTCGCTGTTGATGTCACAATGTGAGAGTTTGTTTGGTGACACTGGCATAGACATTGACACTGTTTTGTTGAGATATTTCCATAGGTTTGGGTTTGCTTTTCTTGAGACTCGATTTGCACTTGCGTAGAACTTTCCATTGTAGTGGGTAGTTTAACCTTTAAACAATAAAATTTTAATAGGTAAAAATACACCCCACAAAGATTGCTCACTATAGAACAGTATTTTGATCAAAATGTATCTAAATCTAAAAAAAAAGATCTTTTATCATGTGGTCTGCAAGTTCTATTCGACCCAACCCAACAGGCCCAGAATTTTTATCCGGCCCCAAAGCAGTTTATATGACACCGCTAGATGGCACCCGGACTTCATGCCTTCTAAAGTGCGGAATCTTCTTTCTTTCTAGACAATCAGGTGATTTAGCCTGCATGTCCTAGCCAAACTAGGAAAAACTCACAAATATTTTTTTTATGTGTAGGTTGGTACTCCGTACCGTAGGAATCGAACCCACGAGACCTCATTTCCAGATCGAAAGCTTAAGTCTCAAACCACTAGTCTACGGAGGCTGATAACGAGGACAGTGAGGAAACGAGATCGCCTTTGTTGCATGATTAAGCGAGTTTGACTGTTTTTAAGCCTTTTTTTATACGCGGTGTTTTAGTGATTTTTTGAACAGTGCAAAAATTATGGCTTAGACCGTCAAACTGAACTAATAAATAGACCTGAACCTGAATAAAACTGAAAAAATAAATCAGCTGTTCCATTCATTTTGGTCGAGTAGATATTAACGTTCTCTATGGAACAGCTGGTTATGTCTTGCTCTGATTAAGTTAGTCCCATAGAAAAAGTTGTTAAGTTTGACGGTCTAACAGTCAGTTGCAAGAACGATCTTTAAAGTTAATGCTTCATTAAATGTATCGCCATCTTTTTCTTCTTTCAAAAGAAGTAAAGGACGGTGATACCTTTAATGACGCATTAACTTTAAACATCGTTCTTGCAACTGACTGTAAGCGACTTTACAAAATTTGTGCACTGTTCAAATAATCACCCTGTATCATCATCATCATATCAGCCGCACGACACCCACTGCTGGGTATAGGCCTCCCCTAAGGATCTCCACGACGATCGGTCCTGCGCTGCCCGCATCCAGTGGCTTCCCGCAACTTTCACCAGGTCGTCGGTCCACCTTGTCGGGGGCCTACCCATGGAGCATCGTCCGGTGCGCGGTCGCCATTCCAGAACCTTTCCGCCCCAACGGCCGTCGGTTCTTCTCGCTATTTGTCCCGCCCATTGCCACTTCAGCTGAGCAATCCTTCAAGCGATGTCGGTTACTTTAGTTCTTTTGCGGATCTCTTCGTTTCTGATTCGATCACGCAGGGAAACGCCGAGCATGGCTCTCTCCATTGCACGCTGGGTGACCTTGAGCCTCCTTATGAGACCCATAGTTAGCGACCACGTTTCACTGCCGTAAGTCATCGCTGGCAACACACTGTTCATAGACTTTCGTCTTGAGACACTGAGGTAAGTCGCGAAGATTTTTCGAAACTTCCCGAATGCTGCCCACCCGAGTTGGATTCGACGAGAGATCTCTTTCTCGATGTTGTCGATCACCCTGTATATGGAATAGAATATCCGGGCGGGGCGATCGTTAGTAACCCTAAAATGCTTGTATAACAGCAAAGTATAACAACAAACCTGCTCCATTTCGTCATTCATAGGTTCGTCGGCCTGGGTTTCTACATTTTTTATTGAAGAACTTGTGCTCGAAAGAACTGGCAAGTTTAAGGTAGGTACAGCATAAGGTTTTAATCTTTTATTCTTCAACATTTCTTTTGTAAAATGTGCAGAACACACCAAGTGTCTAGGATTTTTTATCTTCATTATATCATTACGATCCATCAGTTCAATCCACTTTGTCCTTCTGAAAAAAAAACATTGATTACGTATCAGTACGTCACAAAAGTATACTTACATCAGTTTTGATTATATATTAAATTAGAGCACAATATAAGGAATGCATAATAAAAAAAAACTAAAATCGCACCGGGCTCATAAACTACATTTGCTAACAAAACAATTTCATTGAAATAAAATGCCGTGCCGGGTAAATACTTTGCTCGTCGACTCTGTACCTTAACTTCCTATATTGGTAATATAGGTATAGATAGATAGACATTAAGCATAAGAATACTAAAAAAAATACTAGGTGTGGCATCGTTTTTGAATTGTTTGTTGTTGTTGTACAGTATCAAACACACCACAATAACTTAACGCAATTGTAATTTGTTTCCAAGATCGTACGGAACGCACAAACAGGCAAATGCGCTTGCGGCGACAGCCCTACTGAGTTTTCTCCGTTTAACGGTGTAGGCTAATATCGTGACCTTGAGCTCGTCCGGAGCGGGAGTGTCCGTTCTACACAGTTTTATTTATTCATAATTGCAGATAGATAGCAACAAATTTTGTGTGCGTATCGTCCCTGCACGAACTAAACCTATGGCAGCCATTATACGATAGGTTTTGCTGTCAGTCACCGTGTAATGGTTAACCTACCGTGTAATGGGGGTGACTGATGGTTGCATGAAGTTGATTTCTTCTTTCCATCAGTCAATCAGTCAAACGTAATTCATGACTGATGGAATTTGACTGACGCTTGCATGAGCGTGTAATGGCTGCCTATGTTGTGATTGCGCGGCGTGCAATACGCTATTGCCCATGGTACCTATTTAAAACTAAATTTTACCATTGGGTGAAAAAGAATATGTGATCATGTCCTGTGGATTAATTAGGTACGAAATCGAAATAATATTAAGAGAATATTATTACTTACCTATCATCTTTGGGCAAACTAAAAAAACTTAATTGTGGCATTGTTTTCGAATTGTTTGCACAACCAAACACACTGCAATAACTTGGAGCCATTGTAATAAAAATTGTTTCTAAAATCTTACGCACAGAGAAAATATTACGGAATGCAATAACAGGCAAACGCGCGAGCGGCTACGCCGACAGTGACAGCCCGACTGCGTATTCTGTTTAACGATGGTAGATATTCTGTTTAACGGTCAGACTTTTGAGCCAATTCGAAGCGGGAGTGTCCGTTCTATGCAGTTTTATTATTCTATAAGAATAAATTATTTATTCTTATGGTATTATTAGGTAGTGCGGGCACAGAATAATTATAATAGTATTATCATACCGGTACAATAAAAATTAATAAAAGGACAACGACCGATGGCGGGGCTACTGATAAAGATTTGACGACATAAATGTAAAAATGCTGTAGGTACCTACTCCTAACGAATGATATTTAGAAAATAATTACTTACCTCTCATCATCTTTGGGCAAACTAAAAAAACTTAAGTGTGGCGTCGTTTTTGAATTGTTTGTGCAACCAAACACACCACAATAACTTGACGCCATTGCAATTTCTTTCTAGGTCGTACGGAACGGAAGGCACAAACAGGCAAACGCGCGTGCGGCGACGCTGGCCGTGACAGCCCGACTGAGTATCCCGTTTAACGTGTGGGCTATCTTGCGTGGAGCCCAATCGCGGTTATTCTGAACGATAAAACCAAAAACGTTACGTTGTCATTAAGGTTATATTTACCTAAAAATCTTTGGTTTAGCTTCATCATTTTCACTTAAATTGTCCCAGATTGTAATCCTAGACTCCTTAGGCAGAGTATTCAACAATTTTAACAAAACTAAAGCGAGTATTTTTCTGTAAACGAAACTGAAACGGTAACGGTTTAGCTTTAGTTTCATCGTTGCAAATTAGCGCGATTAGTCCCCGGATCTTGATTGAGCCCGGAAAGGAGTTTCCGTTTTGCTGTGTGTAGTTATTAATTATTATTATTTACTTTTACTATTACGTATTCTGTCATTCTCTTGTATTGTTTGATTTTTCTTGGCAACCCGAGTGTCCTTCCTAGGATGAATGACCTCAAAAAATATCAAAGTGATGGATTTTGGGCGCCGTGACCGTAAGGCCTTCCGCTGTGTCAAGCGGAGCGACATAGATTAGAGCTTACTCATGCACTGCGCAAGCATCTGTCCGTCAAAAACCAGCAATCTATATTCCCGCGCCATGTACCCGCGGCAGGATCCCGCTTGACGCAGCGGAGGGCCTCTCTATGTATCCTATTTAGACTAATAATATTATAAATGTGTTTGTGGGTTTAGATGTCTGTTCCTCAATCACGCAAAAACTACTGAACGGATTTGGTTGAAATTTGGCACACAGATAGTAGATAGCCTAGATTAAAACATAGAACACTTTTTATTCCGATATTCCCACGGGAACGGGAACCACGCGGGTGTAACCGCGGGCAGCCGCTAGTTTTTTATACAGCTAATTTTACATTTAATTAACGGAATATAATTATTCTGGGTGAATCCTATTTACTTTAAGAGAGAAAAGATAAAGCAACTACATACAACTTATATCCGATTCTTTTTTATCGTTTTAACCCTGAGATGCGTACGTGCTGGAAAGCACGATGCAGCGTTAACATAAAAACGATCTTTTCACATTTTAGGTCCTTTATGCCCTAATCTGAAGTCCTTTAAGTTCAAAATCGTCTGGCTCGAAAGTGGAAGGAAGACAAAAGGATTTTACGGTGTTTTGTATGAAAGTTGAACCTTTTTGTGCGTTGCTTGATGTTTTATGCTAATAGCCTTTTGTGCAGTTACTGCTTTAGGGCTCTCATTATTCATTTGTCTTATGTAGGTACGTTTAGTACTTATCCTAAATTATCTACATTGAGCAATCAAAATATTAACAGAGGATCACCGTATACCTACCTTCTTATTTGTTATGCCGGCTCTACACATAGGCCAACGCGTTGGCAAGCGCGCTGGCCCAGCCACTGGTCCAATGTGTAGAACGGGCGTTGGCGCATTGGCGGTAGGTATTTGAACGCTGGCCGGCGCGCTTGCGAGCTTGCCGCGCGGTGTCGGCAACATCAAAGGACACTTGTCGCAAGCTTGGCTTGGCGCACCATCCACACATTGGCCGCGCGATCAGAATATACATACAGCTGCAGCTGTTAGCGACTCAACATCCATTTTGAATCCGTCCGCACATTGGCCCGAACCAAAGCATACTGAACGACCTTCCATGTGTGGATTAACTCACAAGCGCGTTGGCAAGCGCACCGCCAACGCGTTGGCGAATGCGCTTGCCTATGTGTAGAGGCGGCATTAGAATTACCTAAGTACGAGTAGAATTTTATTTAAGTAAGTAATATTTGAGGAGCTCGGTGGCGCAGTGGTTTAGCGCCTGGCCCAGCGATTGCGGAGGTTAAGCAACGTTCGCAAGGGTCGGTCATGAGATGGGTGACCAAAAATTTATTATCTCGAGCTCTTCCGTGCTTCGGAAGGCACGTTAAGCCGTTGGTCCCGGCTGCATTTGCAGTCGTTAACACCCACCAATCCGCATTGGGCCCGCGTGGTGGGTTATGGCCCATCCTCCTTACCACCCATAAGGAAGGCCTGTGCCCCAGCAGTGGGGACATCAAAAATGGCTGATGGACAAGTAATATTTTAATTTTAACACAGAATTTTAATAAAAATTTATGTGAAATATTTAGGGCCCTTAGTCTAGTATTTTTAAAAACGGCTAAAATGGGGCAGTTTTCGGCACATTTGCTATCTACTTCTAAGAATGACTACGAGGGAATGTAGTACTAGATATACCTTCTAAAAATACTAGACCATGGAACAAGGGCCTATTAACACTTATAAAAACCTCAGAGGGCGCCACTTTCGGTGGTATAGCCACATAAACTGTACCAAAAAGTTTTTTTAAATTTTCCAATGCGCTGAAAGTATCTATGATACATTTTTGTTCCAAATATGAAAATGCCGGCTAAAAGACAAAAGTGCTTTATTCTAATAGATTTTGTTCATCTAAGCATTTTTAATTATGGCACCGAAACTGTAGCACCGCTTCACATTTGTGTCAAAATGTATGAACAGACATACTTTCTGAACTCAATTAAAATCAAGTACTTACAGCGGTGCTACAGCTTCGGTTCGGTGCTATAATAGAAATGCTTAGGCGGACAAAATCTATCAGAATAAATCACTTTTGCTTTTTGGACGGCACTTTCACATTTGGACCAAAATGGATGATGTCCTTTCAGAAGTGAACTATTAAATAGTGTTGTTTAAGTACTTTTTATAAAACCTCTTTTTAATAACAAATGGCTCGACGGAACCTTTATCCTAATGTTAACAACGAACTTAGCTACTTTTAATGCAACTTTCATAACTGCGGTAAAATTACCGTATGAGTGGATGTTTTTACAGATGCAAGCAGATACAGCTAACAAGTTTTTAACCAAGCAAATGTACTAAATAATTACTAAAGATCTGAACCACAATTTTTTTATGCAGCATCGTTTAGCTTTTAAGGCTCCTATAGCCCTCAAGTGGAGCCCTCATCTTAATAAAATTTATTATTTTTATTAACTAAGAACAAAATGTATCGAAAAATATGCACAGATTGAAACTAAGGTTCTATATTTTATTTACAAACAATAACCTCAGTAAAACATAGTTCATTGTAGTAGTAGGCAAAAGAGCAAAAGTGGCATTTTTAGGCACTTTTACCTCTTTTTAGGGTGCCGTTTTGAGGGCTATAGTTAAATGTCATGGGTGGGGTGGATAAAGAGCATGGGACACTCTACCATGCGGGCCCAATGCGGATGGTAGAAATAATGACTGCAAAAATGCACATGGGACTAACGGTTTAAGGTGCCTTAGCACCCTATATTTACAACCTTGGTCTCTTCAAGGCAAGAGTGAATAGGCATCCTATTTAACAAGCAAGATGGTGGTCAAATGCCTGTTACTGATAAAAAAGCACGAAGGAGCTCAAGATAATAAATATTTGGTCACCCATCCGATGACCGGCCATTGCCAAAGTTGCTTAACTGCTCCAACATGCATTAATTCGTAGTAAATAAACTAACATTGACCTTACATGACCTCCTTTCGATGTAACATTCAGCGAGAAAATTTGAGTGCAAAAGCAAGCTGAAGTAATGAGCCGGTCCTTCACTCTGTTGCCGTCCCCCTCTCTCGTAGGAGGGAGTATACCCGTCGCTCTCCCACAATGCTTGCTCTACTGAAGTCACGTAGTCATACATTTATATAAAAGCTTGGAATAATAACACCTAGAACGATAGTTCTCTACAAAGCGCACTGTCAAAAGTGAGTCAACTATAAAACAGCCAAAATGGCCCCGTTTTCAGATTTTTATTCTCCATTACTACCTAATCATACCGAATACCGGGTTTGGGGTTTGCGAACCGATGGCGTAGCTTCTTTGACATTCACAAGTGCTTGTAACAGCCTAGACTGAATAAATGATTTTTTGATTTGATTTGATCGAATAAGTACAAAACTGTTTAAATTTTCCTATATTTATTAGATTAGTTACTATATTATTAGATTTTAGTTACGATTAGGTAACGTATGAAGGATATAAATCTGAAAACTAAGCCATTCTGGCTTAGTATTAGTTGCCTCACTTTGCATAGGAATTACGAGGACACAGCTTCTAGGTGTTATTATTATAAGTTTAAAAGTAACTTCTGCTGGTATTTTTAGAATTGTTTACATTTATTTTCAAGTTTTAAAGGGACTGAAATCCAATTAATTTGTCAAACACATATTTTTACTATTAAACAAAAAGGTATAGCAATGTGAAACCTGTGAAACAACTTGCTGAAATCAAACAATTTGTATGAAAAAGTCAAGTTGAAAGATTAACATTTTATGTGTAACCTACTTTACCTTAAATGTAAACTTCGGTGAACAAGACATACAATCTATTATAATTTTCTTTAAAAAAACCGCTTTTAAAAATCTGAAAAATTAAGCACTTTCGTCTGAAAAAAGCGTGGTATTTAAATTAAAGGCGCTTTTCAGTAACTTTTACTCCTACCTTATGAAATGATGTAAGCTTAGATAGGCAATTAAATTAGAATATTTTCTCGAGTTTAATAATGAGTTCTTCTTTAGAATCGATTGAATCATATTACGATTTCTCTTTGTGTTTTATTGTATCTGATTTTAAAATATTTTACTCATTGAAAAGTTTAAAACTGTCAAAATAAAGATTTTGTAATCAAAATTGTAATATTTCATTCAGTATCTAATCGTATCATATCGTACAGCTCTGTTTACCAGATAATTCTAGATTCTAGAACTAATAAGAAGCCTGTTCGAAGGCCTTGATACTAGGTACAATAATGAGATCACTAGTGTATCAATCAACATAAGTAAAATCAGCAATAAAAGTAGCTTAACACTTTAATACTTTGTCATAGGAACTTTTTGATTAATGTCTTAAACTGTAAGACATTCTGTCAAAAAAGTTGCTATGAAAAAGTACAAAAATGCTAAACGATTTTCTTTGCTGACTGTTGGTACCCATAGTTACAAAGAATTGCGGTTGGTTCTCCAGCTAAATAAATATAAGGTAATTACATTAATACCCAGATATTTTCCATTCATTTTTACAATTATTGTTATGATCATAACAAATGCCTTGGTGTCTCGTACGATATCTATTAAAACCTAATAACTGTAGGTAAACGCATTAATGACTAGCAACTTGCATCAGCCATGTGGCGTGACTGTGACGTCATCGCCTGTTAAGGTAGCAACCGATGCAAGTTAAGCGATTCACAACCTTATTTACTTACAAACAAAGCAGGAATTTAACTGCGGGTTTCTAATGGTGTTACACGGTACCAAGCACGAAGACGAATTTACTAGCCACACAATAATCAGCCTTAAGAAATTTGAAAAAGAGTGGACATTCGATTGCAGATAAAATTGGCTGCATTTTCTTGCAAATCCTAGCGAGTAGTGCCGTCGATAAATTAATTGCAAGCGAAAGCAAACTTTATTTAAAAGCAGATAGAGTGTTGTTTTTTTTCAGATAGGTACACAGGTAGGTAATGTTGTCTTCAGTCAGGTGCCAAGGTGTCTGGTCGGTCAGGTAAAACGATACAAAGCAACCGCAATGCTATAACTACAGTTCTTGTGAACAAATAGGATTAAATTACCGCCCTGCAGGCACGGAAAATGAGGTCTTAAATAACGTTTAATTAATCTAGGTAACATAAGGTATGACTCGGTTGTCGATGATTTGCAAAATCTGAGGCTAAAAACTATTAACTGCTGAGCTAGAAGACATAATACATATACACACATCAACTTTGTCTAGGGATACAGGTGTTATTTTCATACAAACGAGGTAACTTTGAAGCCTTGGTTTCCTGCCAGGGATGTACCGTGGTGTAATCTGATGATGGCAATCCAGGGAGTGAATGGAGGAGATTAAGATCGCTATACACACCCAACTGATCTGACCAGCATTCTAAAAGATTGAAGGAAATGTTTGGCAGAAAACCAAGGCTTCAAAGTTACCTCGTTTGTATGAAAATAACACCTGTATTGTATCCCTAGACAAAGTTGATGAGTATAGTTGAGGAAGATTCTATTATACTTAGTTGTAGTTATACGAAAACTTAGGGGGCGTCCGGCTGCGGAAAATCATAGTCGAAATTATCCAAATCATAGTCGAAATTATCCAAATCATAGTCGAAATTATCCAAATCATAGTCGAAATTCTCCAAATCATAGTCGAAATTATCCAAATCATAGTCGAAATTATCCAAATCATAGTCGAAATTATCCAAATCATAGTCGAAATTATCCAAATCATTATCGTTTTTAATTGATTACTAATAAACTTTTATTTAATTGTCGAAAACTGTCAATTGTCAATCATTAAACTAGAGAGTGTATGTTTATCACAGCATTGAAAATCTACAAAATACGAGATCACTTTACGAGATTTTTTTCCTTCGAGAAAAGTTTAAGCTGTCATATATCTGTCAATCGCATATCTGATTACTATAATCAGTCTACTTCCTACTCCTACATTATTTTTTTGGGACCGATAAATCAAGTAAATATACTAAATACCACACTAAGTGAAAATTGTATTTGATTCAAAATAATTTTGAATAGGAACAGGCGATAGGCCTGCCTGCCTAGCATGACCGATTTATATCGCGTGATATAGCATTTTATCGACACTCAACTGTCAAATTCCTTTGTCTTTTTGATAGTTAAACGTGATAAAACGCTGTATCACGCGATATAAATCGGTCATGCTAGGCAGGCGTGTGTTGCAAGAATTATGGTTGGTTTAGCACCTAACCCTGCGATTGCGGTGGTTGAGCAACTTTTTACAGGGTTGGTCATGGGATGGGTGACCAAAATGTATCATCTTGATCTCCTCCGTGCTTCGGAAGGCACATTGAGACCCTCCGCTGCGTCAAGCGGGATCCCGGGAATATAGATTGCTGGTTTTTGACGGACAGATGCTTGCGCAGTGCATGAGTAAGCTCAAATCTATGTCGCCCCGCGCGCGTGTCCCGCTTGACACAGCGGAGGGCCTAAGCCCTTGGTCCCGGCTGCATTTGCAGTCGTTAACACCCAACCCACCAAACCGCATATGGCAAGTGGGTCCGTCCTCCATTATCCAATCCACACTGGGACATTAAAAATGGCTGACTTCGAATTAACACGATCTGCTTTTTATGGCCAACTAAATGGTTTTCGAGTTTTCCAGAACAAAATAAAAAAAACTTTTTTGCAAACATTTGATCGCATTCGGGATTTGTCGGGACGAAGCGCAGGTACAAACCTTGTATTTTTTTCAAAATTTTTTACAATATTCCAATTTATAGAGGACTAGAACGTTCAGAACCGGATGACGCTTCGTGGCAAGCTCCTGATAAGGTGGACCGACGCTGGGTAAAGTCCCGGGAAGCCGCTGGATGCGGAGCCCAGGACCAATCGTTGTGGAGATCCTAGGTCAGCCATGTCAAACTGAAAATAATTGGTGGGCCAACAAATGCATATAGACCACCAAGTCCATAGAATCAGTGGGCCGCAAAACCTAACTATAAAGAAAGATAAAACTCATTGCATAGGTTGTGTTACTTTTGAATTGAAATATTATTGAGACACACTTGCGGGCCGCGACAGGATGCCTGTTCTTAAAATTGGATGGGGTCACAGGTAAACTTGTATTGTAATGGGCCGCAAGCGCCTCTGTGGTCTAGTGGTTTGCCCATCCGTGTAGGACGCAGGGGTCCCGGGTACGATTCCCAGGGACAAATTTGTACTCGGTTTGGTTTGGCTTATTTCAAGTCCGCTTGGCTAGCTACCACCATCTTACCTAAGTCTGACGCCATAACATCAAATTTAAAAATTTTTGTGTTCCGGCAGTTAGAGGTAAGTTTAGTGATGAGAATTTCGGATGTAGTGCGCTTCCACCTTCGGCCTTGAGGTGAAGGTCAAGCGCTATTCCGTTAAGCATAACAAAAAAGTTTGATATAGCCTAGGTCTATATCCAGCAGTGGATGTCGTATGGCAATTGTTCAGTTGTGACATTTTCCTTACTTTTTAGTTTCACAACAAAGTAGGTCGCGGATTAGTGATAAATGAACCCAAACAGGCTATCAACTATTATCAGCCAAGCCACATCGTACGAGGTGATAAGGAGGAGTTTGTTATGACTAGTCCCGACTTGGTCTACGGGTAGAGGAAGTTGCATCACATTTTAGGAGAATCTTTTGTCTAATGTCTTTTAGAGCAAAGCTTCTAACTCTACGCGCCTTAACTCTACAAGCCTTAACTTCAAAAACTCTACACTTTAGTCCAAATATGTGGCTTGGCCATTTCGCTACTTGGTAGTAATGAAACGGCCACCGTTTTGACTAAGGTGTTGAGTTTTTGAAGTTATGGCTTGTAGAGTTAAGACGCGTAGAGTTAGAAGCTTGGCTCTACATGAGGTCTGATAACTTTTTGACAGTGCGAGCCATGTGGTAGTCTTGGAAACATTACCTACATGAAAATGTTTTTGGCGGGATGTCCTTTTTCGCCATATTATTCCGTAAATAGATCGATTCACCTAACTAACAACTAGATTCTAGAAACAAAAAACTACTTTTGAGGCTGCCCATGCTTTTTTGACACAAAGCTATTAAACACACTTATTCCAGGCGTTTGGCATTCATAAAGAAAACAATAGTGTTTTAACGCAACAGCTATTAACGTAACAGCAGAGCCAATAAATAGCCCGTCATTTGTTTAAATTACCAAACGAACAGCAAATACAGTCACTATTGTGTGTGCTGTGTGGAAATGTTCCACTCTGACAAACGAACTTCGGAAGTAAGGTTGCACGCCTTGACCCGAGTCGGTTCCCGGTTGTGGTAATACCCTCCGCAGGCTGATTATCTGAATAGAAACTATTTAGCTACCGGTTTCATTTGACATACATTGCTACTTTTCTTTGGTATGTTCTTTTTACACCAAAAAGAAGAAGCAATGTATCACATTCATCTGTCAAATGAGACCGGTCGCTAGGTGGTTTCTAATTAGATAATTAGATAAATAATAGGATAAGTAATGATTTGAGTAAAACTTGCAATTTTCAAATGCTACTATGTACTAAATAATAAATTAAATTCACGTGCAATTTATTGTCAATTAATTTTATATGCCGTTTTAGAACAGTTCTACTGCTTAAGATTAATTTATAGGTACTATAATATAGCATGTGAATATAATATTAGAAGCATTTAAAAACTGCAAGTTTTACTCAAGTCATTACTTACTAGTTTCACAGGTTCCGTTTATGTTCTAGTTAAATTACTTGACAGATAAATCATAAATGTCAGTTTTTGAAAGCAATAACATTCATACCGGCGATTATTTTCCATTCATTTAAAGGCATTATTTCAAATTATTATCTAAAGACTATAAACTAAGCCTAATCTAATTGAAAAATAATAGATATGTGGGCGACTGTATGGTAAACAAGAATATTAATAATAATAATAATAAAAGCATTTATTTTCTCTTTTACATTAAGTAGCTTAGGATAAAGATTACGTGCATGAAGTCTACGTGCCCAATCTCACGAGTTCTAATAAACGGCTAGTTACTGGGTAGATAAATGTTCCAAGCAATTAACTTGTATTATTATGAAACATCAATTAAAAAATTTATAGAATACATATTAAATAGAGTCAAGTGTTACCTGACGCTGACGGAAGTCCATTGCAATGAGATAATTTTCTTGAGATATTATTTTACAAGACATAGAAGCATAAACCATAGAAAAGGAATTAATGGATCCGACGAAAAAGGGGGTGAGAGACGTGGTGCAAGTAATTTCGGAGCGTAAGTGGAGTTGGGCGGGTCATGTAGCTCGCATGGATCAAGGACGATGGGCGAGAGGATCCTTGGATGGAGAACATGATCAAACAAAAGACCACGAGGCCGCCCTCCAAAACGATGGATTGATGGGTTGGGATGGGTGGACATCAGAGGACAAGCGGGACACAACTGGAGGACGGAAGCGCAAGGCCGGACCCAGTGGAGGAATTTGGGAGAGGCCTATGTCCAGAAATGGACCCAAAGAGACTAAAGATGATGATGATGATGAGAAGCATAAACCGTATTTCACTCACTTTACTGAAATATTACAAGCAAGATTTTTTAATAAGAATTCCAGGTGATCATTCATAATAAAAAAATAGAAATGAACAACAACTTTATCTCTTGTAATAAAAAAACTATCAGTCATAAACAAACAATCATGTAATATCATTCAGTTCTTCCTGAAAAACAACATGGAAGCCGTATCGTACGATGGTTACGTAAAGGAGTAAATGCCCTGCGCACACGCATGCCTTACGGTCAGACGCATGGGCACCAACCGCCGAAGACGTGGCGGCCACAGGACACTTACTGCGAACAGAAGCCAAATATCTCACTAATTAGTAAGACATACCTACAGCCGTTTCCACTAAACCTAAGAATCATTTAAGTCTTTTCATAACTACAACTTGACCAAATTAAAACGGTGTCATGTCAACTTAGCTGTCATGCAGCTGTCATAAGCCTAATTATCTGGTTCGAGTTGAACTTAGGAAAAGACTTTTTTAATTTTTAAATTTGAGATTTTTGCATTCACAATGCTATTTTTATACAATACTAAATAATATACTAGAAAAAATACGACTCGCACCAGATCAATACTCAGACGGGAATCGAACCCGCGACCTTTGGATATCCGGTCCAATGCTCTGACCGCTGAGCTACCGAGTCACTAGTGACATCGTCGAATTTCTTCTAGTATATCCTACTCTTACGCTGCAAGCCAGCGTCATTTCACCAATGTGAGGAATTACCTCGACATTCAATTGAAATATCTTTCCAGATATTTGGCAATCGATTAAGATGAAATAGCTATATAATTTTTAAATTTGAGATTTTTGCATTCACAATGCTATTTTTATACAATACTTAAATAATATACTAGAAAAAATACGACTCGCACCAGATCAATACTCAGTAGCTCAGCGGTCAGAGCATTGGACCGGATATCCAAAGGTCGCGGGTTCGATTCCCGTCTGAGTATTGATCTGGTGCGAGTCGTATTTTTTCTAGTATATTATTTAGACTTTTTTAAGTTAAGTGCAAACGGCCGATATACTTGTACTTTTACAAGAAAGAAAGTGACTATACGAGTAATTTGAAACACCAACAACCTCGCAGAAGTAGATTACTAACATTATAAACAACAACATCAATTGTTCTACGACTTTTCCGAAAACAGAGAAAATCGACTTTTCATAGAAAACTCGATCAGCTGTTCGGTAATTTGCGTGGAAAGTAAACGACATAAAGGCTATAACGTTTAAAATATGGCTCGGACGCAATGCTTCATTCCACTCGGGAAGAATCTCAATTTTCTCAAAAGTCAGCATGGTACAACCTCCGATAGGATGGAAATATATCCTGAACTGTAACATAATAATATAGTGCTGAGCTTGTAATTATGGTCGTTCGCAAACAATATTTAATTACGTTCTACACATTTAACATAAAGACACGTCATAGAACTATGTCACTATTGAATTACTTCCACCACAAGTCAAACTGAGAAGTCTGTAGAGATTGATGGCATCGCAAGTGACACTCCATAATATGGTTCAATCTTGTATAGGTAGATATTACTTTCCTGAAGTTTGTCTCTGTTCGACTACTTACCCCTGTAACGGCACGTTATATGCTATGATTCAAAGACTCTGTTACCAAGTGTGATAACGCACAAGCAAACACGCGTGGCGTGACTCGACGCGACAAGAAAATATATGCTCTTTAAACGGAGCGCCCTGAAAATTTGTCATCGCTACGAATGAGGCCGGAAATCACGTTCGTAGGTATTTTTCATTGTCTTCAGAAAGTTACTTTACATTTTTTTTCTAATAAATTTGCCAAGGTGAAACGTTGATTACAAGTGATATGATTCACACTGAAACTTTCCAAAGAAACTTAGTTTCTTTGTTTATTTTATTGGAAAACCACAACAGCAACAATAATACTATAAGCTACAATATGTTAAACAGAAAGCCAATTACAGGTTTTCACTTAAAGCAATTAATTAATACAATAGGGGTGTGAACAATATGTAAAATAAATAATAAATATTTTGACAACATCACATATCACAACATCACATGGAACTCAAGCGAGTCTACCGTTTTAAATATCTTGGACACTATGTAACCGACGACCTTAAGGACGAGGTAGACATTGAAAGGGAGCGTAGGGCGCTGGCGGTGCGCTGTAACATGCTGGCGCGGAGGTTTGCACGCTGTAGTATCCCAGTTAAACTAACACTATTTCGAGCCTTCTGTCAAGTGTTCTACACGTGCAGCCTCTGGACCAGGCACACGCAGCGGGCCATCGGCGCGCTACGTGTCCAATATAATAACGCTTTCAGAGTGTTGTTGGGGCTGCCCCGTTTCTGCAGTGCATCGGGTATGTTTGCGCAGATGCACAAAGACGATTTCTACGCTATCATGCGAAAGAAAACTGCCTCGTTGCTCTGCAGTCCAACTCCATTCTGCAAGTAATAGGAAATCGACACGATTCTCCTATTATAGCTAATTGTGTCCAGAGATGTATCACGGGCACAAAACTAGTGTCTAAGTAGCAATTTTACTAACATTAGGTAATAAGATATTAACAACTAACAAATTAAATATGGATGTATTCTTGTCCGAAATAAAATTTATTTTATTTATTATTTTACATACATTGCTCCGATTCCAAAGTAAGTAGCTAAAGCACTTGTATTATGGAAATCAGAGACAACGGTGGTATCACAAACACCCAGACCTGAGACAATATAGAAAAGTTCATTTTCTATATTGACCCAGCCGGGGATCGAACCCGGGGCCTCAAGAGATGGTGACGCCTTGAAAACCGGCGTGCAAACCACTCGACCACGGAGGTCGTATGTTACACCGTACGTATGTTACAGCGTAATTATGGAGTTTTTAACACAAAAAAAATATCAAAAACTATTCGAAAAACTTACGGGTTAGACACTGCTTAGTCTTAGACACGACACTTGTAAATAGATCCAAGTTATGTTCCTTGCACTTTTATGTTTCTGTACCTATCTACGCATTTTATCGAGATTTTTAGAAGCTATGAATGTTCTGTATTTTCGAAGCTACCCTAACATGGCATAATGTCCAATGTTACCAGAAATATCAGCATATTATACGTTTTTTTACAATAATTATTATAAATATTACTAAGAACAATAGTAGATTATACAACAAGTGAAAAAAGAGGGAATTTAGTTCGAGGGACTAGTTGGATCCCGAGAGCAGCGAAGGATTCTAGAGTTGAATCCCGAGCGTAGCGAGGGATTTAAAAGTAGAATCCTGAGCGAAGCGAGATACAAAGGACCGAGATGAAATTTTTTTTTCACGAGTTGTGTACTCTACTTTTTACCATTGACTGCGAGAAAACAAATAGCAGTAAGTACTTAATACCTATATAATAGTTATCACATTTTGATTATTTAGGTAATCAGTAATATTTAAACATTAGAAAATATTGAAACTAGAAGTTTTCCAATGACATAAAACAACCACGCTAAGAGGGAAATTACATAATCAGTTTGGCATCAGTCCATTTCATCAGTTTGTATAGACTTTGAATTTTTACAGAGTGAAGATCGTACCAGACTGAGGGAATGGACTGATGCAAGATTTAACATCTAATCTCCCTCTTATATATAGAAAAGAATCCAAAGATGAGACACTAAAAAGGACCTAATTTATTTGGCGGGATATTTTTTTAGAGAAGAATCCAAACATAAGACACTAAAAAGAACCTAAATGAAATTGGCGGGATATTCTTTTTTAATTTATTTGTATGTCTATGGCCTTATCTATGGAATAGCTCCATACTCTCAGGACGTTTTGTTTTTTTTCTACATAATTCATACGATGCGCGCTTGTTCCAAATTCAAAATATTTTTATTCACTCGGTGAATAAAACAGCGTTTTATTCACTCTTATCGTTGAATTAAACGCACTTTTTTGAGTGGCGATGGTAAAAAATAATGTTTAGGTAAGTATGACGTAAAACACACAAAAATAACAACTTTTATTTCATTGCAACCTGTTTTCGTTTTATTCTGAAACCTAAGTGTTATTCGAGGCTACCGGTAGTAAACACATATTAAATTTCGCCTCGTAAACATTTGTAGCTATTTTTATTTTCGTTGCACAATGAGGCTAAGCCACGGAACATGAGGACTACCTTTAAGGGCTGTTTGGGTATCATATTGCAATTAGAAAGAAACAAATGAGAATCGCGAAATTTAATGATTGTAGCCTCTTTGTAGCACTTAGGTTTTCCGTCCACGAGCGATTAATCGCTGGCCAATTTTTTCTCGCCGAGTAAGAGAACATTCACCGTGTTAGGTATTACAAAAGATTAAACACTAACAAAACATATGTTTAAATGTGATGCTGTCTCAGTCAAACAATATCGTCAAAAAAGTGACAGCATTATATTTAAACATGTGTTTAGTTAAACAGCGTTTAAAAATCTTTTGTAATCTCCATCAGAGTTGAGCTACAAGAACTCAATCACATAATCGCTTACAAAAGTATGCAAAGGTAATTAAAAAATGACTGAGTATTGAATTTAACGAAAATAAAATGTGCTTATTCAAATAAATTTCTTATTGTGGCTCGGCGGCGCAGTGGTTTAGCGCCTGGCCCAGCGATTGCGGAAGTTAAGCAACGTTCGCAAGGGTCGGTCATGGGATGGGTGACCAAAAATTTATTATCTCGAGCTCCTCCGTGCTTCGGAAGGCACGTTAAGCAGTTGGTCCCGGCTACATTTGCAGTCATTAACACCCACCAATCCGCATTGGGCCCGCGTAGTGGGTTATGGCCCATCCTCCTTACCACTCATAAGGAAGGCCTGTGTCCTAGCAGTGGGGACATCAAAAATGGCTGATGGACATTCAAATATATAATACTTACCTCACTATATTTTATTCTTCACCGTAAAGATACGTATAACACAACTCATATCTCAAATAGACTTATTTATTACCCTTTATATCAAAGGTATTATTCATATTCACACACATATAGGGAATGTGTCACCCCAATTAGCTTTTGAAGTTCTAATTGAATTGTATAGTATAACAATGCATATACAAGGTTATTTTAAGTTCATACAAAACCTCGCGTGCATGGGGGCCATCAAAATCAAACTGAACAACTTTCATTATGGGACCAACCTCGAAATCACGAAAAAAACCAGCTGCTCCACACAAAAGTACATACAATGCCTACTCCATCGAAATGTATGAACCAGCTGTTTTTTTACGCGATTTCAAGGTAGGTCCCATAATGAAAGTTGTTCAGTTTGATGGTCTGATCAACCCCACGATAGGTTTTGTATGAACTAAAAATAACCTTGTATAGGTACAAGTTCTAAATAAATGAATACACATGAACCACACGTTCGCACAATCAACCTTCGAGCATTTTCGTGAAATGCGCCTCGATCTAATATTCCTCAGCCAGAAGGTATACTTGATAGACAGTCTCCTCAAATATATTCCATTGTGTGTGGCGCAATAAACCGCCGGTAGGTGGCACCTGCGTCGACGACGTAAATTCCTGAATCATTTGTACGATTGCTAGAAGGGAAAGGTTGGGAGTGCAGACGAGCGGTTGGAACGCATCCTCTATTTTAGGAAAAGAAAAAGGAAAGGGAAGAAAAATTGATACTTAAACATAATTACACAACTACTACTACTAGGATGGCGCAGCGACCCAAAGTGAGTCTTGGCCTCCGATAATAAGAGCTTCCATCTGGGTCTGTTCTGCGCCACCTTAATTACACAACTACATTTATAAAGAGCACTCACAGAGTTCATAACACGCAGCAGATAGCCATAACAACTAGCTTCCGACTCATGGAAATTAAAAACAAAACGTACATACTTATCCAATTTAACGAGGAGTTCAAAAACGGGTTCAAGTCACTTTTAAATCTAATCGTGAACTTATAGTGAACTGGGAAGTTGTAGTACCCATTTTTATTTCGAGCATTGTCTTGATGAACGGTAGGAATATATTGACGATTCAAAAGCGCATAATTTTAAAGATTGTTAAAATAAATATTTTTTTGTATTTCGCTTTAATCTCCAACTCGCCTCACAGCATGGTGATTATGTATCATCCTCCCACAGGACAGACTGTCAACTATGATGGGGATGGGGCATGATAAAAAGATTTTTGATACTTTTTTTTTACTTTTATGGTCCATGTACCTAAAACCAGGTATACTGCAAATAAAGGTTTGTAAAATTAAACGTTAGTGTTTTGACCAGGTTTAAGTACCTACATACATGTATATAAAACGCTCGTTATGGATACTAACGCGGTTTTTTAAATGGATTTAAGGGTATTTTGATTTGATATTTTCATTTCCTGATGTTTCAGTATCTTGCAGCTGCCGTGGTCATGGGTTGCCAGAACTAAGTCCTATTTAATAAAAACCGCCCGTCTGTTGGTGCCAACCCTCGTAAATTCCCTCAGCTCAATGATGATGCAATACCGCGACCTGACGGCGGGTCTCTAAAGCCTACATTGTTTTAGCACAACCCGCTTGTACAGTTTGCTTGCACGCTTCTTTTATTTATTGCTTACGGTACTTATAGACTTTGCGTCAAGTATTGTGAAGTTCTTGATCGAAGGAAGTTCTACAAAGAATTTTCATTTAAGAATTACAACAAAGAAGAATCATAAATGAATTGAATAGGTACTAGTCAATTTTGTACGATTTGCAAATTCTGCTTCAAATCTAATTTTTTAGAGAAGCAAAGTCGAACTACAGTAAAAATCTTATATAGTAAGGTAATAAATAGTAAGTTATGGAGCGCGTGAGTTGTTTCAAACTATATTATGTTGGAGCATTCACCATCATATTGAAGTTCAGTTAAGATATTACGTATCATTTGCTAGGTAGCAACTCAAACCGAATATCACAATATTTAAATGTAATTATTAAGTAGGTAACATTAAAAACGTCGGTTACATCCAGATAAGAATTCATACCACGAACCAAGTCAGTTCAGTACGCATCGTACGAATAAATTGCACAATCTTTAATTCAGAAATTAGTCATTAGAAGTCGTTTATATTTAAATGATGCAAATTCACAAAATTTATGTTTACCTCTAATTTTCAATAACAAAATATTTTCGAATTTTGTCGATTAATAAAAGAACTAAGAATAAACTATTGAAGCTGAAACTAATCAAATAGTAAAGTACATAATAACAAGTACCTACCTACTTACGCAATCGTCTCAACGAGCAACTTTCTTGTATTTCCCTAAACCGCCATCGGTTTAAGGCGAGGCAGTTCCCGAAATTTACTCTTTCACTATGTCTTTAGAATAAGGTTGAATATTGCATAGCTTTAATTGACGCTTCGCCAGAAAATTTACGAAATTTAGTACATTTTTATTGATTTCTGAAATACTGGATTATTTATTAAAAATGTACTCGGTTATTGTGTTAGATCAATAAAAAAGCTATCCTTTTTGCATAAAAAATCATATCACTGTCGTTGAAAATAACGAAATCTGACGATTTGAAGTTTATTTTTATGGTGTTATTCAGGATTTATTTACAGAGTAACCATGCCATTTTTCAATATTCTGTTCGGTTATTGTGTTTCTTTGTTTCTTTTTCAGTCTACAGTAATTTTTGTAAAGTAGAATTCTACATCAGTTCTTCACATTGGAAGTTCAAAAATCAATAATTTCATCAAATCGTGAACTGGCCTCGCCTTAATATGCAAACGCCTGGAGAAAGTTTAAGTCCTGTATGAGCGGTTTTTACAAATCAGCTGCTAAGTTTAGTGTTAGAAAGTTTAGTACTAAGCCGATAACACTAAGCAACTTTAAGAATTTTATTACATTACAAGATTAAATAATTTACTTAGAAATAATTTCATTAAAATTTTCTAAAAAAATTTAAGGGCATTGTCAACCACGTGGTCTCCATACAAACGGCGATAACGTTTCCCACTCTCTAAACCTTAACCTACAGTAATTCATTTTTGGTATTTTTTTGAAATGCCTAAATACTAGGGCTGTACGTTTTGATTTTTTAAATATCTATAATAGATTTCGAAATATTTGCATTTTAGTGATTTCATACAAAACACAGAAGTGCCAATATTTTCAAATCTACAATGAATATTTTAAAAATCAAAACGTACAGCCCTAGTTTTTAGGCATTTCAAAAACATACCAAAAATTCATTGCTGTAGGTTAAGGTTTAGAGGGTGGGAAACGTTATCGCCCTTTGTATGGAGACTACGTGGTTGACAATCCGCTTAAGAAAATAGTTTTTTTTTATTGAATACAAATAATGATCATAAAATTATATTTCAAGACCCTAAGGGTCGGTCATCGGATGGGTGACCAAAAATTTATTATCTCGAGCTCCTCCGTGCTTCGGAAGGCACGATAAGCCGTTGGTCCCGGCTGCATTTGCAGTCGTTAACACCCACCAATCCGCATTGGGCCCGCGTGGTGGGTTATGGCCCATTCTCCTTACCACCCATAAGGAAGGCCTGTGCCCCAGCAGTGGGGACATCAAAAATGGCTGATGGACACTTATACAGATCATCTTGAACTAATTATACTTCTCCTAAAAAAAATATCTGAATATTTTTTCAAATAAAATTTATTTAGATAAAATCTGTGATTATACTTTAATCATTTGGATAAATTTCCCCACTATTCATAGTCTTTTTAAAAAATTATAACATACCGTTGAGGAAAATATTTTAGCTACATTGTCTAATAATGTAAGTAACATGTTCTTTATTTATCTTTAAAAATGCGACGGAAAGTCTAGTATTCTGGAAAGGCGATAAAATGATGATGATGATGATGATGAAATGATTGCCGACTTAACGACACCACCGATGAATCACTTTCCAATATGAATCAGTATATCTGATTTATGTAACCACTATGATATACATACCTACATGTATCTTGTTTATCATAAAACCAATTGCTGACAATCTACTTCGAGTACATGAAATGATTTTCTATATCGACATTGGAATACGGATGCGCTAGACATAGTTGGCAAAAAATGATTCATGATTTCATAAGGTTTTTTTTTCAAAACTTCGCATTATATTATTTTGTTGTCTTCTACCTCGTAACAAACAAACAAACGGACTTTCGCATTTATAATACTTATCTACTATAATATTAGTAAGGACATTTGATTTGAGTGTACTTTGAATATTCAGCCCGGGGAACTTCCCCTATTTCCAGAAATACCTATGTCGGTTTTGCGTTATTATACTCGTATAGCTTAATTAATTCTTCACTATGATTACGTCAGTATAATAATTCTGTGTTATGATATTGAGTTAATTTTTTGGTATGTTACAATTTTTTGGGTAAAAAAGCGTGGTTCTTGAAAGGTCGACATCAGGCATTTTAATGTCCCCACTGCTGGGGCACAGGCTTTCGTTATGGGTGGATAAGGAGGATGGGCCATAACCCACCACGCGGGCCCAATGCTGATTGGTGGGTTTTAACGACTGCAAATGCAGCCGGGACCAACGGCTTAACGCGCCTTCCGAAGCATGGAGAAACTCACAATAATACATTTTTGCTCACCCATCCCATGACCGACCCTTGCGAAAGTTGCTTAACCTCCGCAATCTCAGGGCCAGGCGTTAAACCACTGCGCCACCGAGCACCACCAAAATAGCACTGTAAATGCTAAAATCTCAAATATTTTAAACCCTTTTTGATGAGCTTGAGTAAAAGACAAGAAATTAATATTCAGGAATATTCAAGAAAGTATGAATGTGATTTTTGTGTGTATACCTTACCTACCTAAAATAAATAGAATTCATGTAATGAATTACTTGCTAATAATACTGTAGTTTCTTTCTACGTGTATAAAATAGAATGGTTTTCATTCAACCTAGAAATGTATAAATAGGTGTAATAATAATTATTATGAAAATAATTCAATTTGCACAACTGTTTCAGATGCAAACAAAAAATAGAAAATAGTTAAAAAAAACAAAAAACCGACTTCAAAAAACCTACCTCTAAAAAGCAAGAAATAATATTCGTAATAATAAAAATACGTCTATTGAAGTCGGGTGGGGCTGGAATGGAGTACAGATTCCTTATTTTATTATTTTAATGTAAGCACAGTTTTAAACTGTGGTTGTAAGTAACTTATTGAATCTGTACTTCTATCGCATTTGAAATAACTACGAGAATAGTTTTAAAGTATTACTCAAACGCGGTAGAAATATTTGCCCATCTGGAAACTCACACTTGGACCATTTGAGTGCGCCGGACTGAAATTAACAAAAAATGATTGCAATAATTGGACGGCGTTCGTCCCAATCCGTGACATGTTGGGTTCAAAAACAAGAATGTCTATCGATGAACTCGACAGTTTTTTAATAGGTCCTTAGCAACAGCTGCGCGCGCGCACCGAACATTTACCAAACATCGCTCGTTCTCGGAACGTCGTCGTCGGCTGAACAGACAGACTGAATCATTTCTTTTGCTTATCTAGAACATGCGATGATGAAATTTTATATATCCGTGTGCAAATCCAATGTTGAACAGGAAAAGCGTGGAATTTTCCTATTATCAATAAAAAAAACTTAAAATTGGAATTAAGATTAAAATGTCAAAGGTTAGTTAGATTAAAAATGAATCAATGGCAGTCTCTCTTTTCTTGTTTATTTCCGTGGAAGATTTACAGACAAATAACATTGAACTGGCGACTTTTCTACAGGTGAATAATACAGGGTCAATTTCTATTCACCATCCAAATTTTGAGGATGTGTTCAGTCCATGAAACTGAACAACTTTCTCAAAGGAATACAGGGCCAAATATATAAAAAATCGACTATCCATACAAATCAATGAGATCACAATTTAGTGCCTATGGGATTACCAAAATTTTGTGGTGAAATTCGACACAATGACATGTTTCTTGAAAAAAGATGTTAAGTTTTTTTGACTAGACACATCCTTGAAGTTTGGCTGGTAAGTTTAGAATGATCCAGTATTTTCCACAATTTTTTTTTTTGACAAATTTTTGTTAACACAGAGGAAATAATCACTATATTTGTGAATTTGTATAAAAATCTGTGACGTCACTAAAATAGTAGTCTTTTGTCTTCATTATATTATTCAATATTGACACAATCAGCGCTTAGTTACAAGAAGGTACTTAACAATAGTATTTAAACACGTCAGTTCAACGGAGACACGTTCGTGCATGTTTTATCGCGTCAGCAACAGTCTCCACAGAACTTCTGTCTGACGTAATATTTAGCAATATAAAAAACTTTAATTATATAAATTTGATCGGAAAACATAAAGATAGATCATTGACGTAGGTTACTTAAGAAAATTTAGAACAATGACGACTGGCCATAACATAGTTAGAGCAAAATAAAATAAATAGTTCCTTTGTTTGATATTATGTTCTTATCATAATGATTTTATTGAGACAGCACTGTAGATATAATTATAATAAAATTATTTTAAACCCTTTTTGATGAAATTGAGAAAAATTTATGAATTACTTGCGATTAAAATATTGTAGTCACTATGTGTATAAAATATAATTACTTTCAACCTACGAATGTATAAACAGATGTAATAATATGTATTAATGAAAATAATTTATCAATTCAATTTGAACAACTGTTTTAGATTACAAACAAAGAAATACGAAAATAAATATAGAAGTTATGTCATACAGAGTTATTCTGGGAAGAACCGGGGAAAATTACATTTCCCCGGTTTTTTATTACTTACTTACTTACATCATAATAATATCAAAATTTCAGCAACCGTAAAAGTATGATATTATGTGAAAAATATAAATTGAAAAAACTTAGCACTCCTAATTTAAAAACAAACTTCCAAGCGCGAGTCGGACTCGCGCACGAAGGGTTCCGTACCAAAAAACGGAAAATCACATTTGTCGTATGGGAGCCCCACTTAAATATATATTTTATTTTGTTTTAAGTATTTGTTATAGGGGCAATAGAAATACTTCATTTGTGAAAATTTCAACTGTCTAGCTATCATGGTTCATGAGATACAGCCTGGTGACAGACAGAAAGACAGACAGACAGACGGACAGCGAAGTCTTGTAGTAATAGGGTCCCGTTTTTACCCATTGGGTACGGAACCCTAAAAGCGGAAAAAATATGTTTTTCCCAGTTTTTTTATTGCATCATCATCATTTAACAAAACGTAAATAAACGGAAAATTGACTCATCGGCATGAAAAATGCTAATTAACTATAAGTATAACTTTTAACAACCTAATTAAAAAAAACATATTAAAAATTAGTAACAAATAGTGCTTTGTTATTATAACGTGACTTAGGTAATGGAGTGAGTCACAATCTAGGTCACACAGTTAGACAAGCTAGACTTTAGGTCTTTTGTGGCGATTCCGCGGTTGGCGTCGATTTTCTTTGTCATAACAAAAAATATTGATTTCAAACCACCCCTTTGTCTGATTTTAACGACACAATGAGAAAATACGCCATTGTTATCTGTTATTAGTTTCTAGAACTTATTTATTAAAACTTGTTTCTATATAGCTACCTACCTACTTACAGGATAAAAAAAGCTTTCGTAAATAGCCATATGGAAATGTAAAATTTTCAAGGCACTCTTTCATTTTGTAACTCTAAAATTTATTGTTAATTTGCATGCCATGTGGTAAAATACGGATTAAGCTACATACTATATAATATATTAAATACCTCTGTACTACCTGTATTTGCAAATAAATGGAGTTGAATTAATTTATTGGTTTTGGAAATGAACAAAATTTTGCAAAATGAAAAACCTAATTTACATATACCAAAGAAGACTAGCCATTATGAGTAATAAATAAAACCTTAAAGGATTTTTGCAATGCACAGAAAAAACACCTTATTATTTTTTAAAACAAAAGAAAACTCCTTCACCATTAATTCACTTCTTTTGTTTCATTGTTCCTTCATTTGTAATTCCACTGGATGTTGTTTCGCACTCCCAAACAAAATTAAAAAAAAAAACAAAAAAGCCTTTATAAGTCCTGAATCATGAGCCATACGTGACCACTGGGCGGCAACATAAACATAAATTCTAATAATTGCGGCGCGATAACGTTAATTTTAATCGTTATTTTAACGATAATATTTAACGAGACCGAACGTGTCTTTATTAAACGAAAGCATAATGAGATAATAAGTAAATTTAAACAGTATTTAACGGCTGTTTTATTTTATTTATTTGATTTTATTGCAAAACGTGTTCTACTAATTAACTGAATTTTGCGTAATATATGAGTAAGCTATGACTATGAGTAATAAAAACTGAAAAACGAAGTTCCTTGTAATAATGATATTTTATTATGTAAGTTGTTTTGTCATAAGAATTAAACCACAGACTATACCTACTTAATTGTGATTAAATATATATATCTTACGAAGTCCATTTTGCTATGAATGTGAATATTATGAATATTAAAACATTATGTACAATGCAAACCTTTTTGTTTTGGGGAGCTGACAGCAAAATAGCCGAAATATACATGATGCTGAATTATTCTTTAATTGTTTTAAGTCTAAAACCATACAGCTTACACATGCATTAAAAAAAGGTTGATGAAAACACCAAAAAAGTTAATATAATTAACACGTCAGTTAATATTTTACGACCAACATTTTCCGAGATGTGTGGAAATCACTAAACATAATTATTTGCGTGAAGGAAAATTACTCATAAATGTCATAGAAATCATACCTAGTTGCCAGGCAGTCTGTCTGATGCAACTTGGCAAAATCTTTTTACATTGGCAACGCTGTCATTCAAATTTGAACTTTAAAACATATGTGTATGAGTCATGGACGTAAACTATTGTTTTGTGAAAACAAAATTCGTACTTGTTCGCGGTATAGCAATTTATACCTTATCATTTAGGTGGTAAGAGTTATAGGTATGAAAATATGAGATTGAGGTGCTCAGAAAAACAAGTCGATGCAAATTAATTAAAATTAACCATATAACTAACTTCATAAGGTACATATTGCATTGCTGTGTGTTTTGGGGGTGTGAGTGCGAAACGTCACATTGCGCGCGCGCAATGAATCGGTAAGAACTGTTATGATGTGACAACACGTTTGAATATTCATCGGATAAAAGTATTAATAACTTTTTGGTTAAATTAATTATACATTCCGGCATTACTTACCTGTCAAGTATTTTAGTAAAATACTTACAAGAAAATAAATATTTTGTAAGGTATTGTATATTGTGAGTTTATTTACTTATTATTTATTTATATACTAAATTAGAAAAATAAATAATAAAAAAGTCTTTTTCATTTCAATATGACTTTTCCTGTACCTAAAACTGTTCGTAATTGTCTCCTCTACCGTGGTATTTAGGCCTTTTTATGGCGGGTTAAAAAGGTTGGGCCATAACTAGCAACGCAGGCCCAATGCGGATTAGTGGGATTCTTGTTGTATGCAATAAAATCCGTAGTGTTCTGATCGCGCGGTCACCCATCATGACGCGCGACGCGTTGCTAGGCGGCCGCCCGGATGCGATCATGATGAAATTGTGAAATTGCTGTTGATTGGCCCTGATGGGTTATGAATCAAAGTCAACATACCTACATCACACACAATATACTTACATACCTACAAAGCTTTTTATTCGTTTGACTAGTAAGTGTATTTTATTATTTGCAATAATATTTGTACATAGGTAGTTGCAATTTAATTGCTAACGTTTCTCGATCTTATGAATTGAGTGGCACTTTTGATTTTTGCTTACAATTTTTTGCAGTGCAATTTTGCAAAAACATTTTTTATATTATTTAAGTATTAGTTACTATTAGAAAATATTATGAAAAAGACTTATTTCTTTTGAGTAAGATTAGAAAAAAACAATTGCAATAGATATTTAGTCATGTTTAAAAAATAATTTGAAAACTGCAGTATTAATTTACAGTACAAAATTCTCTTGTCTAATAATGATATTATTTGTACTTTTCAAAGTAGTTAGACATAGAAGTTTGTTTAATTGCTTACCTTAATTAATTGTGTATCTAAGGAAATGTGACATACGGAGCCGAAACGTGGACACTCACTGTAGGGCTGGCTCACAAATTTAAAGTCGCACAGCGAGCTATGGAAAGGGCTATGCTCGGAGTTTCTCTGAGAGATCGGGTCCGGAACGAGGTGATCCGACAGAGAACTAAAGTCATCGACATAGCCCACCGGATTAGCAAGCTGAAGTGGCAGTGGGCCGGCCATATTAGCCGTAGAACCGATGGCCGCTGGGGCAGACGAGTTCTTGAGTGGAGACCGCGTATCGGCAAACGTAGTGTGGGACGCCCTCAGACAAGGTGGAGCGATGATCTTCGCAAGGTGGCTGGCAGAAACTGGATGAGTATAGCCGCGGATCGTGCTCAGTGGCGTGCTCTCGGAGAAGCCTATGTTCAGCAGTGGACGATGATGATGATGATGATCTAAGGAAACAATATTGTTTGTTTCACTAAAATATGACGTATGGAACTATTGAATTAAATCATTATTTATCAATGGGTACTTTATATAAATACGGCGCCAGACTGAAGATTTATTCAAAAAGAAATTAATTAAGCCATTAAGATAATTTGTATCTTAAGAAGTAAATAACCAAACAGGGATCTGGTTATTTTAATAATTATCCTATTAATTTTAATCACTAGCAGTGATATCAATAAAAAGATAAAGTTTTACTTTACTTTAGTTTTATAAAACACTTTAACAGAAACATGATTGGAAATAGAAAATTTCGCACATGGTATTATATAGGTACCTATTCTGTGACGTTTTTTTTCAGCATTCCTGAATGAGTCAAAGCTGAAAAGAACTGAAAAGAAAAAGCGGATAATTGTGGTGCAATCGTCGTGAAACTTCTGATATTGTAATAGAAATAGTTTCATCAACCTGATGTTTTGTTTCGCGATATCCCCCCAGTGGGGGACAAACGTGGGAATAGGTAGTTGCTTTAATCTCCGCGAGGAGCTCGGTGGCGCAGTGGTTTAGCGCCTGGCCCAGCGATTGCGGAAGTTAAGCAATGTTCGCAAGGGTCGGTCATGGGATGGGCGACCAAAATTTTATTATCTCGAGCTCCTCCGTGCTTCGGAAAGCACGTTAAGCAGTTGGTCCCGGCTGCATCTGCAGTCGTTAACACCCACCAATCCGCATTGGGCCCGCGTGGTGGGTTATGGCCCATCCTCCTTACCACACATAAGGAAGGCCTGTGCCCCAGCAGTGGGGACATCAAAAATGGCTGATGAACATAATCTCCACGCTTGGCAGGCAGGCAAATTAAGCTGCTGCCCAATTTCTAGCTAGTCCATGGAGGTGTTAGATATAATGTATGTATAGCCTCTAAACCATTAAATCCTCTTAAGGTGGTACCCTGAGCGAAAGTGGCGCCGCGGTGAATTATATTTAATATTAAAATTCTAATACACAATTTTAAAAATGTTTATCGTGGAGATTTTAGGGCCCACAGTCTAGTATTTTTAGGCGGTATCGTTACATTGCCTCGTAGTCACTGCTAGAAGTAGATAGCAAAACTGCTAAAAGTTAAACTGCCATTTTTCCTCCATTGTTCCTTTCTCATCGCGCGCGGATAAGTGTCCGTTTTTGACACATAAGCTATCTACTTCTACGAATAACTACGAGAGCATGTACCTTCAAAAAATACTAGACCATAGGCCCTAAAATCTCCACGATAAACATTATTAAAATCTTTTTCTATTAATAACTTATTAAATAAAAACCTCTGAGGGCGCCACTTTCGGTCATACAACCGCCTTAATGGTGATATTCTATATGCAGGACTAAAAACTACAAACATTTACCTTAGCTTTAGCACAGTTAAAAATATTGAATCAGTATGTCGCCAAAAAGATATTGCGAAGTAAAAGAAAAAATGATTTTTCATATCTTAGAAATTGAGATTGAGTCAATTACTCTTTGAGAATGTGTATGACGATATTAATGTTCTTTTGTGATAAGTAATGATTTTCTCATTTCCGAAACTTAATGAATGTTGCTCTATGGGTCGGCAAGATATCGGCTCATCGGACCGTTATGCCATTAATTTAGCGGAATTAATGACTAGGATACATCTTAATGATTCATTACTTCCGGAGGGAATAATTATCGGTTGGCCGAGTGGATATTGGAAATGGATATCCTGGTAATTTAATCGTAGCGAGTGTTTATATTTTACTTAGTAATTGTTTCGGAGCTGTTTTTAGGAGAACAGCTTATAAACTACTTACTGTACAGCTTAATGTTAAACAAACCATAAAGTAATGCATAAAAATATTCTTACAATATGACGAAATACGTTGAAAAACGTTATCACTTCTATCACCCTCTGAGCGAGTAAGAGAAAAAAATAACATCTAGTACATACAAACATTAAAATAAATTCAAAAGCTTTTTTTTTGTTCTTGAATTTCTGCTAATACTGGTACTGGGACATTTTTCAGAAAAATCGTTAAAATCTAAGGATTGTACAATCAGCAGTTATTATGGTGCCACACGCAAAACTATTTTTCGTCATATAATTATAATTTCCTACACTCTTCCTACTTCGATAAACAAATAAATTCTCCTATTTCCCTTTTATTCTAATAAGTACTTAATCTTCAGTAAACATACAATAATTACCTACAAAAGTCAGAAAATAAGGTTACAAATGACGTCTGCGCCGATAAACCGTGCAGGCGATAACTTGCGCCCGCGCCGGTGCGAACCGGTTCGTTACTTGTGGGAGTGTGTTGCTACTCGATTTTTTTTATAACCAATAGATAATTTACTTCATTTATAATAATAAACGTCGCCTGATATGATATCCGCTTATGTTCATGAGTAAATAGCAGGTTTATAGAACTATTATTAGTTTTGAATTGCGTATGCGTTTTGGGGTCGTCATCACCTTCTTGTGACTTGTGAGGTAAATGGAAATAATAGCTTTTCATTTCAAACATATTAATTAACTAGCTTACGCCCGCGACTTCGTCTGAGTGAACATTTGAGAAATCCTTAGGGAACCTTTGACCAGGATAAAAAGTACCCTATGTTTTAATCCAGGCTATAAACTTTCTGTGCGTCAAATTTCATCCAAATCTGCTCAGCCGTTTTTGCGTGATTGAGGAACAAAAATCCAAACCCACAAACTTCCACATATTTTATAATATTAAAAAAAATACATACCAAAATTAAGATGTTATTTACTTTTATGAAATAAAATCACTTATTTACTTACCTATACAATATTTTTTTTTTTTGAATTATTGACGTCAATGGTAATGTTTACAGTATTTATTTGGCTGATAAATATAATGTAATTTTAACCTACCTATCAAAATTTAATAGGTACTTATAGATCTATTACTGTTTAAACCAAGATGTTTCATTGGTCCAAACGAATATTCCAAAAATCTTTTATACCTTTTTATACTTAATTTACTATACTCAAATGTTTCAACGCCTCGAAAATCAGCAATACTTAAGGCCACATAAAATTGACGCATTTTCTCAGGGTTTTGAATTAATTTATATTTCTTATCCGTGTATTTTTAATCTTAGGATTAGTTTAGTATGCAAGAGAGTAACGCTGATGTCTTCAAGTCAAGGAGTCCATTGTTAAGCTGTTCACGAGCATATTTGCATCCATTAGCTAAAATAACTAGCTACGGGCTGTGTCTTCCTTGTTTTGGAAGCGGATCTATTGTGAAAAGGCATAGTGTAAAGAAAACTAATAGTGGTTAGGTTACCTTCCCAAAGAGTGCTCGCGATGCCGACGCGGCAACGGCAACCACTGCGCGTTGTTTAGATGTCGGTCTTTCAACTCGTCGTTGCGACCACGCAATGCAGCGCATTTCCCGCAACGCGAAGTAACTGCAGGCAGTGCGGGGATGAGTAACTTAAAGGGGCTAATTTATTGTCTATCCAATGCACTTAGACCACAAATTGACAGAAAATTAAGCTCGAAATGGGTTGATGAATTTTAGTATGTTTACCCGTTTTACTTATTTCAATTGCTATTTTGATAACATGAAGGAGTCAAATCAGACAAATGTTTACGGGACTGTAAGCTTACGTTTTTATAATGCTTACCAAAAAAAACTGTAGGGATTTTTTTTCTTACTAGAGGATTTTAAAGTTAGAGATTTTTTTTCAAAAGTAGGAAAGTCAAATTTTTTGACTTATCGCAATTGTTTATTTTTAAACTAAATTGTATTTTATTTTGAGTAAATAAACTGGGCGTCTAGCACTAATGTTTTGGAAGATACGGATGTTTTTCTGGATCAAGTCGTTATTAGGGCAAAACATGCTATAACAAAAATAAGTCAAAAACTATTCGATTTTGCGGAACACATGGGAGTGAAATATATGGGTATTAATGACCTCTAAGACCAGACAGCCTCTGATAAACATTTCCTGGTATATTTTACAATTATCTTCATTTATCTTTAGGTGACTACGAGTATAAGCAACGCTTTCTCGTTATGACAGATTTTTTTTAAATCCAGAAATAAGCTGTAATATTTTATCAATTTCTATGTATTCTGTGCCTTAATTCTTGCATGGGCAGTCAAACTTTTACTAACTAAGACATAACATTTCTTTGCACAAAAATTTTAGTTAAGTTTTAAAGTGCACAATTCTGGTTTGTTAACTGTGTTAGAACTCTACCGTCAACTCGGTTTGTTAATTAAATTAATTTAAGGCGTGTGGGAAAATATGTTCTGTGGTACGGAACTTTGTTGGGACTTGGTGAAACTCTGTAACTTTGGTTTGTGTTTTAGTTAAAGAGCCTTGAAAAGTCCTTTTAATAAAAAATAGAAGCTTTCGTTTTATTATTTATAAATTGCCAAATGGTGTGTGAAAGTTGTCAAGTAAATTTTTAAAAGTTATACATTTTGTGATTTATTACTTTAGTTTTAAGGTACCTACTTCAAGTGTTTTAATAATGCTTAAACTCAGCACGTCTTTCAAGTCTACAGACTTGATCAAAATCAGATGACAACATACGTTATAATACCTTCTTAAATCAATTTATGAAAATCAATAATGTTTTTTTATTTTGAAAAAGTAATGAAATAAATTCAATGTACTTCTGTAACTTAAGTAAACTCTGTAAGTAAACAACGAGTATTTTATTTCTCATTTAAGTGCTTCGTAAATTAGATTCGGCGAAATTGTATTTCGCAAATATTGTGTTCGTTTTGCGAAAATAACAAATATTTTGCCGCGTCCAAATGATATTTCCTTAATATTCGCGTTTCTTCGAAGCTTCAATTTGATTTTCGTACCTTAGGAAATTTAATAACAACAATATTTATGCATGTGTACCTATATTAAAAGTATTTTTTTGCTTTGTAAGTTTCTTGTCTTATTTATTGTTGTGTAATAATCTGAAAAACAAGAGAAATTTTCATTATTTCTTTAGAGAAACTATTACTTATAATGACGCATTAAAAACCATGTCAATAATAATCAGAGGGCCTATTACATAAAAGCATCGCGATAAGCGTACGATGTTCGTCCCAATCCGTGGCACTATTGACTCATGAATAATGTTCAATATCAAGTAAATTGTACGACGAATTGTGTCCGAGTATCGTGATTCTCGTTTGTAATAGGCCTTCAGTTTTAGAATACTTGACACCAAAATAAATATCTCATGCAAATCTTCTTCAACCTCCTCAAATAAAAAGGCATCATCAAAATCGGCCCATTGTTTAGAAGCTACGATGCCACAGACATATATACGTTATACTACGTAACGTATATACCTAACGTATATATACGTTATACTTATGCCTTATGCCTTATGCCTTACGTTACGTCTCTATATATTCGACATTTGCTTATTTGTATACCACAACAGAAAATTATTTGTTCATAGATATGAAATAACTAATCGCAGTTTGCGTTCTGCATACAGAAATAAACTTCATCGGCCAACGACAAAATTAACCCTAGTAAGCAATAACTGTTACCTTATGTGCATTAAAATTTATAATAAGCTACCAGACAATTTTAAAGAACATAAGATACATAAATTTAGAACTTCTGTTAGAGAGTGGTTGGCAAAAAAATGTTTTTACAGCATTCAAGAATATTTAGAATATAAGTAGAATTAGTTATTTAGTATCCTTTGCTATTTTTTTTTTTAATTATAATGGTGTAAATGCCTGAAAAGGTAGAAATAAGTGATTCAGTTTTGTAATTAGCACTAAGACCTGTTTTTGTAACCTTGTTTCTTTACACAATAAATACTTACTTACTTACTTACTTACTTACTTACTATGACAATTCTCTTTTTGGATAACCATTAACAACAACAGTTGAAATAACCCAAAGTTTTTCAGCTATATTTCTCTTAGTCAAGAAAGGCAACAAAGTATGTCATTCCATACCTACCTACCGTTGGCTTAGAAACAGCCTTGTCCTAACGACGGCCACAATGACGTCTAATGACGGAAAATGACGTGAAATTAACCCGCGGCCAGCAACAAGAACCAACTGTAATTTGACAAATTCAGGCGATTGTGCCACGTTCGCCTTTGAAAGTACCGAGACACTTTGTCACTTTAGTAGTTACTAAGTTTTAAGTACTAAGAACTTACTTACAAAGTACTTTGGTATTCGTTCAGTCATACTTTTAAGACCAACTCTGAAATCGCGAAAAATGAAAACAGCATACAAAAATTCATTTTAATTTTCTTTATTAGACTCATAACAGAATACAGTCATGAAAGCAAATGATTACAATAGTACAATGTCCAAGTACTAGACTGAACTCCAACAACGTACATCCTTTTAATAAACAATGTTTTCTGTGAGTGAAAAAGAAATATAGGTAGATACTTAAAATACTTAGGTACTCACTTAACTAAACTCTAATTTAGTACTTAATAATCATAAATCGTTATTGTATCGTAATGACAAAAATATCAAAATGTAAGTATAAAAATATTTGTTTTAAGTTCATTTGAATAAAAATAACAACCACATATATCACTAAACCAAAAATTGGTAACGAAAATTCCAATTTTATTTCACAAAAGTCGTAATCAAAATTTATCTTTACCGCATCTCGTCGAACAATTACTGGCCACATTTAATGGCCCAAAAAATGAATTTAAAACTCTGAATCAAATTACGGGCGACGTTTTGATCATAAAACCTAAAAAACCAATGTAATTATGCAAACCAATCTGGGTGTCGCGGCGGAGTGTAAAAAATATGAAACAAAATGACATTTCGGAGGGAACCCCTCGCAATTTGTTGGGAGCTAGGAACAGCCTGATGGAAAAAAGAATAAACGATTATTCTCTTGCACAAGGTCGTTCATAAAATTGATAAATTGTAGTAAGTTATTACAACAATGTAGCCAAACATCTTCCTTATAAGTTTAAGCGACTTCTAAGTGAACAATACTTTAATCAGCATTAACTTTTAATTTCAAAATTTGAGTTTTATTTATTTTTTAATGTTTGCAATGTTTTTTGTTAACTTTAAGTAAGTAACACTATAAACATGTTTTTTTTTCTTTTTCTAGTAAGTACCTAAGTATATCATCATTGTACTTTAAATATATAATCTACTTTCTGCATATTACTGTAGTGTTCAAGTTAAAAACTACCTTAATTTGTAATATTTCAGTTCATTCCTACTCATATGATGTGAGCTCAAGATTTTTAAAAATATTTTTTCTAAAACTATCTGTGGAAATTTTTAATTAGCATAGGATTATCCATAGTCTTGTACATTAAGTTATTTGTCTCTTAATTTCCCAAATACAATAAAATAAAATAAAATAATCAGAACATAAGTTGGTAATTTTAGACCTAAAAACTAAAAAGTGTTTTTTCTTTCTACCATTTTCTCTCAAAAACTATGAATGATGTTAAGTAAAAAAGCAGCATATTAAATCTAGCAAAACAATTGCAAGTTTTATCTTCCTCTAACGAAACATTTTCAGCATCATTATTAAGCCAGGTTTATGTTTAGCCTACTTTCAAGAATAAGAAGTTAATAGTTTATCATCTTCAATATAAAAACGAGCAAACAACAATTCAACTTACATCATCCATTTTTCCAGAACATTGTCAGCGAAATACTTACAATCACTTGCGTCAGCACAGTTTAGTCAACTTTAGTCAAAGCGATTTCTCCCTTATTACGGACCCCAGTTAGTGGTTACTTGTTACTGTAATAAAGTCACTTTGCGACTCAAAGTCAAAGTTGTTGCTTTGTTGTTTCTTTATCCGTTTCCTGTTCGTTTTGACACCTTTAAGAGGGTAAAGGTGTGCACAGTATTGCTTACAACGCCGTTGAAATTATAACAATGCGACTTTTGCTATTATTTAACAGTATTGTACGTTTATTTTAAACCCTAACCTAACCGAACCAAACTGCTTACTTATGTTATGCATTAAAAAAACTAATCAGTATAATTTATAAAGCAACCTATACAGGGTTATTTGAAAAACATCAACAACCTCGCAGGAGTAGATTACTAACATCTTAAAACAACAACATTTGTTCTAAGAACTTTTCCGAAAACAGACAAAAAAGCACGAATTTCCATAGAAATGCCCAAACAGCTGATCGAGTTTCGTATGAAAAGCCTCTACTCCTGCGAGGATATTGGTGTTTTACAAATAACCTTGTATATTAGTAGGTAATGGATGGGTTTAGTTAAACAAAACTGTTTAGTTAAACAAAAATTTGATTATTTTTATACTTTTCGTACAAAATAACCCAATGCATTAGTTTTTTCTTTCAATATGGAGTAGGATGGAAGGCACAAGGGTTGCACACTGTTGTAAATATCGTATTAACAATAAGTACTTATAGCCCCGTCGTTGTCCCCTAACATCCAGACAATGGAAGCCCGCCTAGCAACCACGTCGACGGCTGACGACCAACAGTGAACATACTACCAGTAAGAAACTACTAGAACATTCGTGAATATACGGTTGGTGGTAAGGCTTATTTCCATTCCGCCTGGCTAGCTATCACCATCTTACCCAAGTCTGACGCCATAGCAACAATTTAAAAATTGTTGTGTTTCGGCAGTTCGAGGTAAGATAGCCAGTTCCTCAGTGATGAGGATTCCGGGTGTAGGGCTTCCACCTTCGGCCTTATCGTCACTTAACATCAGGTGAGGTGAAGGCCAAGCACTATCCCGTTGTACATAAAAAAACCACGCGGGAAGAACAAAGAATGACAGGTTTTTTCAGGTAATGAGTCACCAAGTATCGTCTTTTTGTAGGTATAATGTTTTTCATGATATGTAGTAAAAACACGAATAGTCAAAGAGAGAGGTCTAGATCCAGAGACAATAGCTGTATTTGGTTTGGTAAACACAATCTGGATTTCAAATTGTTTTCACATAAAAAATACCATAGATTCCATAGATTGTTTGTATGGATTTCCTGCGTTCGGAATGATTCCGTTTCGGAATTCCGTCTGTATGTATGGCGGGCCTTATAATTATACTTCGTAAGTACAGAGAGATACCTCGTAGATTACTAACTGCCATTCTCTCAACTATGTTGACAGATAACAGTGTCATTTTTTGCGTGCACGCGTGTCCTATGGAGGCAAATCGAGCGTAGCATTTTTGCGTCACGATATTCGACCTTATTGCATTGGAATAGCTGATATTGTAGGTTATGGCTTGCGGTTTGTGCACAATGCGCTTCGAATAGATCGATCACGACTTCAACCCGTTGTAGATGTTGTTATTAAATATATTTTTGTGCATGAAAAGATTGGAAATTTTTGACGCTGCATATGCGTTTCGTATAATATAATGAATCTGGATAAAAATAATAATAGTATATTACGGGCGAGCGCGGGAAGTTTGCATTTACATTCGAGGATAGTTTAACCTCCCTCATTATTTTTAACCGACTTCCAAAAAAGGAGGAGGTTATAGAACCTCCTCCTTTTTTGGATATACAGACGATATACATATATTTGTTTTTTTTTGTGTATGTCCACCGATTACTCGAAGACCGATTGAAATGATTCAAACGTTATTCCCATTTTTTGAAATTTTTAAAATCGGTTCAGTACTTTTCAAGTACCTACCTAATCTTGAAAAAAGCACGAAAATAGTATGATTTTGTGTCGTATTACTTCTTTGTTTATGAACTGAATAAGATAATTATTTTTTTGTTGGAAGAAAGATATCTAGTGTAGTTCTTTAACCGACTTAGAAAACGGAGGTTCTCAGTTTGACCCGTATGTATGTATGTTTCTCCGCGATTATCTTACGTTTGGCTGAGCCCATTTTTCTACATAATACCTTACCTACAAGGTACCTACACTAAAAATAAAAAATAGTTTAAAAAAACAAAAAACCGACTTCAAAAAACCTACCTCTAAAAAGCAAGAAATAATATTCGTAATAATAAAAATACGTCTATTGAAGTCGGGTCTTTTAGAATAAAAAAAAAGGAATTTGTACTCCAGCCCCACCCGACTTCAATAGACGTATTTTTATTATTACGAATATTATTTCTTGCTTTTTAGAGGTAGGTTTTTTGAAGTCGGTTTTTTTCAAATGTAATAAATGATAATATTTCAGAGCTAGAAAAAAGGAGAAAAATAATATAAACGTACTTTGTAAAGAGTGTAGATAAAATAAAAAATATTAAGTATAAAATACTTATTCACTTATTTTTCACATCTTTTAAAAGATAAATAAAGTAAGTACCTAAATTCCAGACATGAATCTAAGAACAAAACGTAATGTCCGATTTTCTAATTTGAATCCACGTACATAATTTTGAATAAATAATACCAAACCTAGAGAAATACCAAACTGTAATAATTAAATTAAAAATTAAATTAAATAATTTTTATTTTAGATAAATTACATAATTATGAAAACATAATTAAACATGTTTGATACGTTCAAACAATAATGTATGCAAGTTACACCAAGTTCTGAAAATAATAACCACAATTATATATGGTAATTAATTAAAGCATTCTAAATAAAATATTATTTACACATTTATCAGCCAGGAAAATGTTAATTGTTAAATTATTTATAGCTCTAAAATGATACAAGGATAATAATCGAGTTTTTCGTCGAGTGACTGAAATAGCCGGCGCCATACAATTACTTCAATTTTTTACAAATATTCGTGACTGGTGATTTTCTTATTTGTTAGTTTACAGAAAATAACAAAAAATCAAAATCAAAAAATCATTTATTCAGTCTAGGCTGTTACAAGCACTTGTGAATGTCAAAGAAGCTACGCCATCGGTTCGCAAACCCTGAGCGGGAGACCTTGTAACGAGAAGAACCGGCAAGAAACTCGTCAAGGGCTGCTTTTTTCTCCCTGTATATTTCATACAGAGTCGTCAACATTGAAAAATGATTGAAAATATATAGTTATAATACACACATAAGCAGCAGCAGCTACAAACAGAAACACTGAACTCGGCGCATTTTTTGTCTCATCTCTTTGTCTTGCCAAGTTATATGCCAGCGCATAAGTATAGCTTTGTTTCATTAGATTAGACCAAAATAGTAAGATTAGTCTTCAAAATTAGATCTGTAGCAGCACACACATACACATACACGCACAATACACTCCACACTCACACACACATTGTAGTCGTAGTTACTTAATAATAGCTTTGTAGAAATAGTAACCTCTTTTATCGTTGCACTGAAGCTTTTCATAGATTTTAATGAATATAGCTACGTTCGACCGACGTCACGCTAACCATCGGTCGTGCACTAAATGGGCCCTTAGATATTGAAGGTGCGTATTCTCTTGTATTTGAAGTTCGAGAACTATCAATAGAATTTACATGTTAGTTAATTACACTGTCGTACAGTTGCGGAAGGCGACTCCCGCGGGACTGACGTCGCGCCACGTCACCAAACACTTCATTTTATTTTAGTGCGATCCACTTCTGGTTCCTATTTGTGTGGTGTTATTTATTTATACACTTTTTATGAACACACTAGCCTCAAAATTCTTCACGTGTTTACGCGCATACTGTTTGCGTATACCTATTGACGTAGAAACATTTATAAAAGGCTAAAATTAAAAAGATTAGTCTAATTACGATTTAAGGGTTCGAAAAAGTATGTTCTTTTTTCAAAAATCGTGAAAGTTGTTTCAATATTCAATACATTTATTGCAAAATATCAGAATAAAGATTCACAGATTCGATATTTCGCATAATAGGAAGTCTTTTTGTATGATATATCTATCTTTCCACAAAGCTCGGCTTAGCAATTTTATTTTTTATCAGACAATTATTGAAACCGTTGTATGTTTATTTCCTGATTTTCAAAATTCCACGTGATCAAACATAACATTGTCAGTTATTATATATAGGTAGGTATATTGTAAACTAAACCAAATAAGAAACATTTCTTTTCAATACAAAACTAAGCACGGCTTTTGCAACAGCCATCGACTTACCTAATCTAGAACTAACCTAATCGTGGAGCTCTGTGGCGCAGTAGTTTAGCGCCTGGCCCAGCGATTGCGGATCGCAAGGGTCAATCATGGGATGGGTGATCAAAAATTTGTTATCTCGAGCTCCTCCGTGCTTCGGAAGGCATAACTACAAGTGCCAAGTCCCTTCTTACCACCAATTTGTAATAACCAACCATACCCAGAACAAATAGCGTTGGGTTGGGTACATTAACGGATAGCAGGGATACCCAACGTAGAGTTTATGGTACAAATAACGCACAAATTTGTTTTGTATATTTAATTTCATGTCCCTACCATACCGTTCGACGACGTGTTTCTACCCTTATAGCTATATCTTTGTTTCTAATCCAATTTACTCAATTTTTCCGGGCAAGTTTGGGCATAAACCTCCATTAAAGTTATTATAACATCGCATCATAATTGGCGCATTAGAAGTTATTAGCCGAGTGCCAGTAAATCAACGGGACTGCCCCAAATATTAGTAATTTCCACATCAACGTTATAATACTGGGTTGCCGAGTGAATTATGGTTTATGAAAATATATGGAAATATTTCGTGGGCTGTTTTTTCTACGCCATTGTTTTTGGTTAATTTAATAAAGGTAACTTACATTGGGAGCTCGGTGGCGCAGTGGTTTAGAGCTCACCTGTCCCTGCGATTTCGCAAAGGTTAGTCATGAGATGGGTGACCAATAATGTATCATCTCGAGTTCCTCCGTGCTTCGGAAGGCACGTTAAGCCGTTAGTCCCAGCTGAATTTGCAGTCGTTAACACCCACCAATCCGCATAGGGCCTGCGTGGTGGGTTAACTTATGGCCTATACCCTCTTTACCCACCCATAAGGAAGGCCTGTGCCCCAGCAGTGGGGACAATAAAATGGATGATGTCAAATAAAATCAAATCTACCAAGATACTTACTGGGGCTGCGAACTTCGTACGCGATTCAAGAACGAGTACCTTACCGAACTCGTACAGAGGAACAGAGAAAAGTTGAGGTATAAAGGTAGGAAATAAAGTTCTAGTGGAGTCTGAAGAGAGAAGAATAAAATTGCCAATAAAGAAACTCGTTTAGGATTTATTTCAGAAAAACAAAAACGATGAAATTGATGTTGACTGTAAAGATTCTAACCATTAATTATGATAAAAAAAAAAGTATTTCTTTATATAGAACGTTGAAATAAATAAAGAAACACTATCGGCACCGAATAAAATGAATATGACACAAACAAAGAGGTTTGCTAATAAAATTTTATTACACACGATAATTTGGGCAGCCGCCAAAGAATCGAGATAAATTTCACCAATAAATAACAGTCCCTTACTAAATTCCTTGTTATCTAGGTCAAGACGCAGAAAATTAGAATACTTTGCGATAAAGATAAACACGAGAAAAGATAAAACTACTATCTTCATATAAAATGCATTAGTTAAAATTCTTTAAAACTACGCGGAAATGAGACGCGTTTCGTTATACATTGTCTGCTAGGAATCAGTTGTCAGTAACGTGTGCAATATTGACAGCAGCGTACACAAAATCATGCGTACATCACGTGTTAACTGCGGGAAAATCTTGTAATTTCTTCCGCCAATTTCGTCCGCATGTAATTATTCCTCTGCCCGTGAAAATTAAAAAAAATCTCAGCAGATGCTTACGTCATAATAACAGCTATCCGATCTATCCTGTGTCGATTGCTTATAATAAGTTTGACCGTACGATTAATCAATTTATATTATTTTAAAATTGTTTAAAAAAAAAAACAAAAAAAGGTTTTTTGTTTTTTTTAAACAATTTTAAAATAATATTTATTTATTTATTTATTTAATTTTTTTATTTTTAGTGTAGGTACCTTATTATAGGTAAGGTATATTATATATGTAGAAAAATCGGCTCAGCCAAACGTAAGATAATCGCGGAGAAACATACTTAAATACGGGTCAAACTGAGAACCTCCTTTTTTAAGTCGGTTAAAAAACTACACTTAAGATATCCCTCTTCCAACAAAAAAATAATTATCTTATTCAGTTCATAAACAAAGAAGTAATACGACCAATCATCGAGGTAATTCACACTAAATCATACTATTTTCGTGCTTTTTTCAAAATAACTTGAAAAGTACTGAACCGATTTCCAAATTTTAAAAAATGGGACCAACTTGGGAGTGTACCTAATGTAATAACGTTTGAATCATTTCAATCGGTCCAGCCGTATTCGAGTAATCGGTGGACATACACAAAAAAAACAAATATACAGACGAACATAGAACCTCCTCCTTTTTTTGAAGTCGGTTAAAAAAGTATACAAAGTAACATGATAGGCTAGCTAGGTTATACCACACATAAACCCCCGGAAAATTATAAACACCATGAAAACTTTTTTCTTCTTTTTTCTTTTTATGATAAACATACCTACTATAAAATAATCCTAGACAGAAATTGTGTATTGCTTTTGCCCAAATAGGATTGATTATGGAAAACAATAGTAGTCTATTTAAAAAAAAAAATATTTCTTACAAAATGAGTACAAGCAATATTCTGAGGCCTAACCAAGTAGGTACCTATTAATAATACCTACCGGCGGCACCGCTCCTCCATAGCAAAAGGTACATACATACCCCTTTACTAATAAAGATTGTATAGCAGATGTATAGTTACACAATGGTTGCTCTTTGTCAAACTATTTGAATTTGACTCTTGAAAAGAAAGTGACAAAACACTATTAGTGTAGTCAAATAAGGTGATTTTTTAAAAAAGATTGGAATAAATTCTCTGAAGAGGCAAAAACGTTTCTGATGGTTTTGTATAAGTGTAAAATCGTGTATAAAAAATAATTGCATTTACCACCCTTACGGAAGGGGGTGAAATTCGGTGAAAACTGTTTATTGGTAACTATACATCTGCTGTACAGTCATATTAGTAAGGGGGTAAATGTTAGTATGCAATTAGACGAATAAAACGAATTAACAAACATGCCTACAAACTATTGAAATTATTAGGCCTACTTACATAATAATATATATTAATTTATTTGTGTGTGTGTGTGTGTGTATGGGTGTGTGTGTATATGCGTGTGTGTACATGCATGCATGTCTATTTGCGTCTAGAGTTGTAGTTTTCGATACAAATAAAATATCAAAATTTCTCAGCCATGTGGTTTCAGGGTGTATTAATAATTTGACGGGATTGTTTGTATGCATGTTAGTTATTTTGTATTGTGTACCATATTCGGCATTACAGGTATTTTGTAACACGTTGTATAGGTACCTATATTATAATTTTATCTCTTATTTAATTTATGCTGTTATATCTTACGATTGGTAAATGTCAAACATTTCCTCGTGTCCTTCGCATTCATTATCTTATGTAAACAATACAATATGTAAATTGTCGAGAGCGATATTTAAATTAAAAAATAATGATACACGTGTCGTGTCTGATATCAGTGAACCTACTGGGTGGTAGGTTTATCAAGACCGAGATATAAGGTTAAAAAATATTTTAAATAGGTATTAGTTTTTAACCTACTTTTGAAAACACTTTAATTATTACAACATTCAGTTTATTTTTTCAGTAAGAATAATTTTAAAGTATTTCCGTTGATCATACTTACAACTTTACTTGTAGTTTTTACCATCAGTCGCTTAATTTTTCATTCAGTAATAAAAAGAAAATAGGTGATGATAGAAGCCGTGTCCTCGTACTTGTACTATTATGTATTCTGTGTCCTCGTATGCAAAGTGAGGCAACTAATACTAAGCCAGAATGGCTTAGTTTCAGATTTATATCCTTCATACGTTACCTAATCGTAACTAAAATCCAATAATATAGTAACTAATCTAATAAATGTAGGAAAATTGAAACTGTTTTGTATATAAGTACTTATTCGGTATGATTAGGTAATAATGGAGAATAAAAATCTGAAAACGGAGCCATTTTGGCTGTTTTAGTTGCCTCACTTTTGACAGTGCGCTTTGTAGAGAACTATCGTTCTAAGGTGATGACACAAAATTTTGTTTTACAGTCATCATCATCATACCAGCCGCCCAACACCCACTGCCTGGGTCCTAGAGAGCGTAGTTCGGTGCACGGTCGCCATTCCAGAACTTTTTACGCCCGAACGTTAGTCTGAAGCAATTATTTTTGTAGATAGGTTAAGTATAGGCATAGGCAAGTGTTCACTGATACTAAACTATCATTGGGCTGTGACTAAATGATGATTTTAGAGCGGTTTGATTCTGGTATGGTGCCAAAAGAACCAAACTGGATTTGACTGCTTGTCTTTTAAATTGAGAAATATATTACCCCCAGGAACCAGTTTACTCGTAGCTTTTCATTCGGTGCCAATCGCACTGATTTTTTAACGACAATAAAGATTTTCTCCTAAACATAACCTATCTACGTTATGATTTTGTTTCAATTTTGATCGTTCGAAACTAATTTTATAGTTTTTTGGTTTAAGTAAGTACCTATTAACTTAGATACCCAATTAAACATTCACTTTTTGCTTGTTCCCTAACTAGGTTATGTTTGTTTACTAATCTAGTGCTTATCAGTATCATGGCCTAAACAATATAAATCAATATAGGACAATTTCACACAGCGCCATCTTGCCCCCAACTAAGCAAAGCTTGTAATATGGGTGCTAGACAACTGATAAACTACCTAATTATAATTTTAAATAAGTACCTATTATCCATAGTAGCACCCAGATCCTTCACAGAAATTAAAATTCATCCTTTTTAATTTTTGCCCGGCCGAGAATCGAACCTGGGACCTCTTGCGTGGTATGTTGACCACTGTACCACTGGTCGTCGAAATTCTAGGGAACCTATTAGGAGTAAGATAAAATAACGGTTGAGGCTATGCCTTTATACGAACAATGGTTGCTGCTTTCTTCAAATAACTATTTAACGTCAGTGATTATATTAATCAAAATAAATGGTATTCATATTTAGTGGAATTCAATTCAGATTAGACTCAAACGCAATAGCTATGGTCAGCAACGAAAGTAGTTTAACATTTTTGTTTTTTGTCATAGCAACTTTTTTGAATAATGTTCCAAACAGTGCGAGATATCTGTCAAATAATTTGCTATGGCAAAGTACTAAAGTGTTGTGACTTTCGTTGTTGACTGTACTTTTACGTTGTTATTCAATACTCACAATAATTTTCAGGTATGTATCTACATATTTCATTATAACTAGTAGCTTAAACAATTTGCAATGCATTTTACTGATAAAATAGCAATACTGTATAAGTGAAATTGAAGTAATTGGCAATCTTTTCAACCCACGATATTGATTAAAAAAATGTTTTGACTCAAAGTGATCAAAATTCAAGGTGAAATAAACATAAGAAAATACAAGAAGTCATCAGTCAACGATTATAATGCCAAAATACATAAAGTTTTACTTACCTATTACTTTTTGTAATCTTTTAGAAGATTATGTACATAATATTACCCCCGTAAATGGACGAGTAAGTAATGACTTGAGCAAAACTTGCAATTATCAAATGCTTCCAATATTATATTCCAATGCAATTTATAGTATAAATTAATCTAAAATGTATCAAAACTGCACTGAAACTTTTAAACTATAAATTGCATGTAGAAACAATATTTTCTAAATATTTTTTAAAAATTATTTATAATTGCAAGTTTTACTCAAGTCATCACTTACTCGTCTATAGATACGAGGATAAGATTTTAGTCTGTATGTTATTTTATTATTATATCTACCACAGACTTAACCCTTCATTCCCTAGTGTCTTCTTAACTTCTTGGCTGGCATCCAGCTCAGAGAAGCGAAACTTCCACCAATAACTTCAAAACGAATGAAATATATGAGCATGTCTTACAACTCTCGATTCTGAAAATGGCTGAAAGCCAATTTTGTAAAAAGGCAAATAAAAATTTGGACATTATCGTGGTATAAATAATAAACCAATATACAAAATGGTATAGTGCAACTCGATTTTATATACCATAGAATTTAAGACATTCACAATTTCACTTGCAAATCATGTGAGAGAAAATCATTGACTCAGGCAGAAATAATATTTTTTTTGTTAGTTTAAGATTGCTTTAGAATACCTTCAAAAAATTATTTTTTTGTAAATTAAGTATTTACTCAAAAATATTGTCTGAACAGAGAAATACAAATTAAATATTTTTTTTGTGTTAAGTTAGGTGTACGTATACCTAATCTAAGAATACTTTTGATTAAGTAGGTACAGTCAGCAAAGTTATGACCTTAACAGTTTGAAAACAAATCGCTTGCAAGGATGGCACTAAAAGTGAGTCTTTTACCTGCCTCCATTGTTTTTATACAAAAGATGCTTTTGTGACTTTTGGGTAAATGCAAGACAATACAGACTTCTCAATCTAAAAATGAACCTTAAGGTGTTCAGCTCATAGCTTTGCTGACTGTACTTCATAAAAAAAATTTTTTTTTTGGTATTTTCATTGTTTCTACTACGTGTTATGTTAATGATGAACCCAAAATCGGAAAACCGTTCCTTTGGATCGTCACCTTAACAACTTTTAATATAGGACCAACTCTGAAATCGCAAAAAAAAATCAGCTGCTTCATACAAAAATTAATAGGTAACGAAAATATCAAATCAAAATGTATGAAACAGCAGTTTTTTTTTGAGTTGGTCCAATGATAAAATTTGTTTAGTTTGATTGTCCGAAGAAATTTTTCCCCATTTTAGTTTCACCCTGTATATTTCTGAATCTTCTATTTCAAATACTTAGCATGTCTTCTTCCAATGTCAAATTTCTTCAAAATTGTTTCAGCTTTTTAAAACGAAGAATACTATTATTTGTCATCGATTCAAGTAACATACTTAACCGAATAGTGTCCTCCAAGATATTCGTCGCTGGTGTCACGCCAAAACAATGCTCCAACCTGCTTTGCATAACATTGTCGTCTATTGTCTCATTTGTTTAACCACATTTTGGTATTGTTTTGTATGTTCTTTGTGTTGTGTAACTTGGTTGTAATGATAGACTATTTTATTGTCTAATCCTGGACTTCGTTCAGTAACTACGAGAGAGATTTCACCAAATAAAAATATTTTGGAAAATTTATTCTGTATCAGGAATAATTATGTTCAAGTAACTAAAGTTTGATACCTCTTTCCAGTTTTCAACTAAATCAAAGTTATTGTTTTTTATCAAATCAGTTTGAAAATACTTCTCATTCCTACTAATACACACGCTTAGATAGAGATCAACTGTTGAAAAATATCACTTGTCTTTTTTGTTCTAGAAGTTCAACTGTTTTATCTCTTACTATTTCAGCTTTATATTCTATCGAATCACCTGCGAGTTCAAATAATTTGTCAACTTTTAAAAATATTTCTATAACGGTTACAACTGAATTGAATTTGAAAAGAATTAGAATTGTATCTTCATTCCTACTTAAACACTGGATAGTGTATGTAGGATTGAAGATAAAATTTAATTTCTTCTGACACAAACAGTAGTAATAGGTATGATAAGAATAAAAAAACTGAGTCTCAAAAAGCACAAAGTAATTAGTCTTATTTTGGATAATTATAAGTTTATCTAAATTGCACAAAATACTGTGTCATGGTAGAACATAATGACACAAGATAAAACAGAGTTTTGTCGGTAAAGATAATACTTATTAATGTACGATAACCTATTTCACTAATGTGGTCCACTTAATTCGATATTAATAACTTTGAGTATTAATCGAACGTTGTGACATCGGGACTTGAAAAAAGAAATAAAACTTTATTTAATAAAAAAACAATTTATTTCACAAATACCAATATTACATCATCTCTTGAAGCAAATCCAATTGGAGTCAATATTCAATGCAACATTTATTATTATGTTTACTATAAAACAATTATAAACAATGACATCACAAGTATGCTGTCGTACGACAAGTACAAACAAGCTAAACCAAAGACACCAAATTCGAACAATCGTATCGGAGAAAATGTTTCCTAGCAACATTCATACTCTGATCCACAGCTCTCTTTTTTATGTTAGGTACTTAAACATATAAAAGAAAAACATAACAATAATGCAATACAATAGACACACACACGTGCCTTCTTCACAAACAAAGCACACTTTAAAATTGCTAATGAGGACCCGGCTAAACTTGGCACACCGCTCACACAGCCTTAGAATACTGATTACGGCAAATGTTTGTCATATAAATGAGATGTCCGACCGAACAAACGCCACGAAAATACTCCTCTAGACGTACACGAAAGTCAATCTTTAAGTAAAGCAATAAAATCTAAATCGACAAAGTTTGAACAAAACGCTAGCTTCACTATAAACATCAAATAGTGAGGCCACCTTATAAATAATGGATCGAGCTAATTAAAATTTAACATTCATTCTCATGTCTTCGTTTTTCTTTTGCAATTTAACGTTTCGATAAATAAGTATTTTGCTTTTCAGTTACGATTTTTTGGCATCGATAAGCGTATCGATTACCATTTCAATTTATCGCTTCTTTGGTTTCAACAATCGGTTGCGTAAGATCATAAACGGGTTGTACGTCCGGAGCGGAGTGGTAAAACAGGTCGGGACCAGTTCGCTCGGGGATGGGACTTGTCGGACCCTGTCTCATTTCTTTTGTTGGACAAAAGATGGGCCATTGTGTGCCCGACGAGTTGGCCACGATTGAGACACGATACAGTAGCTACTAGCTAGCATTTGTAAGAATTCCGTGGTCGGAATAACCAATGAGGATTATGATTTTGTAACTTTTAGATCGAATTACAATGGCTCGGTGTATGGTTTCTTAATGCATTTTATTGTCTCTATTTGTGTCACCATTATGAGAAAGTAAAGCTTAAGTTAGTATAGAAATATCATTATGAAAATTTTATTTCATTAGCATTTACCGATAAGAGTTATAGTATATCTGACCCTGCAGTTATTGGGTTATCATCACCAGTCTTTTTTGCTGTTCAAAATGTCTGTTTGTGTCTTCTACGAATATTTGAACAATTATCTCATAGTTGTAACAATTGTCGTAGCCGGCACGTTTGAGTTTACTGTGCAAATACGTTCTTGCAGTATTATCATTGTCCCTGATAAAGAATTACCTATCTTGAATTATTGAGGAAACGACTTTGAAGTTGTTTTTAAAACTTACGTAATCTCATTGGTAAGATAAAAATTGTGAGAGAAGAACAATTTCATTTTAAATGTTACAAAGTCCCATTTTCTAATGATATCTTTGTTTATTAAAGTAAAAGAATAAACTCATGAATTGAAATTCTCGAGAAGCTTAACGTATAAGCAAAAGAAACAGAGAAATCAATCGACATGCCACGCCCAAAACGGCACAAGCATTGCACTAAAAAGGAGCCCATTTCTTTTCCACATATTCCCCAGATCTTGTATAAAAATCTGTTTTCTTATGCACATTATTACCACAACTGTAGCTAAACTAAATTTTTCACCTTATTAGAATAAACTATATCGGGTTTTACACAATGTACTTGTCGATATAGTAAATCCCGATATAGTTTATTCCAATAATGTTAATAACCATGGAAATTTAAAACAATATATTTTTCTTCATCTTCTTTTGTGACTTGTTAAAAATTTACTTTCTCTTAATCTATTTATGTCTATTTCTCTTAATCTATGTACATTTAATGACTTCGAAAGGTGCTTTTCAATTTTATCCTCTAGCGACTTTATAAAACGCCACTTCATCGTTGGGAAATTCGGGAAGTCATACAAATTTTGAAATGGGAAAGAATAGTCAATTGTGATTTGTTCCATTGGAATAGGAAGCGATAATAGTCAGTGTACCTAATATAAAAGTCACGATATTCGCCGTAGCCGGAGTGTCGCTGTGTGGTGTGAGTCACCCGAGCAAGGCCAACCCGCCGGCCGGCTTCGCGTAGCAACACTAGCGACCGAAACCGACGTTTTTTCTCTTCTTTCTTTTTTGTTAGACTTTTTTGCGATTGTTATGTTAGCGTTGCGAGGTCCGAATATTTCGTTCGACTAGGAACTCTTTGTCTCAGTCGATCGAATTGAATTTAGAAACTCCTTTTGAAATTGAACCGTGTGTTCTAGAAAGAGTTTAAAATAGATTCTGATTCATTATTTTTAAATCGTGTTTGTTTTAACTTGTTAACTTTAAAGTTTCATTAAATATCGGTATATCGATTTTAAGTCTCGTTAAAGATAATCAAGTTTGCTTACTTCATTAACAGCTTTATCTTATCTAAATTGAACACAAAAAAGTCGTTGGGTTGGCACATGAATTTTTACTGATTTTTTTAATTATTTTTTTATAATACCTGTAAATGTCGGTCGGAAACTGACAAACATCTGACGCAATCCTGGTTGCTGATTAACTGAGCCGATTGGATCAAATCACTTATTTACTTACCTACTTTTATTGTTTCAATAGCGTAGTTAACTGTTGTATCTTAATATTTTATATTTACTTTCGATAAACGAATTGTTTTCTCATAAATTATTGTTTACTTATAGAGAATATATAAATAAGACGGGATGAGATATGCCTCACTGACATGATATCAATAACATAAAATACTTTTTGGTCGTAAGTAGTTAGGTTCGTGTAGACTTTTCAGTAAAAAAAATAACACATTCGCATTTCTTTCACCTACATAACCTACGTTTTTTTTAAATATTGGATTCGGAAATTCTCAAAGGCTTAACATAATTTAACTTCTTGTTACAAAACTAATTTAAAAGTTTTGTCTCAACATTAGTACAAGTTAGACAAAAAAAATAGTTTAATATCGACCTAAAATTTTAACATGACGTTTATTTTTATATAATACTTACATAATTACAATATTAAATAATATAAGACTAAAATTTTGCTCGCACCCAGATTATTTCTCAGACAGGAGATATAAAAGATATCGCCCGAGAAAATAATATGGTGGCGAGTCAATTTTTTTCTAGTTTATTATTTGATATTATAAAATTTAAAAAAAAATGCATTGTGAATGCTAAAACCACAAATTAAAAATATTCCGTGTTTAATATTACAAAAGATTTTTAAACACGTTTTAACTAAACACAATGTTCAAATGTGATGCTGTCTTTTTCAAACAATATTGTCAGAAAAGTGACAGCATCACATTTAAACAGGTGTTTAGTTAAACAGTGTTAAAATCTTTTGTAATAACACGAATTGTGTTTATTTTCTAATACCTATGTACTTACATGGAATATTACACCACAAATGCCTACTTATGTTATCTTTATCTTTATTTTCTTATCTCAAGGCGAGACAAGTTCGTAATCCAAAACACAAGATAATTAATTTCAATACAATATAGTACAACATAATTTAAAATTACAAATTATTCAGGCTTCATTACAATGCCAATTACCGGTTAGGCTCTTACAACTAGTTAGAAACTAAATTAAACACAGTTGAATGCAAAAATAACGTTCCGTTGGAAGAGCCTTCACATCACAAAACAAAGGTTTGCTTTCCTAGAATGTTCTCTGTGAAACAGAAACGTTAGCACGCACGATTCGAATGTAAGTTGTTTGTGGGATTTTAAGGAGATTCGAATAAATGTTCCACTGGGAACCGACGATAGTGGAACAAAGAAGCCGGCCGGCCGGCTTTCGGTAAAAGCCGGTACAGAGCGGCGTGGAGACGACCTCCCGCCAGCTCGCTCAGCGGCAACTGGCGCGCGGGGCCCCCGCGCTCGCCCTCCGCCTCGTCCCCCGCACCCCCCGCCGCTGGCATCTATATAACCGGCAGCTCGGCCCCTTATCGTCAGTCCGTCACAGAGAACGACAGGGTCGGGTGGGTCAAGCAGTGCCGAGGGCGAGTGACAAAGCCCTAAGGTTACGAGATCAGATCTGATGCAGACGTGTTAATCCGGACATTTTCAATTTCCTATCGATCTCTTCACGATAACTAGTCGCCGGGCGTGAAGCCGGTTCAGTGCGCATTCGCAGTACAAAAGAGACTTGTGATATTTTTCTAGCGTTTAAGTTCCGGGACGGAACGCTTTAAATTTTTATCGTATTTAAAGTGTACAATATAAGTAACAATTTGGAAAACATGGAGATCCTACCGGTCACCAACCAGTTTAATGTGGGATTCAACAGTGATAAAGGTGAGTCGACTTTCTATTCTGGTGGTGAGGGAAGTGGCTTTCTAGCCGGTCGGATGTTGCTATGCGGCGCGCGCATCGCGGCCGCCCGCCGGCCGAAGGGCCCGATCAGCTGACACGTCAGCTGTTCCACTGTGTTGCGCTCACTGCGCCCGCAATCAAGATTAGATTCACTTTCTGATTTTACTTAACTCTGTTGCTAGGTACAGTTAGGCAATAAACATTTCTAACCTCAATAAACTAGGTGTTCTGAATTCAAAAATTGTTCTATGATTTAGAAAAAAGTTTTTACTGAAAGTGAAGTTACAATTCGAAATTTTAAAAAAAATCTAACATTAGAATAAAAACTTTGCATTTAGCGTTCGAATTTTAAATTTGTTTCTCCATTGTTGCAGCATGGAATGGGCCGACATGGCGGGATGCGCCGATGCCAGTGCCGACGGAAGCGGCGCTGGCTCAGCGACTCGAGCGGGAGCTGAGAGCGGCGAAGGGAGCCAGCGAGCTCGCCGCCGCCGAGGTGCTAGTGCCGGCCGAGCTGCTGTCCCGCGCGGCGCGGCAGACGCTCGTGCTGGCAGAGGGCGAGCCGTGCGGGGCCCGCGGCGCAGCCGTCATCGTCGACGTCGCCGGACGCAGGCTCGCCGCTTTCAAGATAGACCCCAACACGCTCACCACGCACGAAATACATCTACACTTAGAACACGACTCTACGAACTGGACCAGCCTGTTGCCGCAATTCTTAAAGTGAGTTTCGCTGTTTTTTTAAAAAAAATTAAAGTCTCAATTTAATTTCCTTTTTTAAAATATTTTTTTAATTGATGATCGAAACTAACAGATCGTTTCTTTTGTTATAGAAATTTAACACGTAGCGGCACCATCATCATCAGCCCCCAGTTCACGATAGAAAAGAAGAAACTCTTCCGAGGCCAGGCCGAGTGAACCGCCTGTGATACAAGCGCGTGATGCGAGCGAGCCGACTGACTGCCCTCCTCGATATCTACGTATCGTTATTTTAACAAATATCAATATTATTATATGTATAATTATTATATATTTTTAATAAGAGAAAAAGCACAGCGTGATATGTAATGTATAGTAATAGAGTAAGCGCGTGAAAGCGCACTTTAGCAGCGCGGGGCGGGCGCCGGCCGGTAGTGATGGGCCGCTTTGTTGGTGCAAAGCGGCGGCGTGGACGGCCGGCCGGCGGCCGCGCGGCCAGCGGCGGCGCGCGGCGGCGAGCGCCGATCTCCTGCTCGTGTTCGCCATCGCCCACCGCTCCGCACGCCTCCCCGCGCCGCCTGTACTTATGTTAATCATTGTACGATGATTGTTTGTATTTTATTATTGGATATTTTAATGATTGTGAGTCGGTTTGGACGCGTGAGTGGCGTGGCGGCGCTCGGTGCGCACCCCCTGATCTCAGTCGCCGCCGCGCGTGTGATACTGATACCCTGATCGAGTTAGTCTTAGGTATTATTTTTTGTTTCGAGTTCAATTCTATCTGAAGTTGAGTAGATCGTATATTTCATGTATCGTAATCGTATTTATTAGAGCGACCTCCGTGGAGGTCGGAGATATGTGTACGTTTTTGTAATTGTACTAGTTCGTACATTTGTTTGTGATACTACTTTTGTAATGTATAAAATTTAAATGGAGAAAATATACTTTTATGAATGAGAGAACACGCAAGCAGATTATGAAGTAGCCGTTTATAGTAAGAGCGAAAGGAGGCAATAAGGACGTTCGGGGCCCCGGGCCGGGCCCCCTGTAAAGATCTCAGGTTATATTATTATAGTTATAAAAAGTATTAAGTTATTTAAGTTAATATAAAGATAGTAATTTTTTGTAAGATCGTTTTCTATCGCCGCGCTAAGCAGCGTCAGTAGTCCAGTGGAGAGAAGTCGAGTACTATCAGTACATGTTATGACTGACACTATGTTCATTGCAGTCAGATGCATTTCTTCATACAGTTTAATTGTTACATTAAATGTAATTCAATAGACTAACCGTTTTTGAACGAAATCTAAATGTTAGTAGGGTCCAGTGTTTTGAACGCACAATATCATAGTACTAGAATTCACTTTCATCAAAAAAGATATAAAAATGCTACAAAAAACATTTTACTTCTTGAAATCGACATATACAAAACTAACAATAATAATATATAAATGTATCAATTGTTTATAATTGATATTTATTTGATAGACCGTAAAAATTGTAGAAATTATTGAAAAAAATACATAGTTTCAATAATGGAATTTATTGTTTTTGTATCCCTATACCCTTCCCTACACCAAAGCGATTAGTAAAAACTTAGTTGCTATTCAACTCATGAAAATTCAGACAGGTCTTTAAAAAAGATAAGATATGACAAACACATGATATATGTTGATAAACAAAGAAAACAGCGAGCATGCATTAGCATGAAATTAACCTAGCAATAAACAAGCTAGGAGCGAGGCAATATGCATACATAATATAGGTACAAAAAGTCGTATAACCGGTTTTGGCCGCGGCCGGCCGGTCGTGACCGGTCCCGCCCGGTATCGGTGCAACCCTATCTCCTATTAATGCGACACAAGTCAGTATCATCTAAAGTTCATTTATCCCACAGAACAATATTTTTTTTTATTATTACTGCTTATTATTGATGGTCGTATTTAGGTAATAGGTAAGTATTACAAATTCTATAGTGCTTGCATCTCACGAATGCGCGCTTCAACACTCTTAAGGCAATGCAATAAGCTTGAAACTCGTTATATGGGATGGGTGACCGTGCTTCGGAAGGCACGTTAAGCCGTTGGTCCCGGTTGCATTTGCAGTCGGTAACACCCACCAATCCGCATTGGGCCCGCGTGGTGGCCCATCCTCCTTACCGGGTGGTAAGGAGGATGGGCCGGCCTTCCTTATGGGTATAAGGAAGGCCTGTGCCCCGGCAGTGGGGACATCAAAAATGGCTGATGGACAAGCACTATACCTAGTCTGAAAAGTTTTAAGACCTTATTAGAAAATTGCTCTTAAATAAGGACGAAAAAATAATAACCCTCCTTTTGTATTTTGATCCACATGTAAAAACATACAATTCCGTCGATATAAGTACCAAATCCATAAACTATTAACAGAACTCTTTGTGGAACCAGATTCAAGCCATAAATCATGAATTTCATCGTAAACAATTCCAATTTCGGAGCCGACTCGATTCGATGGACGGAAATTAAAGTCGTTTATAGGTGATTCGACGTCGACTGACTAAATTATTACAACGAAACCCGGCTCAGCATCCTTCGCTCGGAGAGATTGGTAACTGTTAATGATTAATTAGGTACCTTGCTGCTTTATGATAAACTAACAGCCGCCCACGACTTCGTCTGAGTGGAAAGTATTTTGCTGTCCCTCGGGAACAATACTTTTTATTGAATCATTAGATTTTAGGCATTCACAATGCTATTTTATATTAAGACAATATAAATATTAGAAAAAATTACAGACGACTCAGACGGGACTCGAACCCGCACCCTTGGGATTGCACGCCCAGTGCATTGGGCCGAAATCCCAAGGGTCGAGGTATGGGTTCGAGTCCCGTCTGAGCTGATACAGGGCTACAGGTGAGTAGATTTTTTCTAGTATTTTTTCTAATTTATATTGATTATCTTTACTATACTTTTTTTCGGGATGAAAGGTAACCTATGTCCTTCTCTGTACCCCTGACAACGTTTATGTAAAATTTCATGATGATCGGTTCAGTAGTTAGTTATTTTGTGGCGTAACAAACAAACGGACTTTCGCATTTAAAGTATTAGTAAGGATAATTCATACTTGTCTAAGTAATCTCGAAAGGGCCTAGCCTTATTAAAAGATAGCTGTTGCAGTTTCTAATAAGAAAGTGTATCCAAATGAGCATAATGATATGAGATCAGACATAAAAAGTTAAGTAAGTAAGTACCTACAGAGAAATCGTCATGAACTATGGCACAAAAGATAAAGCTTCAAACGAGCCACGAAAACTGCATTGTCGTTTATGTAACTCGAGATTGTGTTGTCGGTACGACTTTGGCACATTTTGTGCAACAGATAATTTTAAGTCGAAGCAATTTTGCTTTCTAACCGCAGAGCGAACGACGTGATTGCGCCTGGCAACATTAGCCGACACCACAGGTCGAAATTATCGATAGTTTGACGCCACCAAACAACACTATCGGAGTTAATCGACGGAAACTTAATGGCTTGTAATAGGGACTGAAATAGGTTTATAGACATCTAAAAGAAATTACCATTTTCTCTTTTCCATTTTGATGTTTACGCTTGCTTTCATTCAAAGCAGATATTGACTTAAAACGAATAAACAGCGTTGCGTGGTGCCAAAACGATTAGCCGCGTCATTCTGCCAAACAATAGCAAAACATTAATTTGCTTTGAATTCACCAAAATGCCATTTAATATTCATAGGAACATTGCCATTGCAATAAGTTATTTTTGTTTTAGAAAACATCGTTTTGCTTCATAACGTTTTGTCGGGGGTGTGTTAAATGAGACTAGTAGCGCCATCTCTGATCATTCTAACGAAACATTTAGCATAGAAACTAACCTTTTCTTTCGCTAGTGTTTCCAAAATAATTTCTTTCAGGAAAAGTCAGCAAATACCGTGTTTAGTGAAATCTTTGAACTACTAACTTTATTATATGGTTCATAGTCATGAAACCAATTTTGAAATCGCGAAAAAATAGCTGTTTCATACCAAATTCCTAGTGAACTTTTGCGAAAATGATTATATGAAACAATTTTTTTTGCTATTTCAGGATTGCTTCCATACAAAATTAGTTTGTAAATTAGGAGCCTTCATTAGTTGGAAGATTTTGCGTTATTTAATTAACGCGTTATATTAACTGGGTACTTATAATGAACATTGTATGGAAAATTTCACAAATTACATTAATTTTAAATAATATCTAAAGTTCGATTTATTAATTGGGGAATGACTGAAAAATCAAAATGGCTAAATATTTTTTATAGGTAGGAATAAGCTCCCTCAGTACCTAATAGAAATTTCAGAATTTTCGGTTGCATGATAAAATTAAAAAATATACCTTTGTCACCACCTGCCACACCTTTTAATATACTATATCTATGGCCACAACCACAACACGAATTAAAAAAAGTTTTGACATTTTGGTGTTTGAAACTTTTTTTATAAAAAAGGAAGAGGTATTATAAAAAAAGTTTCAACATCAATACTAACGGAAAATATTCAGCCAATTCGATTTTTTTCCGACATTCCCCATTTTGTATGGTTTCGGTTGAAAGGTGATAAGCCTGGCAGCTGATGATAAAAGATTGTTGCCCTTAGTAAAAATCAATTTTATTTCACTATTTAACTGACTGAATAATAATATTTAAATAACTAAAAAGACTTAAATGAATACATGTAATTATTTAACAGAAATCATAATTCATTAATTTACTACTTACGTTAGATTATTATTTTCCTTTTAATCGCTATTAAAGCGTTAACTAAAGCAGACATTTTTTTCATGAAATCGATTTTTTAAATAAGAGAATAAATAAATTCACAGTTTTTTTCAGTTATTTAGACATGTTTAAATAGAGTATAATTAATACAAGACTATTTGTAGTAATACTTACATTTTAAGCCGAAATCAATAACTTGCATTGTTCTTTTACTGTCTTATCAAGTTAATGCTCAATAAAAATTACTTATAGAATTGACAAAACAATATGACAAACATAAAAATAGTCACTATCATTTGGATTCGCAGTCAATAAGATTGATTACATTGTGCCTTAACAAAAATATCGAAATATTACTTATAGATTGACAAAACATGACAAACACATAAAAAAACAGTTTATTTATAGCACTATCGCTTAGATTAGAACTCAATGGATTGCATTGTTCCTTAAGGCGAGGCCAGTTCACGATCTGATGAAAAGTCTGATTTTTGAACATCCAATGTGAAGAACTGATGTAAAATTCTACTTTACAAAAATTACTGTAGACTGAAAAAGAAACAAAGAAGCAAATTAATCGAACAGAATATTGAAAAATGGCATGGTTACTCTGTAAAAAAATCCTGAATAACACCATAAAAACTTATAAAAATAAATTTCAAATCGTCAGATTTCGTAATTTTCAACGACAGTGATATGATTTTTTATGCAAAAAGGATAGCTTTTTTATCGATCTAACACAATAACCGAGTACATTTTTAATAAATGATCCAGTATTTCAGAAATCAATAAAAATGTACTAAAATTCGTCAAATTTCTGGCGAAGCGACAATTAAAGTTATGCAATATTCAACCTTATTCTAAAGACATAGTGAAAGAGTAAATTTCGGGAACTGGCCTCGCCTTAACTTATCAAGTTAAGCCGTTAACCGCCGTGCTTGCTACTGTAAGCCATAAGCGATTGATTTCTTACGTCCTGATAAAATTGATACTAAGTTTCTTGCACCAGTTTTTCTTGTTTTTCTTCAAAAGACATTCTGAAAACAAGACGATTTAAAAGTACTTCAGAGTGAGTTTATTTAAATAAAAAAATATTTTTAATTTCACTGGCCTACTGTACTTAGCATGAACATTTATCGAGCATTACATTTACATTACATTTATTTCGCGTTTATCGAGAAAAAGAACGCGCGTAAAGTGTTGGATGATGAACGCAACATTAGTTTTTGGCGTCATTTTGTCGACTTCAGTTCGGTGGCCATTTTAATTATTTGCAAATTGTTTATAGTGGATATTGTGTCTTAAAATTGGTGCAGTTTTGTGGTACAAGTGTCTACACATTTAAACAATATGTGGGATAATTGAAAGAGGTGCGATCTTTGGTTGTGTGAAGCTGAGACTTTTATTGTAGTGGTGGCTACCTCGGAAGAACTTACCGAGTAAACTGTATCGATATATTTGATGCCAAATGCTCCAAGCAGCATTGGAATGCGACGCACCCGCATTCGCAATGTAAACTAAAACAATACCACTGAATTATTTAACACTTGACACTAGCAAAAAATACTCCCTGAAGAGGAGTAGATTGCCATAACAAAAATAAGAAGAAGAATATTTTATTATATTGGCAACACTGTTTTGTTAGCATTACTGTGTAATTTTGTTGTGTCAGTTTTGTCAATTTTGTCAGTCAAATATAGTTCTGTTTGCCGTAAAATATTATTTTCTTTATTAAAGAAATTCGATAAGTAAGTTATTTTTTATGGGAGTACAGCGGCATCTACCACCGAAAAGTGAAATAAGATTTCCCATAGATAATTACTATATTGAGTATAATTACAATTCTTAATTAATTATAATTCTTTATATCGATAGATTTCGTGCTATAGGGGTACAGTACCCCTAGTAGTACTATTAGCGAATGTCACATTGCGTTTCTAAATTAACCCAGACGGGGATCGAACCCGGGACCTCAGAGATGGCCACAGCTTGAAAACCTGTAACCTACAATCCACTCGAACCCGGAGTTCGTCAAATATAGCCCATTATCCTCCGTTAGGTCTGCATTTAGCTGCTGGACCCCAACTTACCCAACCCAGACAGATATGGAGATGTTCTTGCCTCGCAAGCGGCACTTATTGGATTTTAATGCGATTTTAACAGCGCGTGCGCATCCATTGTGCCACCAATCGCACAGGGCTGCGACTAAAGATTTATTAAAATAATTTTACAATATTGTAATTCAGGTATTATTGAAAATTCCAAAAAGTTACTCAGGTAAAGCCTTTAGTCACTTACCTTTAGTTACTTCAGTATGTATTTATTAAGTGCGTCAAATAAATCCATTTGAAATTGAAATTGTCTGTGCTCGGGGACCGCGGTCCTATGGTTGGATGTTGGAATGTGTTATTATACGAAGAGCGTAGAAAACTTCGATATCGTGAGTCAGGTCTCCAGTCTCGTTGTTAGCTTGACGTAATGCGACGTCACGTCTGTGTAATATTTTCTTTTCGCTGATCCTGCATTTCTTCGTCATACGTCGATTGCTTATGTAGCGGTGTATGATCGCGCCGCAAATGTATTAAGAAAGGAAAATGTCTTTTTTTAGCATTGGGAATGGGTAAAACTGGGGTCATTTTTGCCAGATAGATAGTGAGTTGCAATAAATTATAATTGCAACGGCAATCACTGGTCTGAGTTAAAAAGATATATTATTGACCATGATAATTTATGAAATCGGTTTTTTTGTTTTTTTAAACAATTTTTTTATTTTTTATTTTTAGTGTAAGTACCTTCTGTATTAGCTAGTGTAGGTATATTATTTAGGTAGAAAAATCGGCTCAGCCAAACGTGAGATAATCGCGGAGAAACATATATACATACAAACTGAATACCTCCTTTTTTGAAGTCGGTTAAAAGGACTACACAAAGGTATCCTTTCCCCAACAAAAAAAATCATCTAATTCGGTTCATAAATAACAAAATTGTCAAGTTAGTTGATTTAATATCATAGTATTTTCAGGATTACTTGTAAACTACTGAACCGATTTGAAAAAAAAATAAATGGGACCATCTCGCAAGAAAACTCAATCGAACAAAAAAAAATTATCCAAATCGGTCCATAAATGTCGAAGATACGCGCGAACAACGATAAAAAAAAAAATAAAAAAAACATACAATCGAATTGAGAACCTCCTTTTGATGAAGTCGGTTAAAAAAGATTGCTATCATAATTATCATTAGTGCCAACCCTATTCCGATGGCCTTAATGAGAGGGTACTATCGTACGTGTGAGCAACTCACTGGCATGTCTTCTGTCCCCTCGGTTTCTCCTTGATTCTTAGATTTAAATTTCAGAAAACAGTCGCTCAACGTGAATCTAACCGCCTCTGTGGTCTTTTAGACTCTAGGTAGTGCAACCACCCGTGTAAGACGCAGGGGTCCCGGGTTCGATTCCCAGGGGGTACAATTAATACTCTGTTCGGTGGGGGTAGGGCTTATTTCAAGTCCATCTTTTTTATTATAGTGAGGGAAAATACAATCTTTACGTATACCATTGCTGGCATGCTGGGCTCGGTTAGTTAGCAGGAAGCCAGGCCAGCTACCACCATCTTACCTAAATCTGACGCCATAATAAGAATTTAATAATTGTTGTGTTTCAGCAGTTAGAGGTAACATAGTCAGTTCCTCAGTGAAGGCCAAGCACTATCCCGTTGTGAAAATATAAAAAAAAAAAATTTTTCATAAAGCAAGCATCCTGTCTGTACATGGGTGTCATCCCACCTTTCCTGTGCCACCAAAACAAACTGAAAAAATTGTTTAAAAAAAACAAAAAACCGACTTCAAAAAACCTACCTTTAAAAAATTGTTTAAAAAAAACAAAAAACCGACTTCAAAAAACCTACCTCTAAAAAGCAAGAAATAATATTGCTAATAATAAAAATACGTCTATTGAAGTCGGGTGGGGCTGGAGTACCTACAAATTCTTTTTTTTTTATTCTAAAAGCCCCACCCGACTTCAATAGACGTATTTTTATTATTTTTTGTTTTTTTTTAAACAATTTTTTATTTTTTTATTTTTAGTGTAGGTACCTTGTAGGTAAGGTATATTATATATGTAGAAAAATCGGCTCAGCCAAACGTAAGATACGGGTCAAACTGAGAACCTCCTTTTTTAAGTCGGTTAAAAAACTACACTTAAGATATCCCTCTTCCAACAAAAAAATAATTATCTTATTCAGTTCATAAACAAAGAAGTAATACGACCAATCATCGAGGTAATTCAAACAAAATCATACTATTTTCGTGCTTTTTTTCAAAATTACTCGAACAGTACTGAACCGATTTCCAAATTAAAAAAAATGGAACCAACTTGGGAGTGTACCTAATGTAATGCTTGAATCATTTCAATCGGTCCAGCCGTCTTCGAGTAATCGGTGGACATACAAAAAAAAAAAAAACAAATATACAGACGAACATAGAACCTCCTCCTTTTTTGGAAGTTGGTTAAAAAGTATTAAGTTCGTTGAGTTGCAAATCTTATTTCCAAACCTACGAATATGTCGCTCCAAAACAAGATTTTTAAGAACACACACAAACAAACTTTTTGAAAGCAAAAACTCTGCTCATATTTTTTTTATAAAGTATGAGCAACATTTATGCTTTAGGCCTCTTGTGACCAGGAAAGGTGTCGAAACGTAGGGAAACCAAAACACCAATAAATCAAAACTAAATAATTCTAAAAATGACACTGTAATCCGTAACAAAATATTTTATTTATTTATTTATTTATTTTATTTTATTGTATTTGGGAAATTAACAGACAAATAACTTAATGTATAAGACTATGGATAATCCTATGCTAATTAAAAATTTCCACAGTTAGTTTTAGAAAAAATATTTAAAAAATCTTGAGCTCACATCATATGAGTAGGAATAAACTAAAATATCACAAATTAAGGTAGTTTTTACACACTTCAACACTACAGTAATATGCACACTACAGTAATAGTATAATAATTTATTTCTAAAATATTTCGAAATCTTAGAAGTGTATAGATCTTATCCTTACAAAGTACATACAGTTGACAAATTAACTCTTGTAGATGTCAAATAGGGCCCACTAATTCAGTGTGATGACTCTGGACGCGCGTGTGCTAAAAATATCATACATGTTTTTATGACATAAAGCCATACAAAGACCACTCAACATCCAAACAATTCTCAGTCTTACCATTAAGGATTGAAGGATGAATTTCAAAGAGCTGATCGGTTGGAGATGAAGGACAAAGTCGTACGCATGGACAAATTTATTATTGACGTTTAATTTATTTGTTTGTCAGGCCGAAGCAGTTGTGACACGAAATTCAATGTCCTTAGATATAAGTACTAACTAGGTATAAAGGTATTATGTTAAGCAAGATGAGCCAAGAACGTTATAAGGATTTGCTTTTTTACATTTATTGTTAAATCTCTTTGTTAAGTGTAAAATTATAATTACTACTGTTGTTATTAGCCCTGCTGTGCGGGAGTGTCAAAATAACATTTTTAAACACTGGAAAGAGAAAGGAGAAAAACAAATCTCTGGATATTAGGTATTCATATTTTATTAAAATAGTTATAATAATTTGTTTATTTGTTCATCAAAATACCTCTAACTCCATTAGTTTCAATAAGAAGGTCAATTTAACCAAACCAGTATTTTTTCTCTAAATACATCTGCGAACTATTTGAAACGCTAACACAATACATGGCAACATAGTCTAAAAATACTCCTGCACACAGCTCCTAACGACCACGTACACTGTGCCTGTTATAAAGAGATTATAACTCGCGTCAGATCGGCACAGTAGCACTGCTGGAAAACATCTCCATCAATTGAGACGCAGTCCTTAATAGTCTTGTTTACCGCAGCCAGCGCGCTGTAGACTGGATTTGCTCTCATACCAGCTACCAAACTAACGAATTCAGCTTTAATAACCTCACAAACATCAACAGGTATTACATCGTTTGCTGCTTCAGTGCGTTCCTCCTACGTAAAGTCGTTAAATAAAAGAGTAATGGATGTGAAATCATCAAAAAGTGCATTTTTTGCTGCAGTATTATTTAATTGTAATATAGGTACAAGAGGTAGCCTGGTGCCATTAAATTTAACAGCGGTTACCGAGATATTTCCCGTGTCGGAGGATTGAGTATCTAATTTCACATTGTTATGTTGATTACTTGTTTTTTAGCTCCATTTAAGCAATACAGGTTTGAATCTGAGTGATGTCATACATATTGTTGAAGGAAATTGATATTCACAATTATTTATAGGTTGTTTTTTAAGTGGTATAAAATAACGAGCTAGCTGCTATAAGTTCATAATAAAAGTAGGTATATACTTAATTCCTCGCGTGCGTTAAGTGCAACGATCACCGGATCTAAATGACCAGTTTGTGTATTTTTACGGCGCGAGATACTTCCAAATTGGTGCCATTAAAATTTTATTGCAGAGGAAACATCCTTGACTATCGGTTCTCTGAATCTGCGCTCATTTTCATCCCAATTTTGATTTTTATTGCACCAAGTTATTCCAGTTAAACATAAAGTCTTATTCTATACCAACTACTTATCAATTTACTTATCAGTCAACTGCCAAATAAAACAGCTAAATGCCAAAACGTTGCTATGTTCAAAATGCGAAAGTAAAATCTATTGACAGAAAAAAACTTAGTTACATAAAGATATCGTTAAGCATACTCCAAAATGATAATCAGTTTGGAGTGTGCTAGTATGTAAACAAAAAGGGAAACATTTAACCTCAATTAAAATTACGTCACCACGGTTCTCGTTTGATCTAACTAACATTAGTAAAATAATTGGCGTGTCTTTCTCCTTGTTAATTTGTGACAAGATTTTAGTCTATAATGTATTGTGCTGTGCCACTTCTTTAATTTAAATCTATGTGTTTCTGTTAATTTAAATAAAATAAGTGGCTAAGTGTAGTATATTGGAATCTTATAACTAATTAACAAAGATAAGGTCGCGTTGTAAATATGGTCAATGGTAGATAGGACAAACAAACATTGAGACGTAAAGCTAATTTAGCTAAATATTGACGAGTACAGTCATTAGTAAGAGATTGTCGTTCGCTAAGTTACAATCCCCTGAGGGCCTAGCCAAAGTAACATTGGCAAATCTTCGTTATCGCTTCGCTTTCGAAACATGTATGGGATTGATATAAGGTTTCGTTAACTATCGAAATTTAAAACGTCAAATCCATACATGTTCCGAAGCGAAACGATAACGAAAATTTGCAAATGTTACTTTGGCTAGGGGGGCAGGTATCTCGCAATACGTTTACAATTCGAAATAGCACGAAATTGCAGCGAACGTACGAAAACCGCCTCTCTCGCAACGGACACACAATAAAATGTAAAAATTTACATAATAAATGTAACTTGAGAGTTCACACGTCGTTGTGTTGTGTGTTGGTGTAATTGGCTGCGCGTGCGCATGCGGTAATCTAATTTGTAGGTTCCGCGTCTAAAAATACGGTCTTACAATTAAGCAGTGTAACACCAGCTGTCCACTGAGGAAGCTACAAGCTACTATGCTAAGCAGAAGATATGAGAAGCGATTATCAAAAAACTGAAGGATTTTGAAGATTTTGGTGAGAGAGCGTAAATTTTGTCTTATTTGTCATCGGTTCATAATGCAAAAAAAAAAACAAAATTAGCTTAACTACTTATATTGATACCATTACATTTTATTTCTGAATGTCATGGGACAGGGGCCCAATCGCGCTAATTTTCAACGATAGGTAAAGCCAAAACTAAATCGTTACCGTTTCAATTTCGTTTAGAAAAATACTCGCTTTAGTTTTGTTAAAATTGTTGAAAGCTATGCTTGGAGACAATATTGGGCAATTCAAATGAAAATTTTTAAGCTAAACCTAAGATTTTTAGGTAAATATAACCTTAATGATAACGGTTTTGGTTTTATCGTTCAGAATGTGCAGTTGGGCCGATGATGGTAACATCATAGTGCTCGGTGACATTTCAATATGCAAACGCCAGTAATTTCAAAAGCCTATTTTTGTTGGAAGTCAATTGAAATGCATGATAATTTCACTTTTTCATAAGTACTATTAAAAATATCTTTAGCTGCGTGTAGCTAATACTGTCAAGTGGATAATGTGCCTTCAGTATCAGTTCGTCAATTGAGACAATTGAGGATAGGTACGGGGCGGCCGAGGGCCACTTGCTGGGAACGCTTTTTTATTATTTTAATTTAATATTACAAGGTTCACTTAACACAATTGAAAAGGTCGTCGGTGCGACGAAATTAAAGGGAAATTAGTAATTTTGGGTTTATTTATTAGGAACGGCAAATTAAATCTAAGAAAATTGTGGAAATTATTAATTTTCCGTTTCAGTAACTTAACTGTGGACTTCAAAAGTTCAATCGTTTGCTGTGAATCGATTTTATGATAGCATTAATATGTTTCTGTTTTGACGTTGACTAGGTTTTCCTGAATAAAAATCCTGAGTCGCGATGAAACTTAGTGCTTAAAAGTATATTTTTTTTCGTAAAAACTGCGTTTCATTTTATGTTGGAAAAAAAAGGCATCCGTCTTTTGGAGGCCTTCTACCGACAAGATGCTATAATACATTCGACTTGTGCAAATAAGTAATGTGGCTTGTTAAATCGAATCGCAAACCTAATTTCAATAAGGTGGCTATTAGATTTTACAAGCTATAATGTCGATAAAAAGCGGTAATTGACCAAAATCGACCAGCCAGTCGCCTGCTAAGTTGACCCGTGTAAATACCACATAAGTGTGGCAACCCCGAACTTAAACATTGAGCTCTTATCACTAATTGTTGGTTCATCAGAATTACTCACTTAAGCCCATTAAAAGTACACGCAAAGTGTAGTGCGCCGTTGAAATTAGCTGCAGTGCTATTATCCAAGACTGGCTATCTACAAATTTAAAAGATAAGTGTGTATTTTCTACCCTCATTTAAATAAATAGCTAAACTGATAAGAAGGGTGAACCAAGAAATAGGACCGTAGTAATTGAAAAGAAGTGATCTCTATAGATCTACCCTTATAGGGGAAAGGCGTGACCTTCTTATGTTTGTATGTTCATCAGCTGTTTTAGGTTATTCTAACCTTCCCCTCGGAGTCAAGTTGCGAAGGGCACATGTAACTGTATCTCAAAGGTTCACTATAGTGGTCGATCGCGACCAGTGACTCGCGTAATCGCACCGAACCGCAAATAGAACTTGGCTGCGCCCGCGCACTTGCGTTGACTGCACTTCAAATAAGGATTAAATATGCGACTCTACTGCTTTGTGATAAGAGCTTTTAATTAAATATAGGTAGCGTTGTTTTTATTTTGGTAATAAATTCTGGTGTGGTTTGTGGCTTCGTTTGCTTAACTAGTTTATGCTATAGAGTTTGTTTAAGGTTTTTTGTTTTAGAATTAGGTAACCATCTTTTACTTATATTTTATTTGAAATATATACTCATCAACTTTGAGGGATACAGGTGTTATTTTCATACAATCAAAGTAACTTTGAAGCCTTGGTTTCCTGCCAGGGATGTACCGTGCTGTAATCTGATGATGGCCATCCAGGGAGTGAATGGAGTAGATTAAGATCGCTATATACACCCAACTGATCTGATCAGCATTCTAAAAGATTAATGGGTCAGAGTTCTCAGTTTCAGGATTTCCATACATTTTCATGCTATTTTCGCGGTTGTGACATGTCCTTTAATCTTTTAGAATGCTGGTCTGATCAGTTGGGTGTGTATAGCGATCTGAATCTCATCCATTCACTCCCTGGATAGCCATCATCAGATCACATCACGGTACATCCCTGGCAGGAAACCAAGGCTTCAAAGTTACCTCGTTTGTATGAAAATAACACCTGTATCCCTATACAAAGTTGATGTGTGTACTTCATCAAGTTAACTGTGGCAGTTTTAGGGTGTTGACGATGTCAAGGGTTTTTTTAGTTTTGCTCTATAGGTACAAATAATTATTGTTGATTGATTCGTTCGTTCACAGTTGAGAATGCAATTAAACTTTACAACCAATTATAAACACGTAATGGGTAGGTACTAGGCAACAGTAAATCACAAACGAGACAATTTGCATAGATAATACACACACACACTCATACAAAGTTCATTCACTCGGGACCTTGACACAAATTCACTCAATGAAATCTAGTGAACGCAAACGAATCTTTAAACCATTCAAATTTAAACCCAATCTCTTTTAAAATAAGAACTATTTCGTTATAATTGTTTATGTACTCCACAAGATCAAAATTTGCTATTCGATTTTGTACTCTATTTTATAGTTGAAAGGCATCGGCCGTAATATTACATGAATATCTTATGTAAATCGTTTGATATAATACTTATTTTATTATAGCGCACTACATCGAAGACGATATTTTGGTATTTATATGGTTGTGTTTGCGAGCAAAGTCACATAAAACGTATATATTGAACTGTAACCAACCAACAGCAAGAGGATTGATTAAAAAAATCTCAAGAATACCTACTTTATGAGGTGTTTTAATTTTTTTTATGAAAACTATATTTTTCATGCAATACCGAGATTTTTTTATTTATCGCTGATCTACGGATTATTTTATTTTAATTTTTTCATACCACCACATGCACACAATATCAAGGTAAGTTCCCAAAAAGAGTATTGCTTATTTGTAAAAACCGTCCTGTCTGTGAAGTTACGGGCGAGTCGATGTCTCTTAGTATATTATACATAATTAAAAACAGTCAATAAATAAAAACAATAATCAGGAAAATGGTTTATTCTACAGTCAATCGTGAGTAAGGTAAATTCATCTGCAAAAAATATTTGAAATCTCAAAAATATCAGAAGAATTTAATAAAGTTATCAAAGTTTGAAAATGAAGAATCATCGAACTTGGATATTTTGGCTACTTTAAGATAGCGTTATATTTGTGCTTTGTCGTTGACTAGGTTTTCCAGATTAAAAAATTGATTAAAAAAAAACAAAAACCGACTTCAAAAAACCTACCTCTAAAAAGCAAGAAATAATATTCGTAATAATAAAAATACGTCTATTGAAGTCGGGTGGGGCTGGAATACAAATTCCTTTTTTTTTATTCTAAAAACCCCACAACGACAAAGCACAAACATAACGCTATCTTAAAGTAGCCAAAATATCCAAGTTCGATGATTCAATTTTTTTTTTTTAGTGTAGGTACCTTGTTAGGTAAGAAGGTATATTATATATGTAGAAAAATCGGCTCAGCCAAATGTAAGATAATCGCGGAGAAACATACTTAAATACGGGTCAAACTGAGAACCTCCTTTTTTAAGTCGGTTAAAAAACTACACTTAAGATATCCCTCTTCCAGCAAAAAAAATAATTATCTTATTCACTTCATAAACAAAGAAGTAATACGACCAATCATCGAGGTAATTCACACAAAATCATACTATTTTCGTGCTTTTTTTCAAAATTACTTGAAAAGTACTGAACCGATTTCCAAATTTTAAAAAATGGGACCAATTTGGGAGTGTACCTAATGTAATAACGTTTGAATCATTTCAATCGGTCCAGCCGTCTTCGAGTAATCGGTGGACATACACAAAAAAAAAACAAATATACAGACGAACATAGAACCTCCTCCTTTTTTGGAAATCGGTTAAAAAGCCCGAGTTGCGATGAAACAGCACTAAAAGGCAAATATATACAAAATTGTAATGAGTTTTACAGAAAAAGCAAGATAATACACTCTATAAGTAAATTAAATAAATATAAGTAAATAAGTAAATTCTTTTGCAAAAAATATTTAAAATCTCAAAAACATCAAATGAATTTAAATTCTTAATATAAATCTTCTTTGTAGATACCTATGTAAAGTTTCGTAGCAATAATAGCACATTACAGACGAGTGTGGGAAATCAACATATAAATTGTCTAAGATGGTTTTTTTTTGGTTTTAATCATTCGAGACAATGTGAATTGCCAAAATTTGTAGGGTTACTCTAAGCTAAGATATCCAAGTTCGAATATTTTAATTTAATTTAATTTAATAAAGTTATCAATGTTTATAATATAAATTGTCTAAGATGGTTTTTTTTAATGTTGATTTCTCACACTCGTCTGTAATGTGCTGTTATTGCTACGAAACTTTACATATCTATAAAGAAGATTTTTACTTTCTCCAAAATTAGTTTCGTAGGACCGACCACATTAAGGTTTTAAACAACAAGATAGTCTCGGCACATTTTTATATCGTCATTAGTAATTAAAGGCCTATGCTACATGAGTCAGTGACACTATAATCGTGCTCGCTCCTAATGCCTATTATAGCATTAATTAGAAGCCCTACCGGGGATTACCCGGTACCTACCGGACATTTAAACCCTCCCTATAAAACTACTTAAAGTTTATCCAATCGATCTGCGATATTCGCCGACTTCATTGAGTAAACATTTATATAATAAATATAAATAAATAAATATTTGACAACATCACATACATTGCTCCGATCCCAAAGTAAGTATCTAAAGCACTTGTGTTATGGAAATCAGAGACAACGGTGGTATCACAAACACCCAGACCTGAGACAATATAAAAAAGTTCATTTTCTACATTGACCCAGCCGGGGATCGAACCCGGGACCTCAAGAGATGGTGACGCCTTGAAAACCGGCGTGCAAACCACTCGACCACGGAGGTCATCAAAAAATAAAAAATAAAATTAAAAAAAAAAATACATTATTTTTCATTGTTAATAAAATAACTATGTTGAGTATTTTATAACTATACAGTTGTTTGTAAAAACATGAAAATGTCGAACATTTATCGACTTTCAACTACATGATATTTTAAACAACAGCTCTGAAATCATTGTGATGGATTGTTGAGAAACTTTAAGAGAAAATAAAAATGCTAAAAATGTAATACTTAACAGTTTTTTTGTTTTCAATCACGAAAATATTGAAATTTTTGTAAGTTTTTTTATAGTTGTTCTTTATAGTACCTACTTACATTCTTTGCGAAAATCAAATAAAAAAATACTTTTCTGTATTGTAAATGTTAATTTTAAAGAACGTTTGAGTATTGCATTTTTTTTTCGAAAAAGGGGTGTAGCAAAAGTGGTTTTGGGGTTTAATAGTTGCGTATCAAATTTTATAATAATCATTTATTACTATTACGAACACATAGGAGCTCGGTGGCGCAGTGGTTTAGCACCTGGCCCAGCGATTGCGGAAGTTAAGCAACGTTCGCAAGGGTCGGTCATGAGAGCCGTTATTAACACCCACCAATCCGCATTGGGCCCGTGTGGTGGGTTATGGCCCGTCCTCCTTACCACCCATAAGGAAGGCCTGTGCCCCAGCAGTGGGGACATCAAAAATGGCTGATGGACATTACGAACACTGGCTGACTGTGACAACGCAGTTAAAGTTAAACCTTACTTAAAACTTAACAACGTATTAAAAAATCTGTTTCTGTAGATTTTAATCTTAAGTTTGTAGTAAGTCACTCGCATACAGATATTGAAATTTATATAACAGAAGAGATAAAAATTAACGTGAATATAAAGTTGAAATTAAAATGTTAAAGAGCAATAAAATACAAAGCTTAGATAAGCTGACAGCGGTCGCATAAACATGGTATAAACGTCCCATTTGATAATCTGTGGCTGGCGATTCGCGGATGTAAACACACATATCAGTGTGCTATCATTAGTACTCAACAGGCCATTGTTTTTAAATTGTTATAATTTATAGTTGACAAGATTGCTATGAAATGCGTCTGTTTAGACTAGTAATATTGATACCAATAATTATAATAGAAAATGATGACGAGAAACCATAATCCAAGTTACGTTACCATAATCCGACACGTGAAAACGTGACGTATAAAACCAGACGGGAAAAATATCACGTCCCCAACCCAGTTCGAGATATTTCCCCGTTCCGAATGCAGTAGCGACATATGTCTTCCATCTTTGTTGGTCAAAGATAAAGTCAACATTATTTTAATTTAAATGAACATAAAAATTAAGCTTAGAATAAATCATCAACAGTGTCCTACTGTCCAATCAAGACTTGATTAACGCGAGTGGGTGGATCGTATCGTATATTATTAAATTGTAAAATTGTACATTACTTACACAAAATATAGAACAAAACATTGCGGAGGTTAAGCAATTTTCGCAAGGGTCGGTCAACACCCACCAATCCGCATTGGGCCCGCGTGGTAGGTTATGGCCCATACTCCTTATCCACCAATAAGGAAGGCCTGTGCCCCAGCAAAATGGCTGATGGTCATGCTGTTGTTATTACTTACGCACTTCTTACGCTGAAACAGAAAGAAAATTAATTATTTTAATACAATACAAAATTTATACTTACTTGAAAAAATACGACTCGCACCAGATCAATTCTCGGACGGAATCGAACCAGCGACCTTTGGATATCCGGTCCAATGCTCTGACCGCTGAGCTACCGAGTCAATTTAAAAACTATAGAGATTTTGTTTTACTTATTACAGAGATTATTGATTTTCCAGATTCATTTTAGGAATCAGCAAATATGAACTTCGTTGTAAAATAAAAATTAGTTTTGTCGGTGATTTAATGGCGTCTCATTTTCGGGGGTTTTTGATTTTTTTAATGCTTATTTCTGTGAGTTGTTATACTTACATAAAAAGAATCGTTGTTATTTCTACTTTAAGTGGGTGTATACCTAAGTATAGATCATAGTGTTTTCTTTTATAACAGTGATGTCCATATTTTTCAGTGGGTTCAATGACCTCGGAGCTCGGTGGCGCAGTAGTTTAGCGCCTGGCCCAGCGATTGCGGAAGTTAAGCAACGTTCGCAAGGGTCGGTCATGGGATGGGGTGGGGTGACCAAAAATTTAATATCTCGATCTCCTCCATGCTTCGGAAGGCACGTTAAGCCGTTGGTCCCGGCTGCATTTGCAGTCGTTAACACCCACCAATCCGCATTGGGCCCGCGTGGTAGGTTATGGCCCAGCCTCCTTACCACCCATAAGGAAGGCCTGTGCCCCAGCAGTGGGGACATCAAAACTGGCTGATGGACAATGACCTTGGTGGTGTGATCATCGATTTTGACGATTGATTTTGGATTATTAGCTTGATTGAATTAATGCATTTGAGCTTAGGTAAGTCAATTTCTCATTGTAAATAGTTTTTTTTGAGATCTTTGTTGTTTTTTTGATGATCCTACTTCTGAAATATAAATTTGGCGGCACTCGATTTTTTATAAGGCCATTTTATCATCAAAAGCGAAAAAAATCAGCGAATGGACAATTTCAAAAGGGTCCACCCGCGCCCCCTGGACGCTGAAGTGGCTAATATAACACAAAGCAAATATTTTAAAGTTTATAGTATATAATAAGTAAATAATTTTAAAGTTTTTATAAAGATAATAAAGTAATAAAAGAATATTAACACGTTGTCCTGTATTATTTACATAAATCCTGTAATTGTATATCACATGTCATGTAAAATTAGCACACAAGGTTGGCCGCCATAGCTTCACTAAGTAGGTACAATGTCAAAAAACAAATCAAGTCCTTGGACGCTTTTCTTTGAATTTCTTGTTGTTTTTGCAGATTGTGTAGGTATAGCGAAGTCTATCCTGACACGTGTGTGTAAAATTAACAAAAACATTTATTCGATGTTTCTGCTTTCGACGTTCGTATCGCGAGTTCGGAAGGTCGTCGCTCGATTCGATGTAAACAGGCCCATATATCACACACAGCTATGTAATAATAATACATGCCTACTCTCGAATATTTTTGGGAACTATTTTTATTGCTTTCTTTATGAAATCAACAAATTTTAGACTTGTTTGCGTTAAAGGTGACTTAGAGACATTTTGATGTTAGAAATCGTTGATTAGTCCTTTAGTTTTTGTTTTTTTTTCGTATATACAAACACAAGAGAATACTATTTATTTATACCCATTGATTTATTATGTTTTATGTAATACTTACGCGGTAAACATGATTGTAAAATCCCTATTTCGGTCTAAGATGAAACTACACTTTTATTTGGTATACTATACAACGTATTACAAAATAACCCCTAATGCTGAATATGGTAGATAGGGACCATCAAACTGGACAACTTTTACTATGGGACCAACTCTGAAATCGCGAAAACAAATCAAATGTTTCATACAAAAATTAATAAGGAAAAACATCTGTTTTTTTCGCGATTTCAAAATAGGTCCCTTAGTAAAAGTTGTTCAGTTTGATGGTCCCTATATCTACCATATTCAGCATTGGGGGTTATTTTGTAACACGTCGTAAATGTATATACTTTTCTAAGAGCATTCAGTTTAAAAAATATTCCTATTTTTTTATCATGGCAATGTCACGTTCGATCCAGAATCTTCCGTTTAATATATTCGCCACGTGTCTCACTGTTAAAGAAATCTGTTATCAGTCAGGGTAGCGACAACCTGATGATAATCGTGTGATCACACCATTATGCGTGTAGGTATAGCACGCAGTATAGTGAACCCAGTATATCTAGTTAGTTCATCGTGGAAATGGTTCTACGTGCAAGATGTAATGTAACACGTTATGTTCAAAAAAGAAATCAGATAGAAATATATTATTATGATTAAATATTTTTTTTGAAAACGAAATTATGTAAGCTGTTTAAATTAGCAGTGCAGCTTCCGTCCAGAGCACTCAATTAAATGCTCCAAGCGTCCGCCATAGTAGAATTGCACCGACAATAGCCATTTTTAATCTCCCCTCTATTGGTGGAAAAGGAGGATGGGCCATAACCCACCACGCAGGCCCAACGCGGATTGGTGGGTGTTAACGACTGCAAATGCAGCCTGGACCGACTGGTTAGCGTTCCTTCCGAAGCACGGGGGAACTCGAGATAATATATTTTTGGACACCCATCCCATGACTGACCCTTGCGAAAGTCTAAACCACTGCACCACCGAGCTCTTCAGCCTCACAATAGCAGTTAAAAAAGTCTCAAAAAATCAAAATCAAAAAAATATTTATTCAGTCTAGGCTGTTACAAGCACTTGTGAATGAACAAGTGGTAGGAAAATATAGACGATTCAAAAGCGCTTATTTTTTTAGTTTATTTCAAGAAAAATATTTAAACTTTGACTGGCTTTTAGCGGTGTTGTAAATAGCAACAGAGGTGGTACTTACTTACTTAAACCTCCATGGATCAGAAAATGGGCAGCAGTTTTTCTCGCTGAAAACTACCCAACCAGATAATATAAACTAACCCAGGCCGCCAATCAAAAACTATAAAGCTTTATGAAGAGGTCAAATAGGGAGCGAGTTTCCCCGGAAGAAGCCTATAATTATAATTATTCTATTACTGATGAAATATTTTGTTTTTTTTACTTAAAGGTATCGTATCTAAAGCCTCGTATACACTTGAGCAGCCTCAGGCCGAGCAGCCTCTTCTTGAGGCAGACTGAGGGTGCTCACCTTGAGGCAGAGGGTCGAGGTACGTTGCGGATCAAAGTGAGGTGACCCGATCCACCAGTTTAGATTTTTAAGCGCTCCAGTAACGACCATTTGCGATTATCAATTTTTACGTCATTGACGCTCATTGATGAGAAAATTTATCGTTTACGCGTGCAATTGAAGCGATTGTCAATGGCATTGACAAAATAATTGACGATCGCAATTGATCATTACCAGCGGGCTTTACACTTCCATCTCCACTGAACTGTATACTGTGACTGAACGCACGGCTCAGACTGAAGCACATTTGAGTGCAAAAACCGAAAAATCTGGTTTAGTCCGCGGCAACGCAATTTGCCTCGCGGCGCGGCGCAGGTTGAGGCGAGGCGAGGCCAGTTCACGAAATTTACTCTTTCACTATGTCTTTAGAATAAGGTTGAATATTGCATAACTTTAATTGACGCTTCGCCAGAAATTTGACGAATTTTAGTACATTTTTATTGATTTCTGAAATACTGAATCATTTATTAAAAATGTACTCGGTTATTGTGTTAGATCGATAAAAAAGCTATCCTTTTTACATAAAAAATCATATCACTGTCGTTGAAAATTATGAAATCTGACGATTTGAAATTTATTTTTATAAGTTTTTATGGTGTTATTCAGGATTTTTTGACAGAGTTACCATGCCATTTTTCAATATTCTGTTCGGTTACTTTGCTTCTTTGTTTCTTTTTCAGTCTACAGTAATTTTTGTGAAGTAGAATTTTACATCAGTTCTTCACATTGGATGTTCAAAAATCAGACTTTTCAGCAGATCGTGAACTGGCCTCGCCTTAATCAGCAGCGGGACGAGGCGGCCGCTCGACCCGAGGCTGCCTCAAATCGAGACGGCTTAAGATTTCCTTTGTTTTTCAAGTTCATGTGTTGTCCACTGCTCTGTGGCATTTTGCTGAAGCCGCGATGACTCAGTTGTTTAACATACAATGCCGGGTCGCGGGTTCAAGGGCCGCGCTTTGACACGGTTACTCAAAATGTTGCAGTTTCACTTATTCTTGCTTAGTTCTTAGAAGCCTGCCAGAAGATTAGCATGTACTACTAACTCAACTAAATCAGTAATTTCTAGTCCAGGTATAAAAAACACTCTTATATAGGTATAAAAAGTCAACGTACTGTCAAAATTTCACCTTTTCAACTCAATTAATCGGCTTTGCAGATATGAATACACAAAGTTTTACAAAAAAACCATAATGCCAAGTTATGGTAGATAGCTAGGGATTATCAAACTGATCAACTTTTACTATGGGACCAACTCTGAAATCGCGAAAAAAAAGTTAGCTGTTTCATACAAAAATTTATAAAGAAAATATTAAAATGTATGAAACAGTTGTTTTTTTTCGCGATTTCAGAGTTAGTCCCTTTGTAAAAGTTGTTCAGTTTAAAAATCCCTATCTACCATATTCTGGCTTAGCCATTGATACTGTTACATGTTGTATTGAAGCTAAATGTATGTATTCCTCTTGTGAGATTATACTTACACACAACAACAACAACAACTAAATTTTGATGAATGTTGGTAGATAATTTTTAACTAAGTAAGAAAGAGAGGTACTTACTATCAAACCCGAATCCTACACGGAAAATGAAACTCCAAGCAAACAAAGCCGCAGGCAAATTTAGTAATAGTTTACAAGTATCACGAAGGTTTCAAAATTTCATTTGGATTTGGAAACTTGTTTACTTTAGTAATAAATAATTGCGGCAAACTTTTATAAATAGAAATTGTTGGAAAGAGTTACCTAGGCTTCCATTTGAATTTGAATAAAGAAAAAAACATTTTGTTCTCATTCCCCGATTTTAAAACAAAGTAATAATTTTAGTGCAAACGTACAGAGTACTTACGCACTTTCATTCGAATAAAAAGCTGGACAAAAACGGATGCGATTCTCACCGAGAGATAGCGCCGCCGAGCGTGAAGGCGCGGCCTGAACAGCTCTTATCTGCGCACGCGCGCTCATGCTAATGAGAGGAAAACGGTCAAGCGGGAGTTGGGTAGTGAAAATATATTATTAAATAATCATTTATTGCTTTGACCACTTTAAGCTAGTGGACATGACATCAAACTTGACTATGCAATCACTGGAGAACCGTGGTGAGATTTAGGGATTGTTAAAGTTTGCTTTCCAATTTTTATCTCCATTTTTATTCTTATTGGTAAATAATAAATATGGTAGATAGGGATCATCAAACTGAACAACAAAAGTTAACTATGGAAATCGCGAAAAAAAACTGGTGTTTCATACATTTTGATATTTTCCTTATTATTTTTTGTATGAAATAGCATTTTTTTTTCGCGATTTCAGAATTGGTCCCTTAATAAAACGTTGTTCAGTTTGATGGTCCCTATTTACCATATTCGGCATTAAGTGTTATTTTGTAACAAGTTGTATTTAACTAAAAGGTTAACTTAGTACGAAATATGAAAATACTATAGTACATTATGAGACAAGTTAGCTTAGGTTGCTCATTGCACACAAGGCTGTGGGTTGCAGCCCGAGCCGCAGGCGAGGGCGTAACTCAGCCGAGTGTGCAATAAGCAAGAGCTCACGAGTTTCATACGACGTTTTTCAACACATTTGCGAGGAAAAAACTAAGTAATTTACCACACAGCAACAAATATGGCAAAAACAAAATATGATAACTATGGGAAAAGGCGCGCAGGTTTTTTTTTGTTTTTTTCACACGCCCAACGCAAGAATATTTTGCAAACAAAGGGGTGAGTGAGCATACAGCCTACTTCAAAATTATAATTTTAAGTGATAAAATGCAAATATTTTAATATTTTATAACAAAATATTGTGAATTATGAATAATTTGGTAATAATAAATATTTGTTTGACTAAATTAAGGACTTACATATTTATTTATTCAAAAAATGTATATGAATTTTCAGCAGCATCAAACCGCTTTGTTGTTACTAAAAAAAATAACTGTATTACCCGGCTAAATTGGGAATGCTTTGTTTGTCCATCAGCCATTTTTGATGTCCCCACTGCTGGGGCACAGGCCTTCCTTATGGGTGGTAAGGAGGATGGGCCATAACCCACCACGCGGGCCCAATGCGGATTGGTGGGTGTTAACGACTGCAAATGCAGCCGGGACCAACGGCTTAACGTGCCTTCCGAAGCACGGAGGAGCTCGAGATAATAATTTTTTGGTCACCCATCCCATGACCGACCAATGCGAACGTTGCTTAACTTCCGCAATCGCTGGGCCAGGCGCTAAACCACTGCGCCACCGAGCTCCTCGCATGCTTTGTTTACTCGCATAGAACTTGCAGTAAGGTACTAATATAACTTTTTAGGGTTAATTCTATTACGTAATAGTGTTTTATATATTATTGGACGCGTTTGTTATAGCTCGGTTTATGGCCCTAAAAGCGATGTATTAGGGCTCACTTTACGAACAAGTGTGTTGAAAAATTCTTTATTCAGTTACAGGAGATTACATAAACTTAAATTAACTCACATTGTTTTTCCGCTTCCTTTGTCCATTATCTGCAACAAAATATGACTAATACATTATTATGAGCAAGAATTACATAAACGTCTAATGACACTAAAGTGGCCGCTAATTATTATGTCAGAGGACAAAACAAGTCAAGTAGAAAGTTGCACAACACACCGGCACACACTCGTGTGACCACGCATTTTGAAAAACTTTAAAATTGAAAGAGAAAATCTATTAGTCAGTACTGATAACGGAGGTTTTGAGTTTATTTATCAATGGTTTATTGATAAATAAAGTCGTTGTTTATTAACAAATTAATAATGGTTTATTATTTATACAAATTTATTTATTGATAAACAATGACGTTGCAACAAATAAGGTAACAAAATAGTCCCGCGAAACCGACTAGTCGGGGATCTTGTGATTGAATCTTTTGCATATCTATTTATGTAAAAACATTTTTTTGAATTGTTGTAAAACGCAAATTATTAAACCTTTCTAAGGTCACAAAGAAAACCGTATAATAAATACACTGTGTTTTACGAAAATTTCAGTCATTAGTATCATTATTAGCCATGCGATACTTTGAGGAGCTCGGTGGCGCAGTGATTTGGGATTGCGGAAGTTAAGCAACTTTCGCAAGGGTCGGTCGTGGGATGGGTGACCAAGAATTTATTATCTTAAGCTACTCCGTGCTTGGGAAGGCATGTTGAGCCGTTGGTCCCTGCTGCATTCGCAGTCGTTAACACCCACCAATCCGCATTGGGCGTAGTGGGTTATGGCCCATCCTCCTTATCCACCAATAAAGAAGGCCTGTGCCCCAGCAGTGGGGACATTAAAAATGACAGACGTCGACCTAACTGCTGAGCATAGGCATCTTTTAAGGATTTCCACGACCCTATCAGATAGAGGCCTAGGGAGCCACGGAGTATAGTCCGGTTCGAGGTCGCAGAAATCAATAAGGCAAGAAAACTAATCCTAGTATTAACATACTTAATCATGGATGTCCTCATGAGTATTAAATTAAGTTGTCCGCTAGGTGGCGTTTTGATTAATCACCTCTTCTCAGCAAACAGAAACGGTGCTGCCACCGACTTGTGATGTAACTGACGTAGGGTCACTGCATCTATAATACTTAAGTTTTGCTTAAAACTTTAAGAACACATTAAAAGAGTTTGAACATTTGCGCACGATGAAACCTCAGTATATCGATAGAGGATCTATAGACAAACAAAAAATGATATGTGATCTAAAGTTCTAAAGTGCAACGTTTCCGAGAGTGTAAAGATAAAAATCCGAACTTATTCCCCAGATTATCTGGAAAACGTTGCGCTTTAGGACTTAATATCATAATGACTTTTTTATTCGTCTAATAGATCTCCTATCGATATACACAGGTTTCATCGTGCGAAATTGTTGTTTTAACCGACTTCCAAAAAAGGAGGAGGTTCTCTGTTCGTCTGTATATTTGTTTTTTTTTTGTATGGCCACCGATTACTCTAAGAAGGCTGGACCGATTGAAATGATACAAACGTTATAACATTAAGTAAACTCCCAAGTTGGTCCCATTTTTTAAAATTTGGAAATCGGTTCAGTACTTTTCAAGTAATCTTGGAAAAAGCACGAAAATAGTATGATTTTGTGTGAATTACCTCGATGATAATGGTGGTACTTCTTTGTTTATGAACTGAATAAGATAATTATTTTTTTGTTGGAAGAGGGATATCTAGTGTAGTTCTTTAACCGACTTAAAAAAGGAGGTTTTCAGTTTGACCCGTATGTATGTATGTTTCTCCGCGATTATCTTACGTTTGGCTGAGCCGATTTTTCTACATATATAATATACCTTACCTACACTAAAAATAAAAGAAATAAAAATTGTTTAAAAAAACAAAAAACCGACTTCAAAAAACCTGCTTCTAAAAAGCAAGAAATAATATTATTATAATAAAAAAAATACGTCTATTGAAGTCGGGTGGGGTTTTTAGAATAAAAAAAGGAATCTGTACTCCAGCCCCACCCGACTTCAATAGACGTATTTTTATTATTACTAATATTATTTCTTGCTTTTTAGAGGTAGGTTTTTTATGCACTTCTTAGTACGTTCTGTCCTAAAATTCAAGTTGGAAACAAAGAGTCAAGTAGGTACACTGTACACACCTCTTAAGCATGGGTCTCGTAGCTAAGTCAAATGTTTACCGAAGTTACGTTTATTTAGCTGCCTACACAAAGCAGGTTGGAACGATTTATTTGAGACGTTTATCTTAACTGAGTCTTATAATTTTTTGGTTAAGTAATACATTTGTTAGTTATTTATAAAGGTGTTATAATATCAGTCCGTTTGATGTCAATAGTAGAAAGAGATTTGGGTCTCGATCGCGTTTATTTAAAAAAAAACCGGTCAAGAGCGAGTCGGACTCGCGCACCGAGGGTTTCCGTACCATCATAATAAATACACTGCAGAGCTGTAGATAAAATTATTATTGCAGTATTAGGTCAGCACCATCTCTGGCCGAAAGTGGAACTATTTTTTTCTTAGTCCAGCGCCATCTCTTGACCGTTAGTGGAACTAAATTATTTTTTCTTGGGTCAGGGCCATCTGTTGACTGGTAGAGGAATTAATAAATTTTTTGTTTGTTTTTTAATTTCTAAAAAAGTGTGTTATATTGAGACATCGTTTTATTTTTCCTGTAATCTTTACATAAACTACTATCACATAGAATCATTTCAGTTTTTTCTCTTAGCAAACTTCGGAGATAAGGGGAGGGGGGAACGGTATTTTTTTTTCATTTTTCATCATAAGTCGAAAACTATGCGGCCTTCTTTCATATTATGATACCCCACATACCTAGTCACCCCACTTAAAATTTTTAAGACCCCTGTTTCAGTAACTGTTGTAAATAAAAAAAAAAAAAATTACACAATACTAAATAATATACTAGAAAAAATACGACTCGCACCAGGTTCGATTCCCGTCTGAGTATTGATCTGGTGCGAGTCGTATTTTTTCTAGTATATTATTTAGTATTGTGTAATTTTTTATTTTTTTTATTTACAACAGTTACTGAAAAAGGGGTCTTAAAAATTTTAAGTGGGGTGCAGTGCAAAAATAGCATTGTGAATGCAAAAATCTCAAATTTAAAAAAATATATTTGCAAAATAGTTGAACATACGTCATCTTAAACTATTCAAAATTCCAAGTTGATACCATTAGTAGTTCTCGAGATATCCAGCTGTGACAGACAGACAGACAGACAGACTGAGTCACACCATAAGGGTTTCCTTTTTACCATTTTGGTACGGAACCCTAAAAAGATGTGAAACTCCTTGCCTGAGTCTTTGTTTCCCGATAGGTACAATCTGGGTGCCTTCAGGGGCCCTACTGCATAGGTATCTCAAAGCGATAGCCAAAGCGATAGCAATACTCTATCCGTCCTTGTCATATCATAACACGGTGACAAGGACGGACAGTGCACTGACGTCATAAACCAAAGCAAATAGTCAAAGCAATCGAGTTAGGTGGTAGACCCGCAGGTCGCGAGATCTTCTAGGCAAGCGCGTTTCATCGTAGATAGAATCATTGCTTACCATGAGGCGTGATAGCCGGCGCAAGCGCATGCCTATCTTTAATAAAAAAAAAAGATTTTTTGTCCATAAGAGACTTTTGTCCCAATTTAGACAAAAACAACCTTCTATACATTAAATAATAAAACCGAGCACTTGAGATAACACACGAGCAAACGGCCTCCATTTGCACTCCTTTATCGCAGCAAATATAATATTATTTGAATAAATTAATATTCACTAACAAACTGAACTATGCGACTACATTTTTTGTAAAGAAATATAAGCTTTAAAACTTTATAGCAAGGTCGATATTAGTAGTTTAAGTTGTGATGTAACATACGATTTGCAAAAAGGAAGATAGCTGGTTGATATAGCCAGTTTGAGCTAGTTTAAGTGTTCTCATTACGTGTCGCGCCCAACGATAGTCTTTGGTCGCGCCACCGAAAATAGGTGGAAATTAATTGTATTCCAAGGCCGCAGTTAATTGGACGAATGCTAATATTTATAATTGATATCCCACCTCATTGCAGAAGAATTGTACCTTCAAAAATCTGTAATAATTATTGACTAAAAATTAGATTCGACATTACGTTTTGTGTTACTAAAACATAATTTTATGCAAGAACAACATTATAAAATTGCATTTAATCTACGATACTTAAATGTAATTAAATGAAGGCAATTTACAACAACCAATTGTCGGTCAAGCAGAATCTGTAGATGATTGTAAGAAATGAAATTATATATATATACCTACCTTCGTTTAGTAACCACACCACACAGCAATATTAAAACAACAAGTGCTAAAAGTCTCTTACTACCTGGCTTAAGACTTTGGATTATGACGCAACTGAAAGTCTCCTTAAAAATCTTGCTTAACGTACACACACACACACACACGCCCACACACACTCATGCAGACACACAAACACACACACACGCAGAGTCGTATATAGGTTTAAGTTAGTTATATAATTATAAAAAAAGAAGAAAATAAATAATTAAATTAAGTTGCTTGTATTGTATCTTTATACCTTTACCTTATCTGTAATTGCTAAGATCTTTATGCTAAGGATGAGCGGTTCTGTCTAATACAGGTGCCTTAGCACCTAACAAGTGGAATCAATCACTGTTTTGTGTTTTAATTGTTAAGTTAAAGGAATAAAAATAATTTTAATTTTAATTAAAATTATTCTTTCGGATCGAAGACGCATGCATGACCTGTTGTTTTTATACAAACTAGCGAATGGTATCCTGGATGTTCCTGAATTATTACAAAAACTCTCATTCTCAGCTCCACTAAAACTTCCTCGACCTTCAAGATTTAACATTCTCGTAGAATCTTATAACAAATCCAATCTTGGTCATTTTGCACCTTTAAACCGTATTATAAGAGAACTAAAAAGCGCGAGTAGGACTAAAGATCTGGATCTATTCATAGATGGCATTCGTAAATTTAAAAGAGCGCTCTTATAGCACATAATATACATTTAATTTACAGTATTGTCTCGATTGCTCTTAAGCTAAGTTTTTTATATTTGGAATTCATTTAATTCATGATTGGAATTTTAATTTATAATCGGAATTATTATTTATACTGGATTTCTATTTGTAATTGGAATTTTTATTTATAATTGGAATTTTAATTTATACTTGGATTTATATTTGTAATTATATTTTTTTATTTATCACTGAATTTTTTATGTATAAGTACTAGGAATTTTTTGTTATTGTAATTTTTATTTATAATCGGAATTTTTATTTATACTTAATTGGAATTTGTTTTTTGTAATTGTAATATTGATGTTGCTTCTTATATACCTACGCATGAGGTCTTCACCTATAATTGTAATAGCATTATGCTGAATTCTCTTAAGATTTTGTCTTTGTTTATTGCTTGTGTCAATGTTTATTATGTTGGTGATCAATTAATAAAATAAAATAAAATAAATAAATAAAAATTTTAAAAACCAAAAGGGGAAAATAATCGTATCACTTAATAAACCATGCAGAATCTGATAAGAAGCAATGTGTGTAAAATTGAAAACAAAACTTGTTTAAAAAACAGTTTGTGAAAAGAGTTTTTCAGATAGTTTCCATAGCATCATAATTCATGAAATCTATTTCCCGAACTCGCGCGCATTCCTATCGCCATGACACGGAATGGGTGCGCAAACGCACGAATATAGGTCACTCTGATTAACTGCGAATAAGAAATAGATACCAATTGGTCCGCCAGATCGGGCGAACGCTGGCTCAACGGGACCATAAGTGGCACATCTGTACCGTGTTACTGTCGTAAAAATTATAATTACGTATTAATAATATTAAAATAAATAGGATAATGGGCTATTTATATGGGTCGATTTTAGTCACCGGTGACGGTCGACTTTAGTCACCTAGCAAGTCGCTACCAAAATGAGGGCTTTTCAAAATGACAAAAAACTGTAGGCTCGATAGATGGCGTTGATGTGTTTGTCAATGTGTTTTCAAGAGTACTCGGGTAGGCAGGCAGACGTAATCCTAAAATGTTTCTCTTTGAGCAGATGTCGGCCAGCGAGCGCTTTTTTGGCTCTTTGGTACAGAACGTTTATTTTTAAAAGCCAATTTTGACACTTCTCTTTCCATCAACGCCATCTCGTGAGGCAAATAGTAACTATTTTTTTTAATGTCACTTAAAAGCCCCCATTGAATCGCAGGTGATGGCGTCGTCGCTGTCGTCTATGTAGTTGATGGCTCAACCTAGGTAACAATATGTAGTCAAGTCACGTTGTTCGAGTTTTGGCCACCGGATCAGATAATTTTATTCAGTCACCTGCGGCCTAGGCCGAATTGCCATTTACAAGATCGATTTTAGCTGTCCAACTTTTGCGGCTTTAGACACCAATGTAAATACCAATAAATATTTTATATGAAAGAGGAATAGCAAATAATTTTTACCAAATTCGGATAAAAGGATTTAAAAAATATAGTTTGGACTATGGCCCTACCATGAGTTGATGCAAACTGTTTACGTTACCGTAAACTATCGGATATACTGCTCACAGTCAGTGCGAGTGAAAGAGATAAAACGATAGTTTACGGTAACGTAAACAGTTTGCATCAACTCATGGTAGGGCCACTAGAACAAGCCACTTGCCTTACTCGAATAGTAAACAGCTACTTGCCTTTACTCTGCGAAGAATAAGGTACATGCTCATCATATAATTTGATTACTAATTGTTATCCTATATTTTTATCCAAAAGTGTGGAGTTTGCAAAAAACTGACCAACAATAATACACACCGTAAAAATGAATTAAATTTCGCCTCATTACAGACTAAAACGAGGAGCTCGGGTGCGCAATGGTTTAGCGCCTGGCCCAGCAATTGCGGAAGTTAAGCAACGTTCTCAAGGGTCGGTCATGGGATGGGTGACCAAAAATTTGTTATCTCAAGCTTCTCCGTGCTTCGGAAGGCACGTTAAGCCGTTGGTCCCGGCTGCATTTGCAGTCGTTAACACCCACTAATCCGCTTTGGGCCCGCGTGGTGGGTTATGGCCCATCCTCCTTACCACCCATAAGGAAGGCCTGTGCCCCAGCAGTGGGGACATCAAAAATGGCTGATAGACACAGACTAAAACATTGTTAAATTAAAGGACTTTTTACCCCAATCTAGTGAAAAGTGTTAGACTGATCCGGTTTCAATAGGATCATTATATATAAATAAATAAATAAAAATCATTTATTTCAGACGTGAGTCCATATTACTTACAAAAATTATTATTTATAAAATTATTATGATTATAGGACGGCTTAGTGTCCTTCGAGAGGTGGACGCGCGTCCAGTGTTGCATAATTGCACTATCCACGTCCAGCCTCGCCGCAACCGTCTGTAGGAGACTGTTGGAGCTGCTCCGCACCCGATGGATCAGGGACGCAATGCGCTTTCTTGTGATGGCTGCGAAGCTATCTACCTCCGCCAAGGCTAGCATCCCTGATGCACTGCAGTAGCGAGGCAGCCCCATCAACCCCCTAAAGGCGTTGTTATATTGGGTGCGTAGGGCCCTGTATGCTCCTTGGGTGTAATTCATCCACAGGCTGCACGTATACAGTGAGTGACAAAAAGTTTTAAAAAGGGTTATTTTAACTTGCTTTGTAGATCGTGCAAACCTGCGAGAAAGCATATTAGCTCTTATACATAGTGCCCTACGCTCCCGCTCAATGTCAAGGTTATCCTTGAGCGACTCAGTTACCCAATGTCCCAGGTACTTGAAACTTTGTACACGCCTAAGAGGAACCCCATTTAGTTTCACAGGAGGAACTTTATATGTCTTGTTAGTATATTAATTGTTCCAATATGTCTATCATTCGCTTACTAAATATTTGATATCTTGAGATTTTTGATCGAAGATCTTGAGATCGAACATGCCCATTTAAGGCGCTGTAGGTAGTGAAACTAGCGCCGCCACTACATTTTTTTTCTCGTAAACTAAGTCAATATTTTTAAAAAAAACCTCATGTAATAATTTCTTCAATTGTCTCTAATATTTTTTGAATAACTCTTCAACAGTTTTCATTCTTTCTGTAAGTTTTAAAATCCATTTTAGCTCAAAGTGGCCACTTTTGGCAATTATGGATTTTAAAGCTTACAGAATGAATATTAACTGTGAGTGATTCAAAAAATATTAGAGACGATTTAAAAGATTATTACATGACCTTTTTTTTAAATATTGACTTGTTTTACGAGTAATAAAAATAAATGTTGTGGCGGCGCTAGTTTCACTACCACCACGCCTTAATCCATATTGATCGGAGCATATGTTTAACATTTACTGCAGGTTCTCATTGTTATAACCATAATGATAAAAAACTAATAGCCATCGAAATATTCCCAGTTAGCAACACTTCAACCTTGGCCTCGAGTCTAGACCTATCTTATGTTCTGTGACCTAGACGACTATTTAAATAATAATTTAATTGTTTGTGAGTACTGACTTCCGTTTGTGGGTAACTGATACTTTAATAAACAGCAAAGATATAATTACTATTATTATTTAAAACTAAGAAAATGTAGTGTTTGACACGGTCTTCTATGGATTTAGAGCACCTTATGTGTCGACATCAGACATTTTTAATGTCTCCACTGATGGGGCACAGGCCATACTTATGGGTAGATAAGGAGTACGGGCCATAACCCACGCAGGCCCAATGTGGATCTGTAGGTGATAACGACTGCAAATGCAGCCGGTACCAACACCTTAACGTGCTTTCCGAAGCACGGAGGGACTCGAGATAATAATTTTTTGGTCACCCATCCCATGACCGACCCTTGCAAAAGTTGCTTAGCCTCCACAATCGCAGGGTCAGGCCGCCACCGAGCTCGTCACCTTCTGTGTAGCATTTACTAATTCTTATCTTAGTATGTACTATAAAACCAAAAATTTCATTCAAGTAACACCCTTTGTCTTTTTCCAAACCAACTGAACATAATCAGCAAACTTATTTTTATAGAATGTTAGTTACACAGGTGCTTATACAAAACGGCATGTTTCATATATTTGCACGGTTGAATAACAGTGAGGTCACTATTTGTCTATGTGCTGGTATTTTTAAATTTAACAATTAAAAAATACATTACTCATTTTTATCGCCTACTATTATAAACGTAAGACAATCAAAATTTAAACGTGTGTCTTTGTGGATATTAATGTAAAGTGAAAATTTTTATTATAATTTAATGTATAGTTTTAAAAATATTAACATTAAATTGTGAATAGATTGAAATAAAACATAATACTTACCCTAATTATGTTAAGTTTTCTACACGAAAACCTTTTTTATAATATACCTACTCTATTACCGCGTATAGCTGGTAACTTATATAAAAAAATAACCACTTTTTGAATCCCGTACTAAAAATACCCAGGGACATAAAACAAATAATGATATTATGACATGCATAATTTTAAGTGGCGAATTATTATAAGAATTTTCGGCAATGTGAAACTTCGTTTGTGATAATTATTAATAAGGACCGGATAATATGCAACATAAAAAGCCCAAAATATGCATGAAAATATGCAAGAAAAATTTCTAAAGTTTGCATGAAAATCCATAAAAAAGGGTCAAAATATGCAATATGAAATAATAAAAAAGTTTTCAAGGTATTTTTTAAAAAAAAAGCTATTTTATACTCAACGATAACGATCGTATTTGCGAAAATATTAATTACAAAATAGGTATATATCTGTAGACTGGCTGACTGGGCAGAATTTAAATTTGACTGATGTTAGACATTTTAACAATGAACGAGATCGAGCGTAAATATGCATGACTTCAATTTTTTTTGCTTTAATATGCAATTACCACTGAAAAGGGGTTAAATATGCAAATGAATTTGCATATTTACATAGTTTTATACTGCCGAAAATTTTAATAATAATTCGCCACTTAAATAATTGTAAATTAGCAAATCTGTTTAAGTGTGTGTTACACCTCGAAATGGGTATTTATAATAATAATCGTTAACATTTTCGTTCCCAACATTTAGGCACAATGTCGAATAAACACAAGGACAGACAATCAGATCACTATTTAGATAGCGGCGGCGCAATCGCTGTTTTTAATTCACGTTTTGATGTTGTACTATTTCGGTGTAGTTTAGGGTTCCGTTTTTGGAGTGGAAATAAAGGAAGAACGCACAATGCACATAAAATATTAACCAGTAATTTATAAAAAATGTTGTAAAAAATGATAATGTAATGTAAAAATAATCAAGTTGTATATTTATAGAAATTAAACAAGAACGATTGTTCTGTCTGTTAAATAGATTGTGTAGCTATTGTAATGTACTTAGGTCTTTGACCTGCCCTGGCTATCTCACACACACACAAACAAATTAATACTATCAATGTTGATATTATTGAATTATAATACAAAAGGAGTTTATCAATTATTCACCGTTTATATTAATTGCTGATAATTTTCAGTTCAGAAAAAACGTCTAGAAACTTGCGTGACTAGTATTAGCTCTCACTGTTTACTTAGTTGTAACTTTTAATAATGCAATGAAGCAATAAATAATAGTTTAATAACCTTTACATTCTCTAGGTCGTGTTTTCTATTTATGCATCACTATACTACTATAGAGTTAGATTTTTGTTTAATCTAAAAAGATTAAATATCTTTTTTTTTATTTGAGATTTTTGCTTTCACAATGCTATTTTTATACAATACTAAATAATATACTAGAAAGCTCAGCGGTCAGAGCATTGGACCGGACATCCAAAGGTCGCGGGTTCGATTCCCGTCTGAGTATTGATCTAGTGCGAGTCGTATTTTTTCTAGTATATTATTTAGTATTGTATTAAATATCTTGTCTTTAAAACTCTACATGGATTGAAAATTATGAAATAATAATGTTTAATTTATGGATTTATACCTAATGAAGTTAATAAGTAAAGGTGTATCTTATACAGAAGTAAGTAACTCAAAATGTCATGTATTTGAAAATAATTATACAAAAGTCAGACATTGACAAAAATTTTGCTAATATCCTAGAGAATGTACTAAGAAATTGGCATATATATTATATATTATGTATCCTGTTCCAATACTTTAATCAATAAAATTTTTACTTACCATTATATTTATTTAGTCTTCAGGATGACACATAAAGAAAAAACAGTTGTTACTATTAAGGCGCCGTAGTAACTACTACTAGCGCCGCCAATGCATTTATTTTAATTACTCGTAAACCAAGTAATTATTTAAAAAACGCTAAGATCATGCCCTCCTAAACTGCCTCTAATATTTTTTGAATTACTCTTCAACAGTTTTCATTCTTTCTGTAAGTTTTAAAATCCATTTTAGCTCAAATTAGCCACTTTTGGCTAGAATGGATTTTAAAACTTACAGAAAGAATTAAAACTGTTGAAGAGTTATTCAAAAAATATTAGCGACAATTTAGAAGGGAATGATCTTTGCTTTTTTTTAAATAATTACTTGGTTTACGAGTAATTAAAATAAATGTATTGGCGGCGCTAGTAGTGGGTATAGTAGGGCGCCTTAAGGGGGCGTACAACGCTGGAAGAAATTTTCAAAGCAAAAATTATCGAAATTATTGACAAAATTATCGTTTTTAATTATTACTTATAAACGTTATCTTATTTTAGAAAACTGTCAATCACAAAAATAAAGAGGTAGCTCCTTAGCTAAACACCTTTGTTTTTATTATAGTTTCAAGATTGTTTACAATTGGTTGGTACAGCATTAAAAAACTACAAAATTGGAGGTCACTTTGCGATTTTTTCTATCGAGAAAAGTTTTAGCTATCAATTACATAACTGAGTAAGTACTATAATTTTCTTTCTACATAAATTTTTGGGACCGATAAATCAAGTAATACTGTGTGTAATCGTTGTTCAAAAATGTGTATTTGACGTTATACGGCCCCTTAAAATCGTACCTACTCATTTTATAAAAGTGCATTCCTCATTGTACTTGGTATAAAAGTAAGTAAAGTCATAATTAAAGTAAATATTAATCGCGTTAGTCAACGTTTGCGCAGCTGGTTCGAGGCTCAATGGGCATTCATTAGGGCACACTTTGACTCACAAACAGCCTGTAATGCTGAAAATATTCAGACTATTTCAGAAAAACATACTGCAATTAACTTAACCGTAAATGAAGCACATTTTGTCGCTGACGACTGAGAAAGGAAATAAAAGTAAAAACATATTTTCATACACACTAAACCTGGAGTTGTAAATGGAAATATTTGACTGAAATATCAAAGTCAAAATATAATTATTCAAATAAACTTAATTAGGCACTTTTGAATCGTCTATATTTTCCTATAACCCGTTCTAGACTTTTTGAACTGACAAGAAGAACGGGTGCAAGAAACTTATCAGCTGTATTTATTATTATTTGAGTGTTAGGGGCTATGCAGCTCAAGATGAGGCTGTAGTCACTGCGACCTAAAAGATCTATTGTAACTCGCCACCTAATTATAGTAACTCTTTGAGCCCAGCGGCTTCCAGGAAGTCTAGTATCTTCCTGGTTTTAAGAGTTTTTATTTCCTCCGGGTCGATAACGTGTCGTCCCAGATGGATACTACGCTTGTGGATTAGAGGTCCACAATCACATAAGAGGTGCTTGGGCGTTTCCTGCTCCTCATTACAATATCTGCAGATGTCAGTATCACTCAATTTCATATGAAATAGGTGTCTGTTTAATTTGCAGTGTCCAGTTAAGGTTCTAACAGTCGCGCTGACGTTCAATCTACTGAGTTGTATAAGCTCATTCGTCCGTCTTTGCGAGTAGCCTTCTACCAAGGCTTTGGAGTGTCTCAGTCCTGGCTGTTTTAGCCAGAATTTCCTCGACTCGTCCAAGAGATTGTCTTTAAGGAGTTGCATAGCCTGGTTTTTTGAGATCCCGCAGAAAGGTTCTGGGCCGATCTGTTGACCTTGCGCTCCAGTTCTAGCAAGCTCGTCGGCTTTTTCATTACCGATGATGCCTGAATGACCAGGGACCCATTTCAGAATAATTTTATTCTTATGTCCCAGTTCATTCAGTTTGTCTACGCAGTCTTTTACCAGTTTCGATCGTATTACATTCGAGTTTATGGCGTTAAGTGCTGCTTGGCTATCTGAAAAGATATAGATGGTCTGATTTGTGTAGTTTCGTTGGCGGTTGGTTTCTGCACATTCTATAATGGCATAGACCTCTGCCTGGAATATTGTGGCGTACTTACCAAGATTAACACTAAGGTTGACTCTTGGTCTCACGCCATATATACCACAGCCTACGTCATGACCCATTTTGGAGCCGTCCGTGAACCAGACTAGGCTTCCAGCCTTACAGGAGCTTTGGTCATCAGACCACATCTCTCTGCTAGGTAGTTCTACTGAGTAATTTCTAGTGAAGTTACAGAGTGGAAGCATGGCATCAGATGTCATTGCAAGTTGTTTGAGTTCAAGCACTGATTCATGTAAAGATCTCAGTGCTTGAGAGTGCCAAGCTACTTTACCAGTGTTGCCCACTCTATAGATCCCCGCTTTCGCCTCCTTCACAATAAACAAGTGAAGTGGCGGTAGGTTAAGCAGAGCATTGAGTGCTGCTCCTGGTGTTGTAGACATGGCCCCCGTTGCCATAAGGCACGCTAATCTTTGCAGACTAGTTAGCTTGTTTATAACTGTCGTTTGAGTTGCTTTTTTCCACCATACTACACAGGCATACGTTATCATCGGCCTGACTATGGCAGTATACATCCACAGGGCAGTCTTGGGGTTTAGGCCCCACCTTGCACCCGCTAAACGACAGCAGATTCCTAAGGCAATTTTGGCCTTTTGGATCACATTATCTATGTGTGTATTCCACGTCAGTTTTTGGTCGATTGTAACGCCCAAATATTTGGCTTCCGTGGAAAATGGTATGGGAGTTCCCTTAATAGTAGGCGTTTTAAGTTTGTCTAACTTACGCTTCCTAGTAAAAGGGACTATTATTGTTTTGTTCGGGTTTACCGACAGACTGTTCTCAGTGCACCATTTATTGATGACATTGAGAGACCTTTGAAGTATGGATGATACAGTGCTCTGACAGGGGCCTATCACGCATGCCACCACATCGTCAGCATAGCCCTGTATATCCAGGTCCTTTTGAGAGGCTTCAATCAATAGTTGATCGACAACAAGTGACCACAATAGGGGCGATAGTACACCCCCCTGTGGGCATCCTCTTGTTATCTTGAAACCTCTAGTAGCTCCGTGTAAACTGACGTTTACAGCTCTATGAAGAAGCATGCTTTCGATCCAGCGGATGGTCGTGCTGTCAATGTTCTTGTCACTCATTCCCCTAGAAAGGGTTTCGATAGTGACGTTATCGAAAGCTCCCTCAATATCGAGAAAAGCGCATAAGGCTATCTGTTTATCTTCAAGGGCCCTTTCGATCCTGTCTGTTAGTTCTAGCAGAGCAGTTTCTGTGGACCTTCCTTTACGATAAGCGTGTTGCTTTGTATGTAGGGGACGTTCGCGCAATGGCTCGTCCCTTAAAAATACGTCAATGACCTTTTCCATACTCTTGAGTAGGAATGAGGTGAGGCTAATGGGTCTGAAGGATTTTGCCTGTGAAAAATCCTTCTTTCCAGCCTTTGGAATAAAGCGGACTTTTACTGAGGTCCATTTGCTTGGTATATATCCCCAGGCATAGCTTGCCCTGAAGATCTTTACTAAGATGGGGATGAGGATTTCTTTCCCCTGCTGCAAGAGCGCCGGAAAGATATCGTCCTCCCCAGCTGATTTGAATGCCTTGAACGAATCAATGGCCCATTCAACTTTGTTTGGCCTGAAGTTCCTTGCTGCTCTTCTCCAGTCCTCATTTTTAGGCCTAGCGAGGCAGCTTTGAGGAACATTCATTCCATTGGCGTTTGGCACTGATCCAGGAAAGTGCGTTGACGCCAAGAGTTCTATGGTTTCTTCCGCTGTTTCAGTGAAAGTCCCATCTGGTTTCTTTAATAGTCCCAGTTGTTTCGAAGGCGATTTGGCCAAGACTTTGTGGATTCTGGCTCCTTGGGGCGCACCAATGACGCCCTCACAGAACTTTCTCCACGAGAGTCGCCTCGCCTTTCGTATTTCCCTATTGTAGTCTGTCAAGGCTTTTGCATACCGGTCCCAATTCCCGGTCGATTTAGCCTTGTTAAACAGCCTACGTGCATCTTCCCTTAGTCTACTGAGCTGTTTGTTCCACCATGGTATGCTGCTGTTCCTAAAGGTCTTAAGAGGACAGCTCTCCTCGAAAGAGGTTGTAATGGCTTCAGTAACTTGGTCAACAGCATATTCCAGTATCTCAACGGAACGTATATTTTTAGGAATGTCCTGAAGCCTTTCCTGTAGTTTTTGTCTGTACAAATTCCAGTCTGCGGCTTTTGCATCCCTAAAAGTGACTGTTTCACACATATTGGTCGTGTTTAGTGCGAATTTAATAAGTCTATGATCTGACATAGATGGTTCATCACTAACGAGCCAGCCGCTAATCTTTTTGGCTAGGTTGTTAGTGGAAAAGGTTACATCAAGAACCTCCTGCCTGGATCTAGTCACAAATGTCGGTTTACAACCTTTATTGCCTATCTGCAAGCAGTTTGCGAGGACAAATTCATGTAATAACTCACCTCTGTCGTTAATGTCAGTGCTGCCCCAGTTGGTGTGATGGGCGTTGGCGTCACACCCGATCAGTAGCTCGGCGTTGTGTTCGTTAGCATACTCGACCACTTTTGCCAGCTCTTTAGACGGGTCGTTCCTATCGCCATCAAGGTATGCAGAGCACACTATGAGGCGTCCACTTCCGCTCTTAACATTAACAAATGCTGCGACCAGGTCATCAGTACAAAGCCCTGGAATGCATAGGAAATCAATATTTTTATTGAATAAAATACATGCTCTCGGTCTGATCCCAGCGGTATGGCAAACTAACTTGCCTGCAGAGCCGAGTCCAGATACCGTGATGTTGTTGCTCAACCACGGCTCCTGGACTAGAGCGATGTGAAGGTTTTCTTCTTTGAAGAGTTTTTCTAGAACTGCCGTGGCAGCTCTAGCGTGGTGCAGGTTGATCTGGACCACTTGTGTGTTGTGTGTGTTTTTTTGTGTTTGTGTCGTTGTGTGTGTGTTTGTATGCGCGAATGTGTATGTGTGTGTGTGGCGAATGTGTAGTGTTAGGTGGCCTTCGGCCCAGGCTTAGGGACACTGGATTTGTCCACTTCAGCACTGGGGCGTCTCCCACCTACCGACCGTCGGGGGCTTTGGGCCCCTTTCGGTGGCATGCTCCCTTGAGGGCGATTCCTTGCAGTAGGAGTCCCGGACCCTTGCTTCGCGGATTTTCGCTTCGCTAAGGCACGGGTGTCCGCTGCTTTAGGTCCCGCCTTAGGGGCAGGTTTGGGCTGCAGGTTCTTTGCCCCAGTGGGGACAGTCCCCGCCTTAGGCAGGTCACCTGCTCCAGTGGAGCTAGACCCTGCCTCAGACAGGTTCTTCTCTCCAGAAGGGGTAGGCCCTGCCTTAGCCTTCTCATCCGCATTCGTTGGGATATTTTCCCCTCGGATGCGGATGTGAACGCTTTTAAACCCAAATTGTGGCCTGAAATCCAGCTTGCGCAAAGATTCTATTGAGGCACTGTCAATTGAAAGGGCGAGTGTGAATCCGTCCTTTCCTGCTTTGACGTGCAGAATCTTCCACAAGTCCGTCCTCAGGCCATGTTGGAGCGGGAGCAGGGAAGTGGTCGCGCGGCACTGGGAGCGACGTAGAACCGCGAGGGAGCGCCCGCCCGGGAGCGGGAGAGCGGTCGCGCGGCGTAGAGAACCGTGAAGGCGCGCCCGCCCGGGAGCGGGAGCAGGGAAGTGGTCGCGCGGCACTGGGAGCGACGTAGAACCGCGAGGGAGCGCCCGCCCGGGAGCGGGAGAGCGGTCGCGCGGCGTAGAGAACCGTGAAGGCGCGCCCGCCCGGGAGCGGGAGTGGGAAAACGGGCTGCGGAGCACCGGCAAAATGCTTCCACTCGCTACGGCTGCCGGAGCGCGAATCAGCTGTAACAAAAATAAGAAGATTTTTAGGTCCCATTCTTATTCGATTTTGAGGTTCGATTCTGGATTGTACCTATCTTCTGACTGAATTTAATACTGAAACAGAATTTGTGTGAAATTATCTGTCAGGTAAATTAACTGAAACATTTCTTTGCTACGCTATTTTCAGCGGCTGAAAAATGAGGTGAGGCCGAAATATTGGAACTAAATTACTAGATTAAACTTAATCTTTATGAAACACAAGTCTACTATTGATATCTATTTTAGACGAAAAACGAGAACAAAAACTATAAGACTTTAAGGAATAGGGTAAGTTTGGATATACATTTTTATACGCCTTTGATCTTCATAGTCTTGAATAAAACAGGTATAACAATACCTACTTAAAAAGAAAAACTAAATGAAAGTAAAACATATCTCTAATGGGATTCAAAACAACAGTTTCTTGTTGGAATCTATGGAAAGACAGGCGAAGGTGAACTGGGCATTATTGTACTGATTTTGTATTGTATTTGCCTAATAAACACATTTTGAGGATAAATTATTCAACTGAACGATAAAGTTAAGAGACCACTGCAAGCTAATCCAAATTTTAAACATAGGTAAAGTTATAAAGTTCAGGAGCTCGATGGCGCATTGGTTTAGCGCCTGACCCGTCGATTGCAAAGGTTAAAGGTAATTTTATTTTCTTTAGATTTACAGAATGTTTGTAAATATTTATGAATTTTAATTTAATTGCCTCTAATGTAATAAATATTTATACCTTCGTAATACTGGCTCGAGATAATAATTATTATCTCGAGCTCCTCCGTGCTTCCGAAGGCACGTTAAGCCGTTGGTCCCGGCTGCATTTGCAGTCGTTAACACCCACCAATCCGCATTGGGCCCGCGTGGTGGGTTATGGCCCGTCCTCCTTACCATCCATAAGGAAGGCCTCTGCCCCAGCAGTGGGGACATCAAAAATGGCTGATGGACAATACTGGCTCAATTAGCTCGATTCACTGTACATTCACTAACAATCAATTTAAAAAGTTGATGAGTATTAATTATTAATACTCATCAACTTTGTCTAGGGGTACAGGTGTGATTTTCATACAAACGAGGTAACTTTGAAGCCTTGGTTTCCTGCCAGGGCTGTACCGTGCTTTGATCTGATGATGGCCATCCAGGGAGTGAATGGAGGAGATTCAGATCGCTATACACACCCAACTGATCTGATCAGCATTCTCTGCAGCTTCAGCAGTCCCTGGATAGCATCAGATCACAGCACGGTACATCCCTGGCCGGAAACCAAGGCTTCAAAGTACCTCGTTTCTATGAAAATAACACCGGTATCCCTAGACAAAGTTGATGTGCTACAACGCATAGAAAATTAACCAGCCTTCAAGTGACAAGACATGATTCCAGAATCAAATCAAGTGGATCTGTATTTTAGTATTAACAGTGTAATGCAGCCTTTATCACGCAAGCTATCCATGGCTAAAGATTGTTTGTTATTGTTTAATGGCGATAGAAGGCCAGCCGAGGGTCGGTCAGGTGATCAGGTGGCTGCGGCCCACACAGCTAAGTTTAATGATTACTTGCTGAGAAAGAGGAATTTACTCGTCGCTGAGTCGCCATACATTTTAGATGATTTTACTGCGTGTTACAAAATAACCCCTAATGCCATCGCGGTGGATAGGGACCATCAAACTGAACAACTGTTTTATTTTTGATATTTTCTTTATTATCTTTTGTTTAATTCATTAACGCCGGAGCGGTCGCTGGCGACCGAGACACAATAGATTTTCTATTGTGTCTCATTTTCCGGGCGTTGTAGAGTTAAAACAGATGATTTATATTAAGTTACTTAATATAACTGAAAATAGCATTGTGAATGCTAAAATCTAAAATTCAACAGATGATTTATTTTTCGCGATTTCAGAGTGAAGACTGAAATATGTTTTATTTAAGAAAAATTTCGAAAAACTAAATCGAAAAACAAAATTTATCTAATTTTCAAACGTGCTCACAAAATGCTTGTTTTTGCATAGAAACTAAGTAAATGCTTATCTACTTTATTTTACTAGTGGCTCAGCTCAGTGATCTGTAGACCTCGCTCAAATTGTTCTAATAGACGTCGGCACCAGGATGACACTGCTTTTGAAAAGCAGTGCTGTTTGGTATGTACCTAATTCTTTTATTATATTTAACCGAATCTATTTTGAACATTTTTCGAATAGGTAAATACTTTTCGTAAAATTTCGAAAAACGCTTGACAGAAAAATTCTATATATTAATTATCGAACCCGCTCACAAAATTTAAGGGCCCATAATAGGAAAACATGGTTTGCGCGGGCCATATTTTTATTTCTTTATTTCTTTATTTATACATTTGCACTACATGCGACTTAACTACTAGATCTTAAAGTAACTAATTATCGCATGCACCTTGACAGGCATAGCAATGTGGAAGAGATTTTATAAAGAAAACGTAAAGTTGTAGCCACAAAAAAACATACGACAAGCTACCGAGATTATCTAGTACCTACAAGTATTAAATTGCGTATAAACCTCACAGATGATTGTTAAAAAAAATCAGAATATCATCAAAAGCGCTTGTCGCGGGCCATATTTTTGGCGTAAATAATAGCGGAAACGTATTGAATTCTACATCAAAATACACTTTAACGTATTGAGCAGTTGCTCCAATAACTTTTTTTTAAGAAAGATAATTGTGCTAAAAATTATGATGAAAAAACAACGAAAAACATCGAAAAAGTGCAGAAGTGAGGTTATTTTCCATACTCTTTACACATAATAAATTCTTTATCTATAATATAAATTAAAATGTTTAATTGGCAACTAATTAATAATGTATAATAATAATATAGGTATTTTATGTAAGTTTGTAAAATTAATTAATAATGTACTGATCTATATTTATAAAATCGTAAACTGAATGACTGAATGACTGACTGACTGACTGACTGACTGATCTATCAACGCACAGCCCAAACCGCTGGGTCTAGAGACTCCAAATTTGGCACGTAGGTTCCTTATGAGGTCTAGGGGTGCACTAAGAAAGGGTTTTTCAAAATTCACCCCCTAAGGGGGTAAAAAAGGGGATCAAAGTTTGTATGAAAGTCCCTCAGTTTTGAAGCTAGGATCTTCAAATTTTGTGTTTAGACTGACCATTGAAAATAAATAAATACGGGTCTCAGCGTTTTTCAAAATTCTACCCCCGAAGGGGTCAAAAGGGGGATGAAGTTGTGTATTGAAGAAAATCATTTATTTTCGAAGTAAAAATCGCAAAATTTATAATTTAGGCTTATGGATAGACATCTAACGCAACGTATATTGTTATTGTTAGTATTTGAACCCCTATTGGGATGAAATGGGGGTGAAAAGGGGTAAAAAACCCCAAAAATAGATATGGATGTCGTTATTGGGGTTTTCGGGGATGACGATTGCCAAAAAGACATTTATTTTGAAGTCCAACACGGTGGACATGATTTGACCCCTAAAGGGGTGAAAATAGGGTTCAAATTTTGTATGAAAAAATAATATAAAATATACATTACAACTTTAAAGTTCGTTGGAGTGGAGCACATCACATCAAAATAAATAGGCAAAATATATTTTGTTATTTTGAAAATTCTCCCTTAAGGTGTAAATGGGGTAAGTAAACATGAAAATCGATGTGGATGTCGTTCTTGAGGTTTCATGGGATGGTGGTTGCGAAAATGACATTTATTTTAAGTCCAACACGGTGGCCATGATTGGACCTGGACATGCACATCCAGGGGACGGGGACAGGGACAGGGACGGGGACGGGAACGGGGACGGGGACGGGAACGGGCACGGGAACGGGAACGGGAACGGGAACGGGAACGGGAACGGGAACGGGAACGGGAACGGGAACGGGAACGGGAACGGGAACGGGAACGGGAACGGGAACGGGAACGGGAACGGGAACGGGAACGGGAACGGGAACGGGAACGGGAACGGGAACGGGAACGGGAACGGGAACGGGAACGGGAACGGGAACGGGAACGGGAACGGGAACGGGAACGGGAACGGGAACGGGAACGGGAACGGGAACGGGAACGGGAACGGGAACGGGAACGGGAACGGGAACGGGAACGGGAACGGGAACGGGAACGGGAACGGGAACGGGAACGGGAACGGGAACGGGAACGGGAACGGGAACGGGAACGGGAACGGGAACGGGAACGGGAACGGGAACGGGAACGGGAACGGGAACGGGAACGGGAACGGGAACGGGAACGGGAACGGGAACGGGAACGGGTAGTAGTAGGGAAGCCGTAATGCGTAAAAATGGCTGGTCAGATCCTGGTTGACGGTTCCCTAAGGATTTTCTCTAATATCCACGCGGACGAAGTCGCGGGCAGAAGCTAGTTTAATTAATATAGCTTCACTATTGCATTAGGTCTAGACCTGTAATAATAGTGTTAAGCTTGTGCAAATAAAATAAAATAAAGAAAAAGACAGAGACAAGTGATTTCGCGTAACGGAGCCTTAACAAAAATCGGTTGGGAAATGCAGCCTGTAGAGGAGAACAGGAAGGATCGCCGCCGGATGGACTACGAAAGATTTTTTACCCAAGCTGAAGCAGAGACGCTTCGCCCGCGCTTGGCGCTCGTTCGGTCAATTAGTGTTTACTAGCAACTTGTCAATTTATTAATTCACTATTTTCTGTCTTATCCAATATTCATTTTAAAACCATGCATTCAAAACTTATCACTTAAACATGAGTTCTTTTTTAAATATTATGATTATTATCATCATTGATACATACTTACCTTTTATTACTAAAACCACATCAAAATCAATCAATCTGAAGTGCTTAACAAATAACATAACAAACGAATCAGTTAATAACATAAATGTTTAATACTGCCTTCTTTTGGAAAACGACCTTGTGTCTATAGGGAATAAGGTGGTGTTTCAGTTGCGTGCGCTTGCGCATCCTTGTGGTAGGTTAGTGACACGAGGCGTTGATTGAACTGTGCTATCTCTGGGCGCAGCGCGGGCGCAGGGTTGATAACTGCAGCCTTGTTGTGCCTATTTTGTACTACTTATAATTTAATATCAGAATTATTGGTATTGTATTTCTATTACCTATGCATTCCTTAGATTTTGAAATCACGAAAAAGTATTAATAAGTATTGGTTTTGTCTGGGAATATAATCATTTCTCAATAATGATTTCTACTAACTTGAAAATATAAAATGTAGCCTACTAGGTATAAAGAATCTTTACATGGGTACTATTGTCATTTACATAGTATACTCTTTGTTGCACTGAAAACAGTTACACATATAAATTACAAAACATGTGAGCAAAGGTGGGCTTATCTCTAAAAGAGATCTCTTCCAGCCAACTCAGAACTTGTTGATAAATTTATAATGTTCGAGAATCCTGAGTGTTTAAAATTGGATTTGATAAAAAAAAAGGTGTATGATAACAAAAAGTGGCCAGTTATTTCAATCGATTATCTCATAATTATAAATGAAACAAATAAGTTTTCAAGTTTATCAACCTCCAAAGTAAAATACACCGTGACTCATTGGCAAAAGAATCTAATTTCTGGTGACACCAATTTTCGCAAGCCCACGTCGAAAACCCACTCGACCACTTGTTTTTTACTCAATTATCTAAAGAAAGTGACTAATATAAGTTTTTTATTTTCGTTTAACACACAATTAGATTGATAAAGTTCAATGACATTCGGTTGTGTAAATGGAAAACATCCAATTTTTACAATCACTACGTCACCTTTATAAGATTGTAACGGCTTAGCTGGTTCGAAAAATATCGTCAACTTTGACAACTTTAGTAAATCAATTTAAAAATATTATTAGCGTGTATCGAGTACGTGCGCCGGCGCACGTTGGGGTTGGGGCAGGTCAACAACTCTCGCGTATTTATAAACGGCGCGGCGCATGCGCATATTAGCCCCGCAACTCTAATGAGCTGATAGGAACATTGTTGTTGCCGATATTATGCAACTGCTTGTGTTATAGTACATTATGAGACAAGTTAGCTTAGGTTGCTCATTGCACACAAGGCTGTGGGTTGCAGCCCGAGCCGCAGGCGAGGGCGTAACTCAGCCGAGTGTGCAATAAGCAAGAGCTCACGAGTTTCATACGACGTTTTTCAACACATTTGCGAGGAAAAAACAAAGTAATTTATCACACAGCAACAAATACGACAAAAACAAAATATGATAATTATGGGAAAAGGCGCGCATCGCATGTTTTTTTTGTTTTTTTTTCACACGCCCAACGCAAGAATATTTTGCGAACAAAGGGGTGAGGAGCATACAGCCTACTACTAATACTTCAAAATTATAATTTTATAACAAAATATTGTGAATTATGAATTATTTGATACTAATATATATTTATTTGACTTAATTAAGGTCTTACACATTTATTTATTCCAAAATTGTATATGAATTTTCAGCAGCATAAAACCTCGTTGTTGTAAAAAAAACTTGCAGTAAGGTACTAATTTAACTTTGTAGGGTTAATTCTATTACGAACTAGTGTTTTATATATTATTGCACGCGTTTGTTATAGCTCGGTTTATGGCCCTAAAAGCGATGTATTAGGGCTCACTTTACGAGCAAGTGTGTTGAAAAATTAATTATTTTGTTTATTTTTTGCGATAAACCTATTGGGTCGTGGTAAGCCGTCACTTAATTAGGCTGTAATATTATTTTCGAAGACTTGAGGTACTTTTTAAATTTGCAAAAATAAGACATAAGTACTCTACACAAGTTATAGGTATATATGTATTGTAATAGCCTTAAAAAGTCAAATATGTATGGTATGCAATTGCATACAACCCTTGAAAATTAATGGAAATTGTATGGAAAGGTGCAAAATAATAACCCTAGACGCAAATATACTATTGTATTCAATAATAAATCCCATTAACAGGCAAAGCAAAATACAATTTAGGTTTAGGGTTGCCACAATTCAGTTTATTATACAAAGATTTTTTTCTTTAAAAAATGGTGGTTTTCAAAGTTTATAATTTTCCGGGGTTGTATGCATTGCATACCCTTTCTACCATTTTTAGCTTTTTGTAGCTATTACTAAACATCCTGTATTATGACGTCATGCTCCCTTGGCAACCCCATTATCGAATTTTCTACGGACATTTTTAATGAAATCGCTAATTATGAAAACAAACACCCACTATCAATTAAAATCTAACCCACTGAACAATACGAAACAGTTGACGACTCTATTATCTCCCCGCTGATTCAGCGAACAAAGCCGCGCGCGCAGCTAGTCATCGCAAACAAAAACTGCAATTATTTACACAATACAGCGGTATAATTATTCAGTAACAATACATTGTTTACATCACATACTTACATGTTGTATGACCCAGATACGGGGAGGAAATTGAGCGAAAATTAATGTTTACCTATAGAACAAACCTACATAATTAATTTGCGTTTAATTTTAATCGAGGTAACAAAGAAGTTGTTTACCTATTGTTGCTGGGTAAAAATACGATACTCCAAAATTAATAATCTATACTTATTTACATGCTTGCTATTAAAGCAATGTATGAAAACTTTTCTTTCTTATTGTTGCCTTGTAATGATAAAAATATACCTACCTAGTTATCTTTAAAATAAATTGAAATTAAAATTGCCAAATTATGTTTTTTTTAATATTTTGGGTAGAATGTGGAAGTGTAATAGTTAAAAACGGAATAGATTTTGGGTAGAAAGCGAAATTAAATATTTGTGGTTAGAAGAAGTGTGTAGAAAACAGAATCTTACGGTAGTAAATAGGATTCTGAAATGTTATAATTAAGATGATACGCACTTAGTTAACTAAGATACATAATAGGATTGTAATCTTATGTAGCTCTTTTTAACCGACTTCAACAAAAGGAGGAGGTTCTCAATTAGATTGTATATATTTTTTATCGTTGTTCGCGCGTATCTTCGACATTTATAGACCGATTTTGATAATTCTTTTTTTGTTCGATTGAGTTTTCGTGCGAGATGGTCTTTTTGTTTTAAATCGGTTTAGTAGTTTTCAAGTAATCTTGATAATACTATGATTTTATTTCAACTACCTTGACGACTTTGTTATTTATGAACCGAATTAGATGATTTTTTTTGTTGGGAAAGGGATCTTTAGGGATCTTTTATCTAATAAAAAAAGGAAGTTGTACTCCAGCCCCACCCGACTTTAATAGACGTGTTTTTATTATAACAACAGCGTATCTAATGAGTTGTATATTATTTCTTGCTTTTTAGAGGCAGGTTTTTTTAAGTCGGTTTTTTTGTTTTTTAATCAATTTTTATACATAAACTCTTAAATTTTAAACAAGATGCATTGAGAAATATTGTTGAGATTTAAGAGGATTGTCAAGGAAGCGGTCTCCATACAAACGGCGATAACGTTTCCCACTCTCTAAATCTTAACCTACAGCAATGAATTTTTGGTATGTTTTTGAAATGCCTAAATACTAGGGCTGTACGTTTTGATTTTTTAAATATCTATAATAGATTTCGAAATATTGGCACTTCTGTGTTTTGTATGAAATCACTAAAATGCAATATATTATTAATATATTATTATAAGCTCATGAATAGGCGGGTACATGAATTGTTAGATGTCAACATTCAGATTTCTTAGCCAATTAGCTGCGTCTTGGGTGAGGTTGTAGATGTCTTCAATAGGTCCCGGGTAAGAATGTATTTGGCATCGCTGCATTATGTGTTCCATTGTTTGAGCCTCTTCGCCACATTCGCATAGGTCCGAGTCTCGCCACCCCCATTTATGCCGAAGGAAGTTGCAGCGACCATGTCCTGTTCTTAGCCTGTTCAGTTTGCACCAAAGCTTTCAAGGCAGATCGAAGCCCTCAGGCATGGCTGGTGGATGCACGATCCGGGCAAAAGGTCCATCTGCCACTATTTTCCATTCATTCTTCCAGTAAGAGTCTACGTCAAAGTGGGAGAGACCCTGGGCTGAGATGCAAGGAGGGTGACGAGATTTGAGCCTGACTGCAGGTGGATGGCAGAAATCATCATGGCCGGGGAGAGATGGTGAAGCTGCTATTTTCTCTGCCTCTCTTTTTAGGGAATTTAACCTGCGAATGTGTGGAGGAGCTATGAGAGCTAGGACGGGCAGCCAATGCCGGGGGGTCGACCTGACTGTTCCCGATATGCACCGCATGGTGTCGTTTAGCCTGGCGTCCACCTTGTGAACATGAGAGCTATTTAGCCAAACCGGAGCGCAGTATTCGGCAGCGGAATACACCAACGCAATGCCAGTTGTGCGTAGACAGTCCGCAGATGCACCCCAGGTCGTGCCACAGAGCTTATGCAGGGTTTCAATCGCTGTTCGCTGTAGCTTAATGATCTGTCCAGTGTAACGCCTAAATATTTTGGAAGAGGGTTATATTTTAGAGCTTCTCCCCTGAAGTACACTCTTGGTTGGTAATGAGCTAACTGGTTATTTAAGTGAAACGCAGAAACTTCAGTTTTACTAACACTTGGAAACAGCCGCCATCGTTGGAAGTACCGTGACAGTGCCTCAAGGTCAGTTGTTAGAACTTCTTCTGCTGCAGTGAAGTCTCTGCTCTGTGCCACCAACGTAATATCATCGGCGTAGATAAACTGCTTAGCAGTTGTCGATGGTAAATCATGGATGTATAGATTGAAAAGCTGTGGGGCCAAGACGGATCCTTGTGGCAGCCCATTGTCCAGTTTTCTCCTGCTAATAAGCTCTTTATAATTTAAACAAGATGCATTGAGGAATATTGTTAAGAATTAAATTAAAACACTCTTTCACCTTAACATTTACTTGCATTTTGTTGGTAGTCATTCTGTATAATTGACTGTTGAATACTTCTCAATGAAAGACCTTGCAGTCAAAGGAAGTAGCAGGAAAAAATAGCAACTCAGATACTAATGAATTAAGTAATTATTGACTTGAAACAGACAATATATTCCGTACTACTTCTGAGGGCCTATTACAAAAAAGCATCACGATAAGCGTACGATATTTGTCGCACACCGTCACACTATTTGACTCACAATAAGGTTCAATATCATGTAAATTCCGTCCTGTTGTAGTCCGACTATCGTGATTCTGTTTTGTAATAATAGGCCGTCTGGATTGCAATAAAAATAAATCACAGATATCAACTATTTTGTGTAAAAATAAAATGTGTGTTGGAAAGTTTATTTGAGCGAGCCTTACAATTTTTTAAATGACAGATTCTAAAAATTGGAAGGCTTGCCTCGTTTGACTGAAATCCATTTTTTTTTAAATGGTAGATTATAATTGTATGGATTCAAAAATATTTTTTTAGCAAGCAATACTGGCTGGTACCCGACCCACCTGACATACTTAAGTACAATGTTGGATAACAAAACGTAAACAACAACATAATACGTATGTAATGTTTACTGGAAAACGGATGTATGATCAGCAACATCGGCCATTAGTATTGTTTCTGTGCACCGTACCTACTTATATCAGCTAAATATGCTGATAAACATCACTTAATTTGAATAATTGTTTCATGCTAGTCTGTATGACCTTTTTAAATTAAGTTTCTATAGAAATTCTTTCATACATCGGTGGTCAGATATTTTATTAGAAACACCAGTCCATTTTCATACAAACGGGTAACTTTGAAACCTTGGTTCTCCGCCAGAGACCGAGCAGTGATTTAAAGGGAATGGAGGAGATCCAGATCGCTATAGTAGGTACACACCCGAAAGATCATTAGCATTTTAAGATTGTTGAATTGACTTCTCAAGCTTACGCGCTCACTAGACATGAAATAAAACACTTTTAACGGATACTAGCGCGGTTTTATTGAAAGTACTTTGGCAATTAGTTGGTATTTGGTTTGATTTTTGATTTTCCCGACGTTTCGGCACCTTTGCAGCTGCCGTGGTCACGGGGGACTGAAGCTACTTGTGAGCCTACCCTCAAGCGATGAATTTTTTAGAACGTTCAGAAATTAAAATTTATCAAATTTAATTAGTTTAATTTTGGTTTGGTTTTAATTTAATTTTATATGTTAAAAAGAGAGAATCTACTGAAACTACTACCATTTCAAAAATTGGGAGGCCCCTCCAAGAAAGAAATGGCGAAAGAAAACTTGGAGAGGAAGGCCGACCTCCGTCTTTTATATTAATTAATTTATTTGCAAAAGGAACTAACCGTATCATTAGATCTTACAGTGTGTGTTTGGGGCTTTAGCTTGTGAATGATGGGGTCCCAAGCTGGTGGAATTTTCCAACCATCATCTCTATTGAAATTAGGATATTTATTTATTTCGATAGCCTCGCGGAGCATTCTAGGAATGAATCTACGTTCCCTAGCAAGGATTTGGGGTTTGTCAAATCTAATATAATGGTTGGGCCCCTCAAAGGCGTGTTCACTCACTGCAGACTTGTTATCGCGCCTATGTTTCATGTCAGCTATATGTTCTTTAACGCGGGTCCCTATGCTTCTCTTTGTTTGCCCGATGTAGGAGAGCCCACAGTCACAATCTAGTTTGTAGACGCCTGCGGCTTGAAGGGGGATATTACACTTGACAGGTCGTAAGAATTGGTTGATCTTCTTCGGCGGCTTGAAGTAAGTTTTGATTGACGCTCGCTTCAGAATGTTTCCAATCTTGTCAGTGACACCCTTCAAGTATGGTAGGATGGCAGGTTGACGCTCTACTGTGGCTGTTTTGGTGCGTTTTCTGTGACGAAGGCGTGGTACTTGCAACTTGTTGTTACGTAGTACTTGCTTGACGTGCTGAAGCTCAGCAGTCAGGTGTTGTTTGTCACAGATGCCGCGGGCTCTCTGAAACAAAGATTTCCCTACGGTAGCTAACTGTATAGGATGATGGTGAGAGTCACCATTAAGGTATCTGTCTGTATGGGTTGCTTTACGATACACTGTATGGCTCAAGGTTTGGTTCGGATTCCTGATAATGAGAATGTCTAGGAAAGCTAGTTTATTATCTGCCTCTAACTCCATAGTAAATTGTATGTTGGGGTTTATGGAGTTAAGATGGTTAAGAAATGCAGGGACACTGTCTCTAGGTAGTATTGTGAAAGTGTCATCTACGTACCGTTTGTAGAACCGGGGAGTCACTGGTGCTGTGGCTAGTGCTTTCTCTTCAAAATCCTCCATGAAAATGTCAGCAACAATGGGGGATACAGGAGAGCCCATTGCTACGCCATCCACTTGCACGTAGAACTCCTCGTTCCATAACAGATAGCCAGATGTTAGGCATAATTCTAGTAGTTCTGCATATTCAATTGGCATGTTATTATCAACTAGCTTTTTCCTGATGATATTAATGCAGTCCTGTACTGGTAACACAATGCTAACTATTTTTAGGGTTCCGTACCCAAAGGGTAAAAACGGGATCCTATTACTAAGACTCCGCTGTCCGTCTGTCTGTCTGTCTGTCACCAGGCTGTATCTCATGAACCGTTGATAGCTAGACAGTTAAAATTTTCACAGATGATGTATTTCTGTTGCCGCTATAACAAAAAATACTAAAAACAGAATTAAATATATATTTAAGGGGGGCTCCCATACAACAAACGTGATTTTATTGCCATTTTTTGGTAAGGAACCCATCGTGCGCGAGTCCGACTCGCACTTGGCCGGTTTTTTATATTAAGATACTACTGGGATATGCTACGGGTAAGTCGATTTTTTCTAGTATTTTTTCTATTATATTTCTATATATATTTATTATCTTAGCATTTTAAGAGTTGAAAGGATAAGAATTCTCATTTTCAGGATTTCCATACATTTTGAATGCTGAAATTTTCGCAGTTTGTTTAAACATATTTTAGAATGCTGATCAGTAGGTACCTAACGGTAGCACAAACAGCTATCGAAAAAAATAACGCGCATAAATGTACTCGATTTATCTATGGAAATTTTCATTTCGCTTTTCGATAGTAGATGGCGCTGCTGTATACATTTCCCATACAGAATTACTCTATTTATATAAAACATGGTTTCTACGCGCGTTATTTTTTCGATAGCTGTTTTATTAGCTGGGTGTGTATACCGATCTGGATGTCCTCCATTGGTGATTTATTTGTTCATAAGGTAACTTAAAACAAAGTAAATAAAGTAATGTAATCAGTGACCGGGTTCTATCTAAGTATTCAGTCTAATACCGATAATCGGCCTGCAGGCTTACGCAACAGCACAATTTGACGACCGTCGTGATCGTGATCGTAAAACAGTGTAAGATATAGTCAGCGAGTCAAGCTTTCTATCGGCGTTTTTCGTTGCTCTATCTAGCAACTAAGATCTTATACCGCGAATTTTTATTTCACTAAGACAGTGACAAGCATAATTATTCTCATAGTATTGTCGAATTTCTCTATCATATCCGCGGGCTGATTCTCTAATTAGAAACCACACCGGCCTCATTTGACAGATGAATGAGATACATTGCTTCTTCTTTTTGGGGTAAAAAAAACATACCAAGGAAAAGTAGCAATGTATGTCAAATGAAACCGGTCGCTAAATAGTTTCTATTTAGATAATCAGCCTGCGGACTGAACGCCAGAATTCGGGTGCTGGTAAGTACCGAAAATGAAATAATAAAAATACATTTTCAATACTGATCTATGTTTTATTTGACCGACATACCTAAAGAATACTTATGAAATACACATTACAAACAATTAGAAAATTACAACTAGCTTTTACATATTTTTGTATAAATTTTCTAACATAATTTCACTTGAAAGTTTGCGTTTTCTTGGCAATTCTTTGGTTAGTAAATTTGAAGTCTGTGTAAATACAGTAAAGCAAACTTGCTTTTCCGTTGATTGTGAATATTGTGATGGTTCTGTTTGGGTTTCAACGGTAACATATTCTTTATTATTTGACAATTCACCTTTGCCTTTCGTTCCTTCTGAACTACATGACTCTTCTTTGATTCTTATGGATGTAGACTGCGTTTCTGATGAAGATGAGCCTTCTTGAAGTTGGTCGTGTAAAAACTTTGTTGGAAGAGCAGTTTCTTTGAGTTGTTTAATTATTTTAATATAAGAATCTTCGAAATGAGCAGAACAAACTAGATTACTACTCTTATTCAAATCCTTTTGTAATAAATCTTCTCTATCGATCAATGTCAACCATTTCCGGCGCCTGGAATATAAAATAAATCTTGCGTCAAAAATCTGTTATGAAAATGTTTAGGATTCATCTAGTCTCCACTTTTTCTTTTTAAGTAGATATAAATAAAACAAGATTTTTCCTATTAGCTCTCATTCTACAATATGTGTACTGTAATCTGTACCTATAATCAAAATCAAACCGATTTTACAGTCACCAGCAATATGAACTTCACTGAAAACAAATTCGCTTGTAAGGATGGCACTATTGCGTTTTTTACACTTGTAGGTACTATACACTTGTATTCTATGCCTCTGTCACAGAAGATGCTTTTGTTTTAAAATTTTATGACTTTTAGGTAAATGCAAGACAATAGAGACAAAATCTAGAAATTAACAGCCCATAACATTATTGACCTACCTAATTACTTAAGTAAAGGTAGATGTTTACGTTTATTTCTTTACCTTTCGATGTCCTTTGGAAGTGTGAAAAACGTGAGGTTCTTATTCTTGATATTATTATTCAAGCAGCCGAATGCGATGCAGTATGCCTTCATTTTTAAAGTTAATCTTAACCGACGCGGCTGACTGGTATCGATTGGTTCTAACGTGCGGCTCGGCTGACGCGTGGGAGCCCTCTGAATTGGTCCGGCTGGACGGACGAGTCGATCGGTCGGGGCCACCCGCCCGCCTCGCCCCACCACCCGTCCCGCCCCGCGCCCGCGTCCCTCGCTCCGGCCGCCGGCCGGCGGCGGCGGCGCCGCGTACTAATTGTAGTTTCATAAACCCAAACAGAATAGTTAGGTTTTAGGTAGGAGACAAGTCGCATTACTAATTTCCCAACAAAAATGTGAACAAAGTTGTCAGAACAAAATAACACAAAAGGAAATAGTATAATGCTTAGTCTAGAAATAAACACACTTACATGTTTTTTCATCACAAACCTAATAATAGTAGATTGTTATACAAGACGCTAAAAGTACCCATTGCATACGAGGTATTTTTATTCCCGAGCTTTAGCGAGGGAATAAATAGAAACCGAGTTACAATGGGTTTTAGCGTCGTGTGTTACACTATACTTTTCACTACGATTGCGAGAAAATAAAATACAATATTAAATAGTTTATACCTACTTACTTACTTCCGTAAACGAAACCACTCGTTTTTTTTTCCTCCACTTCATAAACTTTTTGTACAATATTTAAATAAATGATTTGTGCTTGACGGCAGAAGATTAAAATTATTTCTTTCCAATTACAGTCACACAATTCAATCAGTTTGTAATTATAAAAAAATTCTAAAGATTTCGCGCCATGGTACCTTTTTAAATTTCTGCTGTAGCAGCTAAGCAACACAAACACGCATTCTACGATTCATTTTGTACACAGAGTATAAATAAGTCTATGATTTTACCGAAGAGATGCTTTTAGTTCCATTTTCAAAAATAAGAATGAGAAACTGGGGGCCTATTACGAAACTTGGTCACGATAGTCGTCCGCAGTTCGTCGGTTATAGTTATTACAAATTATTTTCAATATAGCTATCGTAGTCCATAGTCTATTGAACGAATAATGACGGATCCACTAGAGAGAAACTGTCAAATTTACGCAATCACTTTGCAATATCGCATACGCAAGTGCTTTGTAATAGGAATCAATCAGAACGAAGCACGGACGAGGCCGCGTGTATCGCATTAAACTTTTCGTAATAGACCCCCAGTATTAAGTCGAGCGAGTTTTTATTCGTGATTATGAATAAAAACTTTTTCGTTTTAGTACGCTCATTGGTAATAGACAAACATTAAAAAAGAAAAAACTTTATTCCCCTAGGGCTTATTATGCTATTTTATCTCGACTCTTGTACGTTACAATGAAGCACTTTTTGAGCAAGAGGAGTGAAAAAATAGTTTTTTTTTTTTTTTTTTTTTATGCAGCTGCTCCCCGCTTTTTGGCAGGACCTTTTTTGCCATTCTCATCTTTTTTTTTGCTTATCTTTTTCTTTTTTATACTTGCTTTATAGCATATATCATATTCTTTTTTTATTAATACTGTTTTTTCCTTTCTCATTGTAACAATTTCTCTTAGTTTCTAATACAGTTCCTTTCTTAATTTTGATACATTTAATTACTTATTCTAATTTTCTAACATTAAGTTTACACAGTGTGTAATATGCTTATCTAAATAATATATTTATTGCTACTTATCTAATATTTATTACATTACTTATTAGAATATTCTTATGTTATGCGCATATTATACTTTTACAATTTTCTTTGTTACCCTTTTTATTAATATCATTAGTTTTATACATTTTGTTGCTTTATACATAATATCTTGATATTATGAATTACATTAACTGTATTGCAATTAAATTTTACATATTGTATTTTAATGGCTTAACATATAGATTCCTGTCATTTGGGTCTTATATCCCGTCAATCTTTGTTTTTATTTATAACAATTTCTGCTACTTTTTTGGCATACTTCATAAAAAGTCTTCTCTCTCTCTTATTATTCATAATTTCCTTTAGGGTGTCTTTACTCAATTTCGTGTCAATTTGCTGTTGCAGAGTGTACCTATCGACATTGTGTATTGGGCAATCGAGTATGATGTGGAAGATGTCCTCGATCGCGAGCGGGTCACAAATACAGGAAGGGCTGTCCCTGCGTTTAAATCTGTGCAGGTATGCACAGAACCCTCCGTGGCCAGTCAGTATTTGTGCCGCCAGTCGATCAATGGACATCTTCCTCACCACACCGTAAGCTGCCACCCCATCAGGGAAAAAGACCTTAGTGGTCTCGGCCGTGTTTTCCGATCTATACCTGCAGTCCCATGCCTCGATCGTTTCCGCCCGGATGTGGCGTTTAACGTACGAGATGGGACCACAGTCATAGTCTGGTCTTGTCTTCAACTTGAGAGCCGCCTCCTTCGCTAATTGATCCGCTCTCTCGTTCCCTTTCACTCCGACATGGGCCCTTATCCAAAATAGTGAGACGAGCTGTTGGTTGTCTCTGAGGTATTGAAGGTTGCCCTGAATTGCCTTTGTGATCGGGTGTGATGAGTCTGGATCAAGTATCGTCTGGAGAGCGGATCTCGAGTCGCTAAGTACGGCCGTTTCCTGAAATTTTTTACCAATAATAATTTCGGTCGCTTGGAGGATGGCATACAACTCGGCTTGGAAGACTGTACAGTATGGTTCCAGCTTAAACTTCCGGGTACACGTTTCAATCGGCCCTTCCCAACAGGTCAGGGCGGCTCCAACTTTCCCCTCCAGTTTGCTACCATCTGTATAGATCTTCACTAAGCCTTCTGCCAGTTTGCCATCCTCTTCCGCGTTGTCCAAACATGTAAATTTTGAATTTAGCATCCTGCTGGGGTGGGTGTCATTCATGAACGAGGCTCGCTGTTCGACCTTCCTGCCATTTAGTGCTGCCTGGGGTTTCCCACGCTTTGCCTCAAAAAGCAGGGATGCTTCTTGGATACGGAGATCCAGCGGAAGCAAACCTGACAGCACTAAGGCGGCGTTAAGGGAAACCGTTTTGTTACCTTTTACGATTTTTTGAGCGCAGCCTCGTTGTACTATGTTGAGAGCTTTCCTGGAGACTGCTTTCCGTGCCTCCTTAGACCATACGCTGGCTGCGTAGAGGATTATAGGTTCTATGACCGCTTTGTAGATAGTTTTTACGATCTCCGGATGCAGTCCCCAGGTAGCTCGTGCCGCTCTGCTGACTCCCTTATAAATATCTATTGATTTTTTACATACGTATGCTATATGTTTATTAAAGAGCAACTTGTTATCTACTATAACGCCCAAAATTTTCATGTCATCGACTATCTCAATAGCCGTTCCTCCCATTTCCAGCCTGGGCGTGTCGAATTTTAGCTTCCGCGTGATAACCATCGCTTTTGTTTTATGCGGTGCGAAGTTCAGCTTGTTCGACACGCCCCACTTCTGGACATGGGAGAGGGCGGCATTGGCTTTTATTTCAATTTCGGTGGCCGTGTTGCCTTCAACTATTAAAACGATATCGTCTGCGAAGGCTTGGCAATAGACGTCAGCAACGGTGAGTTGATTGAGCAGGGGATCCAAGATTATGTTCCAAAACAAGGGTCCGCCAATGGAACCTTGGACGCAGCCCTTGTTTGTACTTTTACTAAATTCTTCCCCTGCATATCTCACCGTTACCTTTCTATCGCTAAGATAGCTGTCCACAAGTCTACGCAGATTCAAGGGACAGTTCTTGTCCTTTAACTGACAGACTATTTGTGGCCACCACGCATTATCGAAGGCCCCCTCTATGTCCAGCGAGATCAATGCCATAATCTTCCTCCCATCCAGATTATGTTTGACCCGCTGGATCATGTCATAGAGGGCATCTTCGGTACCGCGTTGTGGCACAAACCCGTACTGGCACGGGTTTAGTTCAGGCAACACGTACCACTTTATACGATGCATTAATATTTTTTCTAGAATTTTCCCTAGTATAGCGAGCAGTCCTATTGGTCTATAAGATTTGGGGTACGTGTAGTCTTCCTTATTGGGCTTTCTCAGAAGGATTATTGTGGCAATTTTCCAGGGCTTAGGGAATGTTGCTAGCTGTAGGCATTTATTGTATATAGCCAGGGACAATGAAATATCTGTGGTAATGGCCGCTGCACAGATGTCGGCTGTAAAGCCATCACTACCCGGAGCCTTTTTGGGGTTGAACGAGCCTAGTGTCTGAAGAAGTTCAGCCTCCGTGAATGGAGGGTCGTCAGGTTCAACTTGATTTCCCTCATTCGCTTTGGCTGCCCTTCTTCTCACTTCTCTGTGGTCCTCGTTCTCCCCCAAATCGGTGTCCTCCGGGTAAAAGCTCTCCGCCATTATGCGGACCGATTCTTTCGGGCTGGTGTTAATGCCGTCCCTGGCTATATAAATAGTATAATGCTTAGTCTAGAAATAAACACACTTACATGTTTTTTCATCACAAACCTAATAAAAATAGATTAGATAAATACTCTGAATCATGAGTTTGCGGCAAAAACAGTATAGTACATAACTGCAGCGGCACGCAAGACAGGCATTGAAGGACGAACGTGAAAATGTGGGCCGAGGCGAAGCCGAGGCACACATACGTGAGTCCATCAATGCCTAGTTGCGGCCATGGCTTGTATAGTACTTTTCTCAAATAATGCGCGGAAATTCAAACCAAGTAATAACCAAGTATTTTATTTTTATTTAAAATTACAGTAAGTACTTAATTAAAAATTGTTTAAAAAACAAAAAACCGACTTCAAAAAACCTGCCTCTAAAAAAAAGGAAGAAATAATATACAAATCATTAGATACGCATTATCATTGTTATAATAAAACACGTCTATTAAAGTCGGGTGGGGCTGGAGAACATCTTCCTTTTTTTATTCTAAAAGCCCCACCCGACTTCAATTGACGTGTTTTATTATAACAATGATAATGCGTATCTAATGATTTGTATATTATTTCTTCCTTTTTTTTAGAGGCAGCTTTTTTGAAGTCGGTTTTTTGTTTTTTAAACAATTTTTTTATTTTTTTATTTTTAGTGTAAGTACCTTCTGCATTAGGTAGTGTAGGTATATTATTTAGGTAGAAAAATCGGCTCAGCCAAACGTGAGATAATCGCGGAGAAACATACATACATACAAACTGAAAACTTACCTCCTTTTTTTGAAGTCGGTTAAAAAGACTACACAACGGCATCCCTTCCCCAACAAAAAAAATCATCTAATTCGGTTCATAAATAACCAAATTGTCAAGTTAGTTGATTTAATATCATAGTATTTTCAGGATTACTTGTAAACTACTGAACCGATTTGAAAAAAAATTAAATGGGACCATTTCGCAAGAAAACTCAATCGAACAAAAAAAAAATTATCTAAATCGGTTCATAATTGTCGAAGATACGCGCGAACAACGATAAAAAAAAAAAAAAAAAAAAAACATACAATCGAATTGAGAACCTCCTCCTTTTGATGAAGTCGGTTAAAAAGTAGGTAACAAATCGCATCGTCTTGAGTTTCTACGTCTTTTACATAAATACTGTATAAGTCGTTGCATCTTCATGTACCGAAAATGCCAAAAATCAAACCTGCAACAAAAATAAAGAACGTGTAAATTGTGATGTTAGCTGTTTAACTAAAAGAAAGTGGTAAATTAGTACCTAGGTAGGTAGGCACTTATCAATAAGTACGAAAACTTACCTACTTTAGGATCCAAATACACACTGTCTGATGCTTCTGACAAGAAAATTTGCACGTTTGATGCAGACTTCCTTCATTTATACCCTTGTGAATGTCATTTGAGCATTGCAGTTAGGTTTACATCTGGTTTACTTAATATTTTTTGATTTTAAAGACAACATGTATTCTATTACAGTTCTTGCCGCTTCTTGAATTTCAGGTGGCGTCAAAATATCACTTTCGTCGGTGGAACTCATTTTTATAATAAATTAATTACTTACTTAATTTAAATCGAAGATAAAATATTTGACAAAACAACAAACAATTTCAACAATAATAACTTCCCGCGCTAAGATCCATAGAGAATACAATGATATTTTATGCCACCTGTCCGAATCGTATGTTACACTTAAGTTTTGTAATCAGGAATACGGATTAATAGGCGGGCGTTAGTACGCTCATGACACTGTTACCGTGATTCGGAACATTCCATTTGCAAAGCCAGTTCTAATTTTAAATATTGATGATGATCACAGACCTCATTGGCTGTCGTGTTTCATTGAAAATTTTGTTCCATTTCTGAATTACACGTGTATAATGAGTTTCAATACTAATGTTTCTATATGTTTCTATGAAAATCCATTATTACACGTTAGTAATAGATTCTTATACAAAAATTGCCGGCGCGGTTTAGGTCTGTCCGGAAACTCCGATTTAGCCCGAAGAAGGTTGTCAAAATAATGATCGAATTTCCAAGCATGTTTGAGAAAATATAATTTAATACCTATTTCATGAGACCTAGAGCGCAATACTCGATTATTAAATTGATGTTGATAGACTTGAAACATTATGTTTTCTGTGCTGAGCATAGTCGAGGAGATTGAAAACATTACATTTAAAAGGTAGGTATTTTTATTATGATTTTTAGCACAGCAATTTCGATGTTAGTAAATCTGAAATACGTACTACTCTTTAATTTTTCGCATGTGTCTAGTAAATGGGGCATCCAGATACTTTTTTTAGTTTATTAGAACATAAACATAAACCTTGGTATAAATTAGTCCTTGACTTATTTCTAGCACATGTTTTTCATTTATTCAGTTCACACAAACAATAGCAACAGTTAAATTAGAATTGTGAAGAGTAATCCCAGTCACATTGGCTGCAAGGCTCATAAACCCCCAGACACAATAGTTCCTATTGTTTTTAGGGTTCCGTAGCCAAAATGGCAAAAAACGGAACCCTTATAGATTCGTCATGTCTGTCTGTCTGTCTGTCCGTCCGTCCGTATGTCACAGCCATTTAATCCGAAAGTATTAAGATTACACAGTTGAAACTTAGTAGGTAGATGTATTCTGTTAACCGCTGAACGATTTTAACACAAAAATAAAAAAATAAAAAGATTAAGGGGAGGCTCCCCATACATGGAACTGAAACTGAAATTTCTTTATACCAATACGTGCGGGGTGTCTATATATAGGTCTTAAAAAATGACATTGAGGTTTTTAAGACAATTTTTTCTCAAAGTCAATCGTTTGAAAGATAAACACTGCCAAAGTGGTAAAATGTGTGTCCCCCCCCTCTAACTTTTGAAATAGGTAAGTGAAAAATCTAAAAAAAATATATGCTATAGATCTTAATAAAAACTTTTACTGAAAATTGGTTTGAACGAGATATCAAAAAACGAAAAAACAAAAATCAAAAAATATTTATTCAGTAACATCAAATTTTTACAAAAAAATAATATACTGTGATCCCCTTTTAAGTATTATTATACTTGTGCCAAGAGACCTCGCACTTCCACATCATACAATGCAATTGATTTTAAAGAATAAATACTTGTTTACATTTTTAGAGGTACAAGAGCCAATTTAAAACTATTAAGTAACTAATATGCTATTAAGAAAAGTGTGTGTGTGTGTGTGTGTGTGTGTGTGTGTGTGTGTGTGTGTGTGTGGGTGTGTGTGTGTGAGAGAGAGAGAGTGTTTATAAGTTATTATTTTAATTATTTTATAAGTTCTTTAATATAGTAATTAGTTTTCGAGATATATCATATTTTACAAAACCGCAAATATAACTTTGTCATTCATACCAACACTGTGAAAAACAAAGTTATTTTTACAGACGAAAAATGATAGTGGTATTAAATATGGTATGGTATAAAAGGTAACTACGGAACCCTACGGCGCGTGGCCCGACACGCACTTGGCCGGTTTTTTTTTAAATTACGTTTCTATAGAAATTCTTGCATACAGCGGTGGTCAGATATTTTATTAGAAACACCAGTCCATTTTCATACAAACGGGTAAGTTTGAAACCTTGGTTCTCCGCCAGGGACTGAGCAGTGATTTGGAGTGAATGGAGGAGATCCAGATCGCTATAGTAGGTACACACCCTACAGATCATTAGCATATATTATTGTTGAATTTTTAGATTTGAGGGCATTCACGATTTATAGGGTGACTATTTTTAGGGTTCCGTACCCAAAGGGTAAAAACGGGACCCTATTACTAAGACTCCGCTGTCCGTCTGTCTGTCTGTATCTCATGCACCGTGATAGCTAGAGAGTTGAAATTTTCACAGATGATGTACCAACATATTTCTGTTGCCGCTATTACAACAAATACTAAAAACAGAATAAAATAAATATTTAAGGGGGCACCCATACAACAAACGTGATTTTATTGCCACTTTTTTGGTGCGGAACCCATCGTGCGCGAGTCCGACTCGCATCGCACTTGGTCGGTTTTTTATATTAAGATACTACTGCGATATGCTACGAGTGAGTCGATTTTTTTAAGAGTTGAAAGGATAAGAATTCTCATTTTCAGGATTTCCATACATTTTGAATGCTGAAATTATGAAAGAATGGATTTTCGCGGTTTGTTTTACCTATTTTAGAATGCTGATCAGTAGGTACCTAACGGTAGCACAAACAGCTATCGAAAAAAATAACGCGCATAAAAGTACTCGATTTATCTATGGAAATTTTTATTTCGCTTTTCGATAGTAGATGGCGGTGCTGTTTACATTTCCCATACAGAATTACTCTATCTATATAAAACATGGTTTCTACGCGCGTTATTTTTTCGATAGCTGTTTGATTAACTGGGTGTGTATACCGATCTGGATGTCCTCCATTGGTGATTTATTTGTTCATAAGGTAACTTAAAACAAAGTAAATAAAGTAATGTAATCAGTACCCAGGTTCTATCTAAGTATTCAGTCTAATACCGATAATCGGCCTGATACCTCTGTCTCGCTCAGCGCGACTCATTAAGACAGTGACAAGCATATTCTCATAGTATTGTCGAATTTCTCTATCATATCCGCGGGCTGATTATCTAATTAGAAACCACACCGGCCTCATTTGACAGATGAATGAGATACATTGCTTCTTCTTTTTGGGGTAAAAAAAAACATACCAAGAAAAAGTACCAATGTATGTCAAACGAAACCGGTCGCTAAATAGTTTCTATTTAGATAATCAGCCTGCGGACTGAACGCCAGAATTCGGGTGCTGGTAAGTACCGAAAATGAAATAATAAAATAGTAGATTATACAACAAGTGAAAAAAGAGGGAATTTAGTTCGAGGGACTAAGTTGGGTCCCAAAAGCAGCGAAGGATTCTAGAGTTGAATCCCGAGCGTAGCGAGGGGTTCAAAAGTAGAATCCTGAGCGCAGCGAGGGATACAAAGGACGAGATGAATTTTTTTTTTCACGAGTTGTGTACTCTACTTATTACCATTGACTGCGAGAAAACAAATAGCACTAGGTACTTATACCTATATAAATAAATAGTTATCACTTTTTTATTATTTAGGTAGGTAATCAGTAATAAGTATTTAAACATTAGAAAATAGTGAAACTAGAAGTTTTCCAATGACATAAAACAACCACGCTAAGAGGGAAATTACATGATCAGTTTGGCATCAGTCCATTTCATCAGTTTGTATAGACTTTGAATTTTTACAGACTGAAGATCGTACCAGACTGAACATCTTATTTCCCTCTAATTTAAAGAAAAGAATCCAAAGATGAGAAACTAAAAAGAACCTAAATAAAATTGGCGGGATATTTTTTTTTATTTATTTGTATAACTATGGCTTTATCTATGGAATAGCTCCATACCATAGATATAGTATATTAAAAGCTCCATACTTTCAGCACGTTTAATTTTTTTTTTCTACATAGTTCATACGATGCGCGCTTGTTCCAAATTCAAAATATTTTTATTCACTCGGTGAATAAAACAGCGTTTTATTCACTCTTATCGTTGAATTAAACGCACTGTTTCGAGAGGCGATGGTAAAAATACATTTTCAATACTGATCTATGTTTTATTTGACCGACATACTTATGAAATACACATTATGAACAATTAGAAAATTACAACTAGCTTTTACATATTTTTGTATAATTTTTTTAACTTAAACACTTGAAAGTTTGCGTTTTCTTGGCAATTCTTTGGTTAGTAAATTTGAAGTCTGTGTAGATACAGTAAAGCAAACTAGCTTTTCCGTTGATTGTGAATATTGTGATGGTTCTGTTTGGGTTTCAACGGTAACATATTCTTTATTATTTAACAATTCACCTTTGCCTTTCGTTCCTTCTGAACTACATGACTCTTCTTTGATTCTTATGGATGTAGACTGCGTTTCTGATGAAGATGAGCCTTCTTGAAGTTGGTCGTGTAAAAACTTTGTTGGAAGAGCAGTTTCTTTGAGTTGTTTAATTATTTTAATATAAAAATCTTCGAAATGAGCAGAACAAACTAGATTACTACTCTTCTTCAAATCTTTTTGTAATAAATCTTCTCTATCGATCAATGTCAACCATTTCCGGCGCCTGGAATATAAAATAAAACTTGCGTTAAAAATCTGTTATGAAAATGTTTAGGATTCATTTAGTCTCCACTTTTTCTTTTTAAGTAGATATAAATAAAACAAGGTTTTTCCTATTAGCTCTCAGTCTACAATATGTGTACTGTAATCTGTACCTATAATCAAAATCAAACCGATTTTACAGTCACCAGCAATATGAACTTCACTGAAAAACAAATTCGCTTGCAAGGATGGCACTATTGCGTTTTTTACACTTGTAGGTACTATACACTTGTATTCTATGCCTCTGTCACAGAAGATGCTTTTGTTTTAAAATTTTATGACTTTTAGGTAAATGCAAGACAATAGAGACAAAATCTAGAAATTAACAGCCCATAACATTATTGACCTACCTAATTACTTAAGTAAAGGTAGATGTTTACGTTTATTTCTTTACCTTTCGATGTCCTTTGGAAGTGTGAAAAACGTGAGGTTCTTATTCTTGATATTATTATTCAAGCAGCCGAATGCGATGCAGTATGCCTTCATTTTTAAAGTTAATCTTAACCGACGCGGCTGACTGGTATCGATTGGTTCTAACGTGCGGCTCGGCTGACGCGTGGGAGCCCTCTGAATTGGTCCGGCTGGACGGACGAGTCGATCGGTCGGGGCCACCCGCCCGCCTCGCCCCACCACCCGTCCCGCCCCGCGCCCGCGTCCCTAGCTCCGGCCGCCGGCCGGCGGCGGCGGCGCCGCGTACTAATTGTAGTTTCATAAACCCAAACAGAATAATTAGGTTTTAGGTAGGAGACAAGTCGCATTACTAATTTCCCAACAAAAATGTGAACAAAGTTGTCAGAACAAAATAACACAAAAGGAAATAGTATAATGCTTAGTCTAGAAATAAACACACATGCATGTTTTTTCATCACAAACCTAATAAAAATACGAACGTGAAAATGTGGGCCGAGGCGAAGCCGAGGCACACATACGTGAGTCCATCAATGCCTAGTTGCGGCCAAGGCTTGTATAGTACTTTTCTCAAATAATGCGCGGAAATTCAAACCAAGTAATAACCAAGTATTTTATTTTTATTTAAAATTACAGTAAGTACTTAATTAAAAGTAGGTAACAAATCGCATCGTCTTGAGTTTCTACGTCTTTTACATAAATACTGTATAAGTCGTTGCATCTCCATGTACCGAAAATGCCAAAAATCAAACCTGCAACAAAAATAAAGAACGTGTAAATTGTGATGTTAGCTGTTTAACTAAAACAAAGTGGTAAATTAGTACCTAGGTAGGTAGGCACTTATCAATAAGTACGAAAACTTACCTACTTTAGGATCCAAATACACACTGTCTGATGCTTCTGACAAGAAAATTTGCACGTTTGATGCAGACTTCCTTTATTTATACCCTTGTGAATGTCATTTGAGCATTGCAGATAGGTTTACATCTGGTTTACTTAATATTTTTTGATTTTGAAGACAACATGTATTCTATTACAGTTCTTGCCGCTTCTTGAATTTCAGGTGGCGTCAAAATATCACTATCGTCGGTGGAACTCATTTTTATAATAAATTAATTACTTACTTAATTTAAATCGAAGATAAAATATTTGACAAAACAACAAACAATTTCAACAATAATAACTTCCCGCGCTAATATCCATAGAGAATACAATGATATTTTATGCCACCTGTCCGAATCGTATGTTACACTTAAGTTTTGTAATCAGGAATACGGATTAATAGGCGGGCGTTAGTACGCTCATGACACTGTTACCGTGATTCGGAACATTCCATTTGCAAAGCCAGTTCTAATTTTAAATATTGATGATGATCACAGACCTCATTGGCTGTCGTGTTTCATTGAAAATTTTGTTCCATTTCTGAATTACACGTGTATAATGAGTTTCAATACTAACATTTACGGTCAGACGCAGGCAATGTTTCTATGAAAATCCATTATTACACGTTAGTAATGGATTCTCATACAAAAATTGCCGGCGCGGTTTAGGTCTGTCCGGAAACTCCGATTTAGCCCGAAGAAGGTTGTCAAAATAATGATCGAATTTCCAAGCATGTTTGAGAAAATATAATTTAATACCTATTTCATGAGACCTAGAGCGCAATACTCGATTATTAAATTGATGTTGATAGACTTGAAACATTATGTTTTCTGTGCTGAGCATAGTCGAGGAGATTGAAAACATTACATTTAAAAGGTAGGTATTTTTATTATGATTTTTAGCACAGCAATTTCGATGTTAGTAAATCTGAAATACTTACGTAGGCAGGTACCTACTATTCTTTAATTTTTCGCATGTGTCTAGTAAATGGGGCATCCAGATACTTGTTTTAGTTTATTAGAACATAAACATAAACCTTGGTATAAATTAGTCCTTGACTTATTTCTAGCACATGTTTTTCATTTATTCAGTTCACACAAACAATAGCAACAGTTAAATTAGAATTGTGAAGAGTAATCCCAGTCACATTGGCTGCAAGGCTCATAAACCCCCAGACACAATAGTTCCTATTGTTTTTAGGGTTCCGTAGCCAAAATGGCAAAAAACGGAACCCTTATAGATTCGTCATGTCTGTCTGTCCGTCCGTCCGTATGTCACAGCCACTTAATCCGAAAGTATTAAGATTACACAGTTGAAACTTAGTAGGTAGATGTATTCTGTTAACCGCTGAACGATTTTAACACAAAAATAAAAAAATAAAAAGATTAAGGGGAGGCTCCCCATACATGGAACTGAAACTGAAATTTCTTTATACCAATACGTGCGGGGTGTCTATTTATAGGTCTTAAAAAATGACATTGAGGTTTTTAAGACAATTTTTTCTCAAAGTCAATCGTTTGAAAGATAAACACTGCCAAAGTGGTAAAATGTGTGTCCCCCCCTCTAACTTTTGAAATAGGTGAGTGAAAAATCTAATAAAAATATATGCTATAGATCTTAATAAAAACTTTTACTGAAAATTGGTTTAAACGAGATATCAAAAAACAAAAAAACAAAAATCAAAAAATATTTATTCAGTGACATCAAATTTTTACAAAAGAATAATATACTGAGGTGGCCTTTTAAGTATTATTATACTTGTGCCAAGAGACCTCGCTCTTCCACATCATACAATGCAATTGATTTTAAAGAATAAATACTTGTTTACATTTTTAGAGGTACAAGAGCCAATTTAAAACTATTAAGTAACTAATATGCTATTAAGAAAAGTGTGTGTGTGTGTGTGTGTGTGTGTGAGAGAGAGAGAGTGTTTATAAGTTATTATTTTAATTATTTTAAAAGTTCTTCAATATAGTAATTAGTTTTTATTATGAATGAGATACATTGCTTCTTCTTTTTGGGGTAAAAAAAACATACCAAGGAAAAGTACCAATGTATGTCAAATGAAACCGGTCGCTAAATAGTTTCTATTTAGATAATCAGCCTGCGGACTGAACGCCATAATTCGGGTGCTGGTAAGTACCGAAAATGAAATAATAAAAATACATTTTTAATACTGATCTATGTTTTATTTGACCGACATACCTAAAGAATACTTATGAAATACACATTACAAACAATTAGAAAATTACAACTAGCTTTTACATATTTTTGTATAATTTTTTTAACTTATTCACTTGAAAGTTTGCGTTTTCTTGGCAATTCTTTGGTTAGTAAATTTGAAGTCTGTGTAGATACAGTAAAGCAAACTTGCTTTTCCGTTGATTGTGAATATTGTGATGGTTCTGTTTGGGTTTCAACGGTAACATATTCTTTATTATTTGACAATTCACCTTTGCCTTTCGTTCCTTCTGAACTACATGACTCTTCTTTGATTCTTATGGATGTAGACTGCGTTTCTGATGAAGATGAGCCTTCTTGAAGCTGGTCGTGTAAAAACTTTGTTGGAAGAGCAGTTTCTTTGAGTTGTTTAATTATTTTTATATAAGAATCTTCGAAATGAGCAGAACAAACTAGATTACTACTCTTATTCAAATCTTTTTGTAATAAATCTTCTCTATCGATCAATGTCAACCATTTCCGGCGCCTGGAATATAAAATAAAACTTGCGTTAAAAATCTGTTATGAAAATGTTTAGGATTCATCATTCAGCTCTCAGTCTACAATATGTGTACTGTAATCTGTACCTATAATCAAAATCAAACCGATTTTACAGTCACCAGCAATATGAACTTCACTGAAAACAAATTCGCTTGCAAGGATGGCACTATTTCGTCTTTTACACTTGTAGGTACACTTGTATTCTATGCCTGTCACAGTAGATGCTTTTGTTTTAAAATTTTATGACTTTTAGGTAAATGCAAGACAATACAGACAAAATCTAGAAATTAACAGCCCATAACATTATTGACCTACCTAATTACTTAAGTAAAGGTAGATGTTTACGTTTATTTCTTTACCTTTCGATGTCCTTTGGGAGTGTGAAAAACGTGAGGTTCTTATTCTTGATATTATTATTTAAGCAGCCGAATGCGATGCAGTATGCCTTCATTTTTAAAGTTAATCTTAACCGACGCGGCGCGTGAGTGGTATCGATCGAACTAACATGCGGCTCGGCTGACGCGTGGGAGCCCTCTGAATTGGTCCGGCTGGACGGACGAGTCGATCGGTCGGGGCCACCCGCCCGCCTCGCCCCACCACCCGTCCCGCCCCGCGCCCGCGTCCCTCGCTCCGGCCGCCGGCCGGCGGCGGCGGCGCCGCGTACTAATTGTAGTTTCATAAACCCAAACAGAATAGTTAGGTTTTAGGTAGGAGACAAGTCGCATTACAATAAAGAGTTTAAAATAAATAAAATATCACGATCAGTTGATCAATTTGACTGTGACGTTTCTTTGTTTACATTTTTTCTGGGAAATTAGTAATGCGACATCCATGTAAATTTATGGGCGAGCTAATCAAAAATAGGTTTGTCATAAATTGACATCTTGCGCTTCAAGTAGGGTAGAATGTGAAAAAAGGAATAAACAATAATAAGTATGTTTTTATTCAACATTGAATGTTTTCTATGCCACTTAAAACATTTTCAGTTTTCAGTGAGTTAAATCTGTTTAGTATACAGGGTATTTGCTATTAGCAAGTCGAATATGGTAGACAGGGTACCATGCATACAAATGCAACCCTTGTTTTTTTTTGGAAAACTTCATAGTAATGGGGTTGTAATGTAGTTTATCATAAATGGAGAAAAAAAAAACAAAAAGTTATCAGGGTTTAACTGATTTTTTGGGGTTGTGTGCATAGTAACATAATTATTGTACAAGGAAGTAGAGGAACCCAAAAATATTAGACAATCATTGTTTTTTTTGCTTGCAGTACAAAAATGACAGCTACGCCGCGCCGTGGTGTTGCCAGCTAAACCCATCCTATTGATTGGTTCGCATAGTAGGTACAGAAGCGCCTGGTCTACCTAGACCTAGAGCGCAATACTCGATTATTAATTTGATGTTGATAGACTTGAAACATTATGTTTTCTGTGCTGAGCATTAGTCGAGGAGATTGAAAACATTACATTTAAAAGGTAGGTATTTTTATTATGCTTTTTAGCACAGCAATTTCGATGTTAGTAAATCTGAAATACGTAGGTAGGTACTATTCTTTAATTTTTCGCATGTGTCTAGTAAATGGGGCATCTAGATACTTTTTTTAGTTTATTAGAACATAAACATAAACCTTGGTATAAATTAATCCTTCACTTATTTCTAGCACATGTTTTTCATTTATTCAGTTCACACAAACAATAGCAATAGTTAAATTAGAATTGTGAAGAGTAATCCCAGTCACATTGGCTGCAAGGCTCATAAACCCCCAGACACAATAGTTCATATTGTTTTTTAATTTCTATGCCCTTTGTGGTTTGACCACAGACTATTAAAGACCACGTCGTTGAGTTTTAATAAAATTTCCTTTTATCCTTAATTACTAATATTATAAATCCGAAAGTCCGTTTGTTTGTTTGTTTGTTATGCCTTCACGTCTTAACTACTGAACCGATCATTATGAAATTTTGCACACACGTTGTCAGGGGTACAGAAAAGGACATAGAGTACCTTTTATCTATCCAGAAAAAAATAGTAAAAAAATAGTTCCCTAGGGATAGTAAAAAACTGTCCACGCAGACGAAGTCGCGGGCGGCCGCTAGTATTACATATTTAAAGGGTTATTTTTACTTAAAAAAAATTTTTGATGGTTCAATAGTCTGTATTATACTTTCGAAATTGTTTTTTCTTAAAAAGCATCTTACTAAAGTAACAAAAACACATTTAAATCAAATAAAAATAGTTAATATTTTACCACTATTTAGGAGCATACCTTGACATTCAAGGGGCTCATTAAAGTTACAAGTTATTAGATAGTATCGCATTGAATTGTTACACACCAATTTATTGTGAGTAATTGAATATTTTTTCTGATCTTTGTGGTTTTTATAACTGAAACTTATATCTTTTTGTGGGTAAAGGTCAAGACTAAATGCAATCGCTACCCTATTACCGAAAACAAGAAACTACACTGAATGAATGAATGAATAAATCTTTGCGGATGTGCGGCACTATACCTTATACCTATACGTATTATCATATTATCAACTTTTGTTATACGTACCTATGTTTTTTTATAAGTACTACTTATATCTATTCTGTGCCCAAAGGGTCAGCTGTCGACGCGACTTTGCTGCTGTTGCGGCCGCCAATTCAATCTCGCGGTCGCAGCAGCCAGCACTCGCCGATGGGAAAGCTCGTTCGCAGGATGTCGTCCGACCGGGCCAAGATGAAGAAGGCTTCCTCGAGGTCCGGAACAGGAAGCGACAGCGTCAGCGAACGAGACAGAATCATCATGGCACCGCACCTGTCCCGCCTGCACCACACCACCACCGTGCAGGATGTGATAGAGTACATAAAGAAGAAGGCTAACTTTTGCTTGAGAGTTCAGCCTCTGGAGTCGCGCCATAACACGAATTTTAAGTCGTTTGTGGTGCGCATCCCGACCGCCAGGCTGGACACTTTCATGAAGGAGGACTTCTGGCCGCAGGGCGTGGTATACAGGCGCTTCCGAGGGGCCTTGCCTTGTGCCACCGAAATGACACAGAAAGTGCCAAATTGACTTTATACTAACGTAATATTAAGTTCTATTTACTAACAATATTGTTTATACATATATTATGTTTTAGTTTTAAGGTATGTATCTATGGGCCATTGTTGCCTGATTATAAATTAATAAATAAAATAAAATAAAAATAAAATAAAATAAAAACGGGACCCTATTACTAACACTCCACTGTCCGTCTGTCTGTCTGTCACCAGGCTGTATCTCATGAACCGTGATAGCTAGACAGTTGAAATTTTCACAAATGTATTTCTGTTGCCGTTTATTTCTTTCTTATTTGCAAAATAGTTGGGCAAACGTTATCTTAAACTATTCCAAATTTCAAGTTGATACCATTTGTAGTTCTTGAGATATCCAGCTGTGACAGACAGACAGACAGACAGACGGACTTAGTCACACCATAAGGGTTCCTTTTTACCATTTTGGTACGGAACCCTAAGAAGAAGATCATTTATTATTTTGGACAGCTACCTTATGATAAAGCCACATATATACCTTTAAGATCAAATAGTTAATTAATACCATGCAGTGGACGAACTGCTATTCCCTACGCTGTATCGCTCCCGCTGTATTTCGCCGTCCACCGATGCGTGAAGTCATAAATCGCGACCCGCGGTCGGTTGTCAGCGCGTAATGTATAGCCAGCCTTTTACTGCAGCCCTTTGAGTTATTACCACCATGCAGCCATTTGAATTAATATTAAGCGGATCCGAGATGGCTCCTAAATTATGATTATGGGGCGCTAATCGGGCTTGTGACGTCATGCAAAAACATTTATGAGTCAGTATCAATTTGATTAAGTAGGTACAAAGTGTTAAACTTGCGAAAAATAAAGTACTTTTTATTTACAGATTCGCAACTTCGTAACTCCTAGGTACAGTCAGCAACGAGAGTCACTTAACACTTTAGTACTTTGTCACAGAAACTTTTTTGGTAGATGTCTTACAATTTGAAACATTAATAAAAAAAGGTAATTTGACAAAATACTAAAGTGTTAAGCGACTTTCGTTGCTGACCGTACTCGTACATTGGGAAACCAGCATGTTTTGAGACGAAGCAGCAAGTTCTCTTATTATAAACAATATAAGTAGGTACACAAACACATATTTTTTTGAGTTTATGCCTGTTCCACAAGCTTTAGACATAGTATGCCTTAGATGTGTGCCTGGCGGGCTGGCGGGTCCCACATTTAGAACGTAGAATAGGTACCTACCTTCATTATATTGGGCTTACAAAAAAGGGGTCTAGATGTGCGCGTGGGATAGCCCCTATCATTTGGTTTAATTCTAACATGAAAATGTTTGAATGATATCATTACGCAACAAGATAAATTATTTAAACAGCGTCTAAAAACAACAGCAAGTCCATCAGCCATTTTTGATGTCCCCACTGCTGGGGCACAGGCCTTCCTTATGGGTGGTAAGGAGGACGGGACATAACCCACCACGCGGGCCCAATGCGGATTGGTGGGTGTTAACGACTGCAAATGCAGCCGGGACCAACGGCTTAACGTGCCTTCCGAAGCACGGAGGAGCTCGAGATTATAAATTTTTGGTTACCCATCCCATGATCGACCCTTGGGAACGTTGCTTAACTTCCGCAATCGCTGGGCCAGGCGCTAAACCACTGCGCCACCGAGCTCCTCCGCGCCAACAGCAAGTAGCAAACTTTAATAAAATGCTTTGTAAAATAATTAAAGTGGAAACAAATTGCGAAACTTATTAACTAACTCCAATCACGTGTCTTGTGGCCGTACCACGAGTAGATGCAAACTGTTTTCGTTATCGTAAACTATCGTTTTCTCTCTTTCACTCGCATTAGCTTTGAGCAGCATATCCGATAACTCAGTAGCGAAAACAGTTTACATCAAAACCATGGTAGAGCTACCTGTTGTGCCTTCACATCACAAGGATTGCGAAACGACTTGATTTTGCAAAATATGAGGCTATTTTTATAAACAAGACATACCTAAATCGGTATACAGGCTTATTCCTGCCTAGCATGACCGATTTATATCGCGTGATATAGCGTTTTATCACGTTTAACTGTCAAAAAGACAAAGGAGTTTGACAGTTGAGTGTCGATAAAATGCTTTATCACGCGATATAAATCGGTCATGCTAGGCAGGATTAAATTGTAAAACTCCAACAACCAACTCCAACGACCAAAAAAAACGACTTTTCATACAAAAGCCCAAACAACTGATCGAGACGATTTTTAGGATTCCGTAGCCAAAATGGCAAAAAACGGAACCCTTATAGATTCGTCATGTCTGTCTGTCTGTCCGTCCGTATGTCACAGCCATTTTATTCCGAAAGTATTAGGATTACACAGTTGAAACTTGGTAAGTAGATGTATTCTGTTAACCGCTTAACGATTTTAACACAAAAATAAAAAAAATAAAGATTAAGGGGGGCTCCCCATACATGGAACTGAAACTGAAAAAATGATTTTTCTTTATACCAATACGTGCGGGGTGTCTATAGATAGGTCTTTAAAAATGACATTGAGGTTTCTACGACATTTTTTTCTCAAGTCAACCGTTTGAGAGATAAACACTGCCAAAGTGATAAAATGTGTGTCCTCCCCCCCCCACTAACTTTTGAAATAAGAAAGTGAAAAATCTAAAAAAAATATATGCTATAGATGTTAATAAAAACTTTTAACCAAAATTGGTTTGAACGAGATATAGTAATTAGTTTTTGAGATATATCATATTTTACAAAACCGCAAATATAACTTTGTCATTCATACCAAAACTGTGAAAAACAAAGTTATTTTTACAGACGAAAAATTATAGTGGTATTAAATATGGTATGGTATAAGGTAACTACGGAACTCTACAGCGCGTGGCCCGACACGCACTTGGCCGGTTTTTTTTTATTCTTTTTCCTAAAGTTGTAGACAAACGTTGTTGTTTATGATGTTAGTAATCCATTCCTGAGAGTTTGTTGGTGTATCACAAACAACTCGGTATTATCTAGCTTTTCCATGATACGGAGCTTGTCCATCAGCCATTTTTGATGTCCCCACTGCTGGGGCATAGGCCTTCCTTATGGGTGGTAAGGAGGACGGGCCATAACCCACCACGCGGGCCCGATGCGGATTGGTGGGTGTTAACGACTGCATATGCAGCCGGGACCAACGGCTTAACGTGCCTTCCGAAGCACGGGATAATAAATTTTTGGTCACCCATCCCATGAGCGACCCATGCGAACGTTGCTTAACTTTCGCAATCGCTGGGCGAGGCGCTAAACCACTGCGCCACCTAGCTCCACGTAACTCTACTGAAATTTCGTAAATCGACATATAAATCATGTTTTATTTATTGGCATAAAATTACAACTTGATGTAATATCGGCAATTATTAATTAAACAATAATGTTATAACTTTAATGCGCATTTGTAAAACCTACATCTAAGATAAACTTAATCATTGTTAAGTTTATCTTATATGATGCATCATTTATTTATTATGCAACAGTAATTATGCTTTCTTTGTGTTTTAAGTGTCAAGGTGATCGTAACCGGACGGAGCCCTAATGAATGAAAGGAAAACGCAAATGAAACATTTATTTTAATGAGACACTCGTATTTTAAAACGGTTATTTGTTGATTGCATAACCAGGATTGCTGATGGCTGATCAGGCAACGAAGATCGGGCAATTTTTAAACGACTTCAAAAAAAGGAGGTATTCAGTTTGTATGTATGTATGTTTCTCCGCGATTACCACACGTTTGGCTGAGCCGATTTTGCTACCTAAATAATATACCTACACTACCTAATACAGAAGGTACTTACACTAAAAATAAAAAAATTGTTTAAAAAACAAAAAGCTTTTTGTTTTTTTTACATGACTAGGTAGGTACCCAAAAAAACAGAGAGTGTAATGTATTCAGGGTTCATGTATATATGTTTGTGGGTAGGTACCTATGTGAGTTTCTTTATTCCACCATAACTTCTAAATGCCTTTGGATGTATGGGGTATCGTTAGAATCCTTTTATAAAATACCAAGTGACACGAGTGGCCACTTTTTGCTTTTGATTATGTATACTTCAACTTTGTCAGTTTTACGATTTCCATACATTTTCATACTATTTTCGCGGTTTTTTTTAAACAAGTCCTCTAATCTTTTAGAATGCTGGTCAGATCAGTTGGGTTTGTATAGCGATCTGAATCTCCTCCATTCACTCCCTGGATAGCCATCATCAGCTCACAGCACGGTACATCCCTGTCAGGAAACCAAGGGTTCAAAGTTACCTTGTTTGTAAGAAAATAACACCTGTATCCCTAGACAAAGTTGATGTGTGTACTTAGCGAGCAATAAATTTAGTTAAGCAGAGGGCGCCACTGTAAGCGCACTAATTGCCTTAAAATAATCTGAAGATGATGATGACACCGATGGCAAGAACACGGAATAATAGCTCTAGTAATTTTTTTAAGAAAATAGTCGACATACTGCGTGAAATTATAATCATTTGGTTCCCGCAGTGGGATGGTTCCACTCATGACGACGTGAATGGTGCAGTGGTCAACATGCCGCTTACCACGCAAGAGGTCCCGGGTTCGATTCCCGGCCGGGCAGAAATTGAAATGATGAATTTTAATTTCTGTGACGGGTCTGGGTGTTACTATGTATAATAAGTATATGTTTAAAAAGTATATAAGTAGTATATCAGTTGTCTAGCACCCATATTACAAGCTTTGCTTAGTTTGGGGCTAGATGGCACTGTGTGTGAAATTGCCCAAGATTTTATTTATTTATTATTTATTTATAATTGCAAGCAACTTTTACTTTGGGGTCAACTCTGATATCGTAAAAAAAATCTGCTGTTCCAAACAATAAGATCGAGTAGGTACGTCTTGCGCTTTAGTATGGAACAGAACAGCTGTTTTTTTTTGCAATATCAGAGTTGGCCCCATAGTAAAAGTTGCTTGTAATCATGAGTAGAACCACCCCACTGCGGGAACCAAATGATTAAAATTTCAGCGTGTATAGGTACGAAATTAATCAAAACACAATTTTGCCTCCAATAAAGTACCATTAACCCTATAATGTCGCGGGCGCCGCAAGACCCGAAAGATCACGGCTGGCAATAATGCGCGCGAACCTTTCCCGCCATTTTGAAAGGTCGCGCTGAACTTTGCCTTGCGCAAGGGAGCACCGCGCTTCCGCGCGACACATAAATCAGAAAACACCTTTGCAGCAAGCAACGTAGAACACCCGAGGTCAAATAATATTATACGAAATTTTCATTTTATTACCATTTCGCACATTTTAACAGTTTTCTATTTCAATCCAGTTAATATTAACCCAAAACACATTTCAGAGAATATTCAACGTGCAACCGAATTAACAGCTAAACCAGAAAGGGTAGATAGAGACCATCAAACTGAACAACTTTTACAAAGGGACCAACTCTGAAATCGCAAAGAATAAATCTGCTGTTTCATACATTTTCATATTTTCGTTTAATTTTTGTACGAAACATAAGTAGCTGTCTTTTCGCGATTTATGAGTTCTGTTAGCCCCATCTTACAAGGCGCGACTGAAAATAAACCGGTTGCAAACTCTAATCACCAACGAGTTTCGAAATAGTCACAGCACTAGTATTTCAATGGCGGTTCGTTCGTACACGACGCTACCTATCACAAACTGGTTGGTAACGCGTCAGTAACGCGTTGGCAACTAATCACTGGCGACCGGTCATGCTGCGGGTCTACCGGCTAAAAATAATGAAGTTAATGTTAACTGTAAGTATGTGATACATTGCTTCTTTTCTTTGGTAAGTTTTTATTTGTGCCAAAACAAAGTAGCAATGTATTACATACTTACAGTTAACATTAACTTCATTGTTTTTAGCCGGTAGACCCGCTGGTCGCACGCGACTGATTACCAACCGAAACTGGAAACTCTGTTGCGGTTCAGTGAAAATAAATGACCAATTAGTAAATATAAATAAATGACCAATTAGTAAATATACAATTCGCCCAAGTAGTGGAAAAGCATCCGTGTTTGTATAATTACACACTAACAGAGTATTCGCGTAGGGATGTGACCGAAAAAGCTTGGAGTGAAGTGGAATCGTCGTCTGATGTAGTAGAGAAGTAATAACTCCTCATCGCTCGAATCGTTAGCCATTTCAATATTATTCCGAAACAACACACACACCGCGTTTCGTGTAGGTTTCAATAAAATTTGGTAGTGCCGTGTACGAATCTCAGTCACTAACCAGTTTACAACTAGAGTTGCTAAGTATAGTTTCGTCAGTTTTGAGTAGCGCCGTGTAAGAAGGGGCGTCTCATAGTTTCTCACAATCTTTAATTTTAAGATTTGCCTGCAATTGTATAATATTGTATTGAAAAACTTTAAAAATAAACAGTTTTTTTTATAGTAAAAGTTGCTCAGTTTGGTTGGTTCCTATCTACCATATTCTGGTTTAGCTATTAATTCTGTTACATATTGTATAGGTATATTAACAGCAAAAAAACCTTTAACTGTACCTACTAGCTAGCTTAAAGCGCTTTCAAAACGTTTATTTCCATATTAGGGTAGTTCTTCGGAAAAGTGTTCTCCGTGTAATTTCCACAGCATTTTTGAAATCACTAAATTAAAGTGAATTACACAAAAAAATTGAAAGCTTATGCAAATTCAAACATTATATCAAAATTCGCCACGTAGCGAATGCATACTTTTGCTAAAAAAAAATATAGAAAATTTGCGATCCATGGAAATTACAGTAAAGACCACGGAAATTACCCAGCAGATAAAATTTTGCTCACCATCATGTCAGATATGAAATTAAAGCTCAAATAAAAGTTAGTTGGGGTAGTATTAAGAACTACATTGTATTATATGTCGGCGTAGATGGCGCTTGACTCGATAAACTACGTAATAGAACTTGACGTCTACGCTAGATGGCAGCACAGTGCCGCACCACTCTCGGAATCAGGCGACGCGTGGAGGGGACGCGCTACGAGTTGCAAGGGGGGACAACGAGTATTTAAGACCGTGCGCAGTGCAGACGACTCACTTCGCCTCAGCGAGGCGTCCCGTCCACACGTCTAATTGTGACACGGAGCACGCCTGAATCCATTTTCTCTTTTATTTCATTTTACTTTTAGCTGGTTTATTAAGAAATAATTTATTGATTTTGCATGCATTTTCTTATGTATTCACTTTGTTTTTATAAATAATTTATTTTAATTTAGTTTGTTATATTTTTACAGATTATATAGATTGCTATTAATAATCCGATTTTGCAATAAATAGTCAGATTAGGTGTCATTGTCTCTTTTTTAGGATTATTAAGTTTTAGTTAGCGTTATGGATACAAATCACGATGAAGATAGTCGCTCTCTCTCGCCTATCATCCAACCTAACCCTTCACGCGCCGAAATCAGAAGTGGTCCATCCACTGCCGCCGTCCAACCAGGCTCATCCACTGCGAGTGCCGCTGACACAACACAAGCACTTTCCTTATTGGCTAACATTATAGAAAATATGACGCATCAACAACAAATGGGTATGCAAGTAAATAACGAGCTTCTTACAAAACTATTTAATAAAAATACCATACAAAAGCCTAGATTAAGCGACATTTACATAGCTCCGTTCAACCCCGATAGTGACGTACCAGTTCGGGACTGGTGTGAACACGTTGACCAAGCCAAGAACCACTGGGACCTTACTGATTATGAAGTGTGTACAAAAATAGCTAGTCTTCTTCAAGGACGTGCAAAAACTCTCGGCGACACATGGCTTGTCAAGTCACCAGTTTGGGCAGATATGAGAGAAGCTTTGATTCAAACATTCGAACCCGAAGCTCGCTATTCTAATGACATACAGAAATTAAGGAATTTCAAGTTTGACCAGTCAAAACCCGCTGAATCTATAACCAAAGCATGGAACATTTGGAAACGAGTCATTAATGGTGATAAAAATAAGGATGCTGTTGAAGCTGTCATTGGCTGCATTGATAATGAGTTTCTTCGATTAAAACTGCTATCAAGTAAGTGCACGACTGTTCCTGAATTAATTTCTGTTGCAGCGACATTCAAACCTCGAGAGGCCAGGTATGGTGAACCAGTTGCTAAACGACCTCGACTGCGTACATATAGAGAAGAATCACTAACATGTTTCAGATGTGGAAAAATGGGGCATATCCAAGCTAATTGTACGAAACTCACTGCCAATGATCCTAGGCCACTATTGAGTACGAGCACTTCTGGTGACACATCAAACCGATCTGAACGCGCAAAAAGTAAGTGCACTTATTGTGAAAAGCTTGGACATGTGGAAGCAACTTGTTTTAAGAAAATGGCTGATGAAGCAGAAAAGGTAAATTTAGCTAGAGAAGAACTAGAAATATTAACACCTATGGCTGTTACTATTAATGGACACAAGTATACAGCATTTTATGACAGTGGAGCAGCACGTTCGTTAGTAAAGCGCTCTATTAGCTATTCTCTTCCAGGAAAACGTAACAGTTGTACCTTAATGCTAAAAGGCATCGGAAGTAAAAGTGTGCCAATTCTCTCATGTCAATGTATCGATGTAACTTGCAACATAAATGGTATCTTCGTGGAAATTGTCTTTCATATAGTAGAAGACCATGAGTCACCTTGTGAACTTTTGATTGGAGCAGAAATTGTTAAGGGCACTGGTCTTAATGTTCTTGTTACAGAGAAAAATGCTATCGTCATGCAAAAATCTACAGTAATGGCGTTCCAGACAAAGGAAGATCTCTTTACAACGTTGGACACCGATCTTAGCAACGAAACTGAAGTGAGTTGAAGAATGTGTTACTTAAATATAACCATATTTTTTCAGTAGGAATACCCAAAACAAAAGTGACTACTGGGTGTTTAGATATACAATTAAGGGACCCCTCTAAAAAAGTATCACAAAGACCATATAGAATGGCACCCATAGAGAGACAAAAACTAAAAAAAATTATTGATGAATTAATAGCTAATGGAATAGTTAGAGAAAGCACTTCAGAATACTCGAGCCCAGTAATCTTAGTAAAGAAAAAGAATGGCGAAGACAGAATGTGCACAGATTACAGAGAACTGAATAAAAATACAGTACCAATTAAATTTCCTCTCCCAATAATTTCTGACCAAATTGACAAATTGTCTGATGCAGTCTATTTTATAAGTCTTGATATGGCTCAAGGATTTTATCAAATACCTATAAGCGAAGCTTCTATCCCTAAAACAGCATTCATTACACCGGATGGACTTTTTGAATATCTTAGAATGCCTTTTGGTCTGATGAACGCACCAGCAGTGTTTCAAAAAGCCTTATCAACGGCCTTGCGTCCATTTATTGATGATATTTTAATTTACATGGACGATGTTCTTATAAAATGCAAAACATTTTCTGAAGGACTGCAAATACTTGAAAAAGTATTAGACACCCTTGCTAAAACTGGTTTTACCATAAACGTTAAAAAATGCCTATTTTTTAAGACTAGTGTTGAATACCTCGGAAACATAGTATCCAATGGCACAGTTCGTCCAAGTGTAAGAAAAGTGGAAGCTCTTCAACATGCACCAGCACCAACAAATGTGAAACAGGTACGACAGTTTTGTGGACTAGCGGGATATTTTCGTCGTTTTATACCATCTTTTTCAGAACGTATGATTCCTCTATATAACTTAACAAAAAAGGACGCCAAATTTCAATGGACCCCTGAGTGCGAGAATGTCAGATTGGATATAATACGTCGTTTAACATCAGTTCCAGTTCTCTCAATTTTTCAAGAAGGGCTGCCTATTGAACTACACACAGATGCCAGCAGTATAGGCCTAGGCGCTATACTAATACAAATAAAGGATGGCCGACAGCAGGTAGTAGCCTATATGAGCATGAGAACCACTGAACCCGAAAGTCATTATCACTCATATGAACTTGAGACACTAGCAATAGTTCGCGCAGTTAAACATTTTAGACAGTATCTCTACGGAAGAACTTTTACAATTATCACTGATTGCAATGCTATAAAATCATCAGCTAATAAACATGAACTTTTACCTAGAATTCACAGATGGTGGTCATTTCTACAGCACTATGATTTCAAGATCGAATATCGTCAGGGCAACCGTATGAAGCATGCGGATTATTTTAGCCGAAATCCAGTAGCATGCATTAATCTCACTCAGAACATGGATACGTGGCTAAAAATCGAACAAAGACGAGACGAAGATTTGGCTAAAATTGTTCGTAAATTAGAAAATGGTGAAACACACAGTGAGTATCGTCTTCATAATCTTGTTCTAGAACGCCAATTCTGTGAAGAAGAACCCGGATGCAAAAGATGGAAAAAGGTAATTCCAAAATCTTATCAATGGAGTATAATCAATGCCTATCACACAGCGTTGAAGCACTTCGGATGGGAAAAAACACTTGCCAAGATTCGTGAAAACTATTGGTTTCCAGAAATGTCTACAACCGTAAGGAAATTCATAGAGAATTGCGTGATTTGTAAGACCAGTAAGGGACCATCCGGAGCTAAGCAGGTACAAATGTATCCAATTGAAAAGAAACCTATTCCATTTGACACCATTCACATTGATATGACAGGACATTTAACAAGGAGAAATAACAAACATGAATACGTAATAGTAATTATTGACGCTTATACCAAATTCGTTACCTTAACATATGTTAGCGATAAAACTGCCAGTTCCATGCTCAAAGCTTTAAAACAAGTAGTCTCCTTATTTGGAGCACCTAGGCAAATAATTAGTGACCAGGACACAGCATTTAAAGCTGAATTCGAAGAATACTGCAAACAACATTGTATACATCAACATTTTATAGCACCCGGAGTAAGCCGAACTAACGGCCAAGTTGAGCGTTTGATGGCTGTTGTCAAAAACGGACTTACAATAATCCGTAATTATGAAACTAAAGATTGGAAGAAGGGGTTAGATGCACTTCAATTAGCCATTAATTGCACAAAAAATAAAACGACTAACGTAAGCCCTTTAAAGATGCTCAGCGGAAGACAATGCCCTGTACCAGCTGAATTATTGACATTAATTAACGAAGAAGGTACAGTAGATCGAAACCAATTGGACACCTATGTGCAAAAGAAAATTGAGTCAAGGGGAAAAGCGGATAAAGAAAGATTTGATACAAGAAAAGCGAAAGTAAATAGATTTAAAAAGGGGGAAATAGTATTGTTCAGAACAAACCCCAGAAGTCAGCTGGGATTAGACCTAAAATACCCAGATGCATATGAAATTTGGAAAATTCTGCCGAATGATCGTTATCAGGTAAAAAAAAGTGATTGGTTGTGGTCGACCGAAAAAAGTCGCTCATGATCAATTAAGACTAGCCCCAAAACCTGGTGTATGTGTTGACCAAGATGCAGTGTCGGCGTAAGATGCTATGAATAAAATATATCCAGATATTAAGGTAACAAAATATTTGATTATTACTTATTTTAGCAGAGTTGTTTTTTTAACGCATGTAGTCCATGTAACATCCATAAGTTGAGGACAGGGGCCTCCTTATTATTGTGAGTATATGAATAAGTTGAGGACAGGGGCCTCCTTATTATTGTGAGTACATGAATAAGTTGAGGACAGGGGCCTCCTTATTGTGAGTGTGTGTGATATAAGTTGAGGACAGGGGCCTCCTTATTGTCAGTGTATGTGATATAAGTCGAGGACAGGGGCCTCCTTATTACAGAAGTACCTATTAGCTCTAAATTTAAGTTGTTTAAAGATACAGTATCGCAGGTTGAGAACAGGGGTCTCCCTAATACGTTTAATTATTTTGTATTTTGATATCAAACATTAAACTTGTTATTTCAAGGTCGGTCGGGGGCGACCTAGTAGCAGAATGGCCGTGTCGGCGTAGATGGCGCTTGACTCGATAAACTACGTAATAGAACTTGACGTCTACGCTAGATGGCAGCACAGTGCCGCACCACTCTCGGAATCAGGCGACGCGTGGAGGGGACGCGCTACGAGTTGCAAGGGGGGACAACGAGTATTTAAGACCGTGCGCAGTGCAGACGACTCACTTCGCCTCAGCGAGGCGTCCCGTCCACACGTCTAATTGTGACACGGAGCACGCCTGAATCCATTTTCTCTTTTATTTCATTTTACTTTTAGCTGGTTTATTAAGAAATAATTTATTGATTTTGCATGCATTTTCTTATGTATTCACTTTGTTTTTATAAATAATTTATTTTAATTTAGTTTGTTATATTTTTACAGATTATATAGATTGCTATTAATAATCCGATTTTGCAATAAATAGTCAGATTAGGTGTCATTGTCTCTTTTTTAGGATTATTAAGTTTTAGTTAGCGTTATGGATACAAATCACGATGAAGATAGTCGCTCTCTCTCGCCTATCATCCAACCTAACCCTTCACGCGCCGAAATATAATTATATTTAACAAAAATAGTAGATTAATAAAAAAAAACTTACAAAGGAACTCAATGTAGAAACATGAAGGTAATAAATAATAATGTTATTAATTAATAAATTTCTTTTAGAGTATATTATTGATTGCATATTATGGATGCGCATCATAATAATAAAAATAACAAATATTTGGTAAAAAGTATCAACAATCTGTACGACCTAGGTCAATCCTCGTTTACTAAAGACTAGTTTTCACTAATTGTGTATGGTCTTCAAACAATAACGCTGACTAAGTTTACCAACCTGCTCTGTATAACGATACAAGTTCTAATGCAGATCAGTTGGACTGCAAGCCCCGGGCACAGACTCCTAGCCTGGCAGAAGTACATACTTCCCTTTTCGCTGAATATACGACGTGACCTGCCGTCCTCAACAATGGTGACCTGACCACCGACACTGGACAGCAGCAAGGTATACCACCCCTCATGAGTGAAGATTGGAGTTAGCTTTCTAGGTCTGCAATCAAATGCAACTAAGCCCTGCAGCAGCAACTCGGCAACTGGCGGACGACGGTAACACGGCAGCCCACAGCCAGGTGATAATGCGACCTACACCGGTGTGGCAGTTCTGCATACGAAGCCATACCGCCCGTAGAGTAGAGCACATATCGTCATATCGGGAGACTGGAGTGTAACTGACCTATGTACGAGTATTTCAATCAAAAGCAAAGCCATTGCTTTGCTTTTGATTTTCTTTTTTGAGTAACGAAGAAATTAATACAGGATCGACGAAAGCCAAGCTCACCCGACACTTTACCAAAGATATCCAGGACGCCAGCCTGAGAATAGTATGGCCCTCAAACAGCTAAAAAAGAACAAGGTGGCGGGTGACGATGGAATCACTAGAGAACTTCTGAGAGCTGACGGAAAGCCGATACTCAGAGGTTTCTAGAAGCTATAGGAACAGTGTACTCAAATTATCCAGACTATTAATTATATCTAGGACAGACAGTCCTAGTAAAGTGAGTCCAATTTCGAGGAAGAGATCTCTCGTCAGATCCAACTCAAAGCTTCGAAAATTTTTTGCGTCCAACTTACTTCAGTGTCTCAAAACGACAGTGTGTGTGTTGTTGCCAACTTGCCTTGTTTGGCGACAGAAATGAAGAGATCCGTAGAAGAACTTAAGTAACCGACATCACTTGAAGAATTGCACAGCTGAAGAGTAACCGACATCACTTCAAGGATTGCACAGCTGAAGTGGCAGTTGGCGGACATAGCGAGACAAACCGGTGGCTCTGGAATAGTGATCGCGCACCGGATGCCCCCACCCCCTGACAAAGTAGTCCGACGATCTGGTGAAGGTCGGAGGAAGCTGCTGGATGTGGGCAGGACAGGGCCAATCGTTGTGGAGAACCTTGGGGAAGGCCTACACCCAACAGTAAGTGTCGAGCGGCTGATATAATAAACCAAAAATAAAACAAAGTAATTTCCATGGGCTTTATGTAATTTCCATGGTGTTTTATACATGGAAATTACGCCATGGAAATTACCAAAAAGCATTAATTTTGAAATTTATCGGCATTGAAGAGATATAACCTGCTACTTTGTTACTGGTTAAGTACATTTGGGAGTAAGGTATTGCACCTCAGAACCCGTTTACAAAAAATAGCACAATTATATTGCAAAAATGTGACATGGAAATACATTAGAAATGAGAACCAAAATTTTTAAAATCGTAGAACTTAGTCTTGCACCAAAAGCGTGGGAAACAGCAACACAGTCATCTTACCTGTCAGTAGCGGTGTAACTGTCGATTCGAAAACATCAATCACTATTTGTCTGTGCCTAGCCAGTCCAGAGCAATGGCCTTCGCAAGAGGGCGCAGTGAAAAAGTAGCTAGGCGTGTGACATACTTACTTAGGTCCATAAAATCAAAAGTTTCCCTCCGATAGGATTTAAAATTTGATCTGTATATAACGTGATATGTCTATTTTAAATGTGTGTACAAAACTGATTAAAAACGTGGGTGATTTCAAAAATATCCGCGATTTCTCATAAGCCGGCGCCCGTGTGACACGTAAAAACGTGCAAAATAACCCCGTTTTTGAGGTGTTGAGAGTGAGTTACTCCGATCTACGTAGTTTTTAACCAGTGAAATCTATATGACACGATGCTTAATGAAATGTAGAAACGATGTAATGATAGTTTTAATCATAATTATTTGTTTTTATAGGAGATATGAGTCACACACACTCAAAAATTGCTCTCCCAAGAACTACCCAATTAGATTTCGCATTACATTTTAATTAAAAGTACGTTAATAACTAACGGTAAAGTTAGTCCAATATCTAGATTATAAGGGTTCGTCCCAGATCAATTACGATTACTCAATGGTCTCAGTTAACCCTCTAATAGTCGCATTACGCGGGTCGAATGCACCACGGGGACTGATGGCGGCCTCCGTCAATAAATATAGGTTATAACTTTGAAATGAGACCGTTGCTAGTTAGACGAGTACCATGTAGTATATATTTAAGTAAAATATGTACCTCACTAGTACTAAATAATATACTAGAAAAAATACGACTCGCACCAGATCAATACTCAGACGGGAATCGAACCCGCGACCTTTGGATATCCGGTCCAATGCTCTGACCGCTAGTGACTCGGTAGCTCAGCGGTCAGAGCATTGGACCGGATATCCAAAGGTCGCGGGTTTGATTCCCGTCTGAGTATTGATCTGGTGCGAGTCGTATTTTTTCTAGTATATATTTAGTATTGTGTAAAAATAGCATTGTGAATGCAAAAATCTCAAATTTGAAAATACCTCACTAGTTTTAATTTTTAAATACCTAGGTTTTTTTTGTACATTTTGTTCATTGGTTGGTTGCTTATTTCAAGTCCGCCTGGCTGACCACCATCTTACCAAAGTCTGACGCTATAGACAACAATTTAAAAATTGTTGTGTCCGGCAGTTCGAGGTAAGATAGCCAGTTTCTCAGTTATGAGGATTCCGGGTGTAGTGCGCTTCCACCTTCGGCATTATCGGCACTTAACATTAGGTGAGTTGAAGGCCAAGCACTATCCCGTTGTGCATTAAAAAACATATAGAAACTTTCTACCTACATGAACCTTAGAATGTTTAAATAAAAAAACTCTCCATTAACTCTGTGTAAAAATTAATTAATCACTACCAACATTGTTAAATAAAACGAAGAATCAGTCAACTTTGCGAAACCTCCCATAAAACGGTAACAAAAGAGTATAAGCCCACAATACGGTTTTTGTTTACAAACGATAATTAACAACAAACTCGATTAATCTGTTTGTTGCCCTGGATGTTGATCCGGGAACATCGATGGCATCAATTAATCACCATTTGAGAGCTTCCCATACGCCCCCCGTCGGGAGGGGCGGACGGGCTGATACGCCAAATTAACTGATGCCGTTGAAGGGTTAATATGAGTTTTATCTTGCCAACCCTCCGCTGCCGCCGTTGGACGCTAAATAAGATAGCGTTATGTAGGTACTATTACGAACTTTCACTGTAAATGTATACTTACGTACTTATTCTGTTCAACTTATGATTAGAATAAATAACAGGGAATCAAACGTATGTAACGTGAGAGATAATATTTATCATTTTTTCAGTGTTAGAATGTAGGTAGCCTCTTACGTAATCATAATAAAAGTAATATTAAAAAAAAATTTTTCACTCCTCTTGCTCAAAAAGTGCGTCATTGTAACGTACAAGAGTCGAGATAAAATAGCATAATAAGCCCTAGGGGATAAAGTTTTTTCTTTTTTAATGTTTGTCTATTACCATTGAGCCTACTAAAACGAAGAAGTCTTTATTCATAATCACGAATAAAAACTCGCTCGACTTAATACTAGGGGTCTATTACGAAAAGTTTAATGCGATACACGCAGCTGCGTCCGTGCTTCGTTCTGATTGATTCCTATTACAAAGCACTTGCGTATGCGATATTGCAAAGTGATTGCGTAAATTTGACAGTTTCTCTCTAGTGGATCCGTCATTATTCGTTCAATAGACTATGGACTACGATGCTATATTAAAAATATTTGTAATAACTACAACCGACGAACTGCGGACGACTATCGTGACCAAGTTTCGTAATTGGCCCCCAGTTTCTCATTCTTATTTTTGAAAATGGAACTAAAAGCATCTCTTCGGTGAAATCATAGACTTATTTATACTCTGTGTACAGAGTGAATCGTAGAATGCGTGTTTGTGTTGCTTAGCTGCTACAGCGGAAATTAAAAAAGGTACCGTGGCGCGAAATCTTTAGAATTTTTCTATAATTACAAACTGATTGAATTGTGTGACTGTAATAGGAAAGAAATAATTTTAATCTTTTGCCGTCAAGCACAAATCATTTATTTAAATATTGTACAAAAAGTTTATGAAGTGGAGGATAGAAAAACGAGTGGATTCGTTTACGGAAGTAGGTATAAACTATTTAATATTGTATTTTATTTTCTCGCAATCGTAGTGAAAAGTATAGTGTAACACACGACGCTAAAACCCATTGTAACTCGGTTTCTATTTATTCCCTCGCTAAAGCTCGGGAATAAAACTACCTCGTATGCAATGGGTAATTTTAGCGTCTTGTATAACAATCTACTATTAAAAAACAAAAAACCGACTTCAAAAAACCTACCTCTAAAAAGCAAGAAATAATATTCGTAATAATAATAATACGTCTATTGAAGTCGGGTGGGGCTGGAGTACAAATTCCTTTTTTTTTATTCTAAAAGCCCCACCCGACTTCAATAGACGTATTTTTATTATTACGAATATTATTTCTTGCTTTTTAGAGGTAGGTTTTTTGATGTCGGTTTTTTGAAGTCGGTTTTTTGTTTTTTTTTAATCATTTTTTTATTTTTTTATTTTTAGTGTAGGTACCTTGTAGGTAAGGTATATTATATATGTAGAAAAATCGGCTCAGCCAAACGTAAGATAATCGCGGGGAAACATACTTAAATACGGCTCAAACTGAGAACCTCCTTTTTTAAGTCGATTAAAAAACTACACTTAAGATATCCCTCTTCCAAAAAAAGAATAATTATCTAATTCAGTTCATAAACAAAGAAGTAATACGACCAATCATCGAGGTAATTCACACAAAATCATACTATTTTCGTGCTTTTTTCAAAATTACTTGAAAAGTACTGAACCGATTTCCAAATTTTAAAAAATGGGACCAACTTGGGAGTGTACCTAATGTAATAACGTTTGAATCATTTCAATCGGTCCAGCCGTCTGCGAGTAATCTGTGGACATACACAAAAAAAAATACAGACGAACATAGAACCTCCTCCTTTTTTGGAAGTCGGTTAAAAATATTAAAAACACGACTTCCCTGCCAAAAACGAAATAATAGGTTAAATAACAATTAATGTCACTGCAGTCAGGAGACCGTTCTGTGAAACTTTTTAATCAAAGATGTCCCCCGACTGCAATGACACTTATTTAACTTTTTAGTTCGTATAATATTTTTTAATATTATTTATTTTTTAGTAAATCATAAATTTTAGGGACAAATTATACAATTTTGGAGTGTGCTCATCAAGGCATTTCATTTGATACCCATATTGTAATCATTGAAGTATTTATTTTATAATATTACAAAATGGCGTTCGTGCAGCCAATTTAGTGGTTTTTTTTACAAAAAATCTATAGCCAGTGTAATGCCAGGGGTGATTCTAACGATATACTTCATTTAATACAAGGGTCTTCAACCTTTTTGAAGTCAAGGGCCTAATATACTCTGATATTGGTTCGGTGGGCCTCAACACAAGAAAAACATTATATTCTAACTAAATAGGTAGGTAAAATAGGTATAATTTGTAGACATGTGAATTTAATTTTGTCAATACAATGACGGGCCGCCAAGAACGTAACCGCGGGCCGCATGCGGCCCGCGGGCCGCGGGTTGAAGACCCTTGATATAATACATCCGAAACTGTAGAGAAGAATAAAGAAACTTACATACATACAAACATACATGAAGACTGAACACAATAAACTCTTCTTTTTTGGGCAGTCGTGTAATAAAACAAACCATTTTTCAAATATCGTGGTGTGTTCAGGATTTCATTTATTTCTGTCAAAGTAGAAACACGTTTAAGTAGCAGCATATACATACTTACATATAAAGAGACGGACGTCCCTTCGTCCGTCCCTTCGTTTATATTCCAATTAGAGTGGGTCACTTGCGTATGACCACTTCGGGTGCACTGTTTCATCCACATCTGTTCCATTTTAACCCAATTATTTTATCATCACTCTTATGAAAATGTTTACAGTAACAACTGTAAAGAAAATACAACTATATCTTATACAAAAAATAACTTACTTAATCTTAATTAAATTTATTGCTCGTTAAGCACATCTATCGAATATTAAGTCGTATACCTAGATTGAAGCTAAGGTTCTATTGTTTATTTACAAACAATAACTTCAGTAAAATATAGTTTGTTGTTGTTAGTAGCAGGCAAAAGTGCCTATAAAGTGGCCAAGTTTTGCTCTTTTGCCTACTACTACTATTACGAACTATATTTACCTGAGGTAGGTAATTGTTTGTAAATAATCTATAGTTTATTTAGCTTCAATCTGTACTTGCGATTTTAAATACATTACGTACTTAACGAGCAATTAATTTAATTAAGTTGAGGGCGCCACTTTAGGGTTTACAGGAGCCTTAAAAGAGAAAATAAAATTATAAAATCAAGTTTCTTGTTTTAGTCGTTTTAGTAAGACCATTAGAAATATTAGAATAGATGCTTATGATATTGCAGATTTTTCGACTAGGTAAATTATAAAAGAGAACAAAATGAATCATATTAAGATCATTATTATTAAATTATTCGTACTTCGTATGTTTACAGATTATTTGAAATTCTGTCCGACGCGTAGTTTCGTCCCAAAACTAAGTTTAATTCGAGGCCCGGAACTTGCCGTTTCGTTATACATAGGTAATGGAGGGCCGGATACGCAGCCATTCGTTAAACTAACGAAAGTTTAATAACTTTCACTCGAGTTATCCCAGGAATCGAGATGAGTTTGCTGAATGTCTATTTTAAAGTTTAAGTTAGTTAATTTGATTATATTCCGTTTGATTTTGTTTTAAATTAAAGTTAAAATCAGTAATTTTTCCATTGAAGGAGTAAAAAGATTGATTTCAAGTAAGTATATTATAACTCTTGTAACTTGAGCGAAATAGAACATTTTTCATACATAAGATTATTGCCAATGGAAACTGGTGACAAGAACAGGAGTATATCTTCCTGAGGGTTATTACAAAATGGAATCACGATGGTCGGACGCAATTCGTCGTTCAATTTACTTGATATTGAACCTTATTCGTGAGTCAATAGTACCACGGCGTGGGACGAACATCGTACGCTTATCGCGTTGTTTTTTTGTAATAGGCCCTCTGGAGCCATAACCCTGGTAAAGATAACGTTAGTGTCGGTTTATCTCCTAATCCTAACAAATAAACTGTTACGCCATTAATATCAAACTGCGTTTTAGTGATGTGCTATGAGTATCAGTATCGACAACCTTCAAAGTTGAGTAACACGCCAGTTTTTAAGGTGTCGCCACCTCTGAAGTCCCGGGTTCGATCCCCAACTGGGTCAATTTAGAAAACAAACTTTTCTACATAGTTCAGAGAGCTTTAGCTACTTACTTTGGAATTAGAGCAATGTTTATGATGTCGTCTAATATTTATTAGTATGTAACAATGTTACTTGTTGGATCAGATTACGCTACTGTTATAAATAAAATAAAATGCTAATAGCTTCTATTCTAGTGTTATGTGATGCGATATTAAAAATAGCATAACGTATGCAAAGAATTCTATTAGCATTAAGTAGGTACATTACAAGAAAGGTATATAATTGGACATGAATAATACAATATCGAACATAATTAGCTACTGTTGGAAATATAAATAAGCGATTCATTTTTGTTTTTAAACAAAATATTAGTAAACAACAACTAATCACTGTTTTGTTAGCTTGAAATATTCTAAAAACTTCATTGGAAATCTAAATATTTAACGACTCTCTCCTTCTCTCTGATACTAGATATTTTTATCACTGTGAAATATCAGTTGCTACATATTAAATCGCAGCGCCTATCCACACTCGTTCTATTTTACGAGCACCGCATCAAAATCGTTACAGCAGTTAAGATGGCTGCCAGCACGTAAAACGATACAGGTTTTACAGGGACAGTTATTAAATTGTTATTTAGTGCCTTATCGTAATATTTTGGTATATTTATTTGAAAGATAAGTTATTTCTTTATTTCATATAAATATCTATTCTACATTGCTATGCCTGTCAAGTTACATGCGACTAGCTAGTAACTAAGTCGTATGTAATGAAATTGTAAATAAATATTACCGCCTGCTTGATGTTTGTTATAAATTTTATACAAAAACCATTTCTAAAGTTCATTCATATTACCTCTCTATGTCTTGTCCATCAGCCATTTTTGATGTCCCCACTGCTGGGGCACAGGCCTTCCTTATGGGTGGTAATGAGGATGGGCCATAACCCACCACGCGGGCACAATGCGGATTGGTTAACGACTGCAAATGCAGCCGGGACCAACTGCTTAACGTGCCTTCCGAAGCACGGAGGAGCTCAACATAATAAATTTTTGGTCACCCATCCCATGACCGACCCTTGCGAACGTTGCTTAACTTCCGCAATCGCTGGGCCAGGCGCTAAACCACTGCGCCACCGAGCTCCACCTCTCTATGAGTTCATCATAATTAATAACATATTGAATAGAAGCAACCCTGAAATCGTGAAAAAGTTCCAGAAACATTCTACTTTTCTGTAAATATAAATGTTTTTTTTATAAATTTAGTGCACCTAATATAGACCTTTAACTGTTTTACATCATTGTAATTAAAAATCTTTTGTTCCAAACTTGATTCAGTTAAATCGGCCCGCATCTAACTCACCATCTCCCCATCTGTATCGGTGCGTTTAACATAAAGGCGATAAGGCCAGTTTCCCGGCCCACTTGCCCAGTAGCCCAGTGGCCCCACCACAAAGGACTACTCGATACTGCTCAGTAGTGCCCAGCCGACTGTATCTGTAGCTGTTCCCGTTGTTACACACGACACGACACGAACAATATATTCAAGTTTGTAAATATCGTTACTTATGGCTGTTACAGCTGATAAGTTTCTTGCGCCCGTTCTTCTTGTCAGTTAAAAATGTCTGGAACGGGTTGTAGGAAAATATAGACGATTCAAAATAACTTAATAATTAAGTTTATTTAAATTAAAAAAAAGAACTGACGATACATTTTCACGTTTCAAGCGAAATATTGATTATGCTGTGTTACTGCAGGATATAAAGTACTACTTTTTATCCTGTGGTACTTACAGATTTGACTCGACTTATAATTATTGTTTTTTTGTTCGATGTAAATCTTATAAGTTCAAATAATTCAAGCGTTTTAACGACAACATACAGGATGGAAATAAAAGATGGTAGTTTGAGGGAAAGTACCGTAAATATTGATGATGGCGACATTCTTTTATTTTTAAAAATAAGTAAAACTGCATTCAATTGTTTATGAAAAATCGCTTGTCTCAGCCGAAAATCGAACTGGCACCAAACCGACAGCACTTTAGAGTTCAATATTGTTCTAAAATACATACATTTAGTACAATATCGGACTGTTCGGACATCTTAAATTGAAAGGTGTGTAATATTAATTATCTTAAGGTGTGGTTACCCCTTAAAATAAGTGTCTTACCTATGGACGTAGTGTAGCACGTCATACAATAACAAAATGTGGCACATGCCGTTTGACAAATCACGCGGCATTAAATGTCAAGTTGTATGACAAGTCGTGGGGGACTTTCATAGTGGGCTGCGTTTTGGGGGAGTTTGAGGTGTCCCACAAATGCCATTGTCATGCAATATCCACAGGTATAGATGATTGAAGGTCTTACTAAAATAAAAAGGTATTTTTCTTGAATGGTTTTACGTGGGTCGTGGACGTTGTCATTCCGACACATTTGTTTGTAATTATTATCGTCCAACGTCATTATGGTGTAATGGACACACAGGCAGCACTTCCTTGATGGTATCGCGCGATCCTGATAGGCGATAATGCGACTCATAAACACCCAGCGGCAACTTTTGGGTCGCTGAACGGTAAATTACGCTTTCCGTACTTTACTCTTTGTAAAAGGAATAAATTTATTTAAAATTATTGTAAATAATGAAAGGTAAAAAATTACAGTTTTTTTTGTTTAATTTACTCCTTAGATCCTACTAATAACGGGTGTAACAAGACACTCAACGAAGCCGAAGTCCACGCATTCCGCCCATCATCAGGACCATTTTTGTCTTTTAGACTATACCTGGGAAACCAATAGCTACGACGTTATTGAAGGTCAAAGTAAAAAAAAATCATTTTTTTATGAAATCTTATTTTATTCGTTATTTTCTAATTTTTGTCTACAGAAACATTTTCAAAATTTGATGTATTTCGTAACAAACAATGGCTTCAAAACGTCATCACTCAATGTATTTCATGAGCACGCACATAAACGCTGCCTTTCAACTCGGCCGCACGCAGCTGTGTAGCATTCACTCGCAGGCGCGGTCTTTTGTACGCGTTACATTGCGTGGTAATGTATGCAATGCTTTTTTAACACCAAAAATTAAAATCGTTTCCCAGCAATAATTTTGAACAGAAATGGTCCAGATGATGGGCAGAATACGTAGACCTCGGCTTCGTTGAAGGTCTTGTTACACCCGGTATTATAATGTTAGTTTGGTTTTTTTTTTATTTTTTATTTATTTATCAAAAATAAAACATTACATTGATGTTACGCACACCAAAAATCACGTCGATTTGTCCGGTGCGGTGTGATGAGAGTACGTATGACAACAGTTACTAGATGTTGTTGTTGTGTTGGTTGTTAAGATGTTTGGATGTTTGTAACTCAATCACGTAAAAACGGCTGAACGGATTTGGATGTTTGTAACACAGATAGTTTACGGTCAAAAGTTTCCGAATGTTGAAGACGCGGGCGGTAGCTATAGTTAAGGAATAAAAAATAAAACTCTAAAGTGAAAGTGAAAGTGAAAGTGAAATAAGCTTTATTCAAATAAACTTAATTATTAAGTACTTTTGAATTTAACAATAAGTGGGCAGATTTACGAGGTACGAGTTTGGCCATTAGAACAATGTATTGTCTGTCCGTGTGTTACGTAACTAAGCTGAAAACAATACTCTTTTAGATGTTAATAGCAGGTATGCCTTGTTTGAAATATAGGTCTATATTGAAATGAGTTTTCTGTTTATCGTATTGTCGGTATATACTTTAGATAGGTATCATAATATAGAAAGTACGTTTGATTAGTCATTTATATTAAAATCAAAAATATTTGGCAGTCAGCCTTATGTATATTTTACAAAGCATGTTTAAAAAAATATTTATTTGATAAAGACATAATTCGTTTAAAAAATTTTAATTTCTAAAAAATAGAGTTTTGTATTTTTTAAAGATATAGTTAAGTGTTTACTACCTTTTCATTTTGTTGTAGGAGCTAGGTGGCGCAGTGGTTTAGCGCCTGGCCCAGCGATTATGGAGGTTGAGCAACGTTCGCAAGGGCCGGTCATGGGATGGGTGACCAAAAATTTATTATCTCGAGCTCCTCCGTGCTTCGGAAGGCACGTTAAGCCGTTGGTCCCGGCTGCATTTGCAGTCGTTGACACCCACCAATCCGCATTGGGCCCGCGTGGTGGGTTATGTTATTGCCCATCCTCCTTACCACCCATAAGGAAGGCCTGTGCCCCAGCAGTGGGGACATCAAAAATGGCTGATGGACAATTGTATTTGTAATACATGTACAATATGGCACGTTTGTATAAAATTAAATTATATAACAATTATAATATAACAAGTGGCCATGTGAACTGTAGACATGAATCTTCGAATTTTTTTTTAAATATATTTTTTTCAATATTTGACAACATCACATACATTGCTCCGATTCCAAAGTAAGTAGCTAATAAGCACTTGTGTAATGGAAATCAGAGACAATGGTGGTATCACAAACACCCAGACCTGAGACAATATAGAAAAGTTCATTTCCTACATTGACCCCACCGGGGATCGAACCCGGGACCTCAAGAGATGGTGACGCCTTGAAAACCGGCGTGCAAACCACTCGACCAATGAGGTCGTCAAAAATTGGGCTCGTACGCCGACAAAGAACCTTCTCTCGCGCTTCACGCTCTGCTTGCTCAGTCAATAATCAAACGTCACTTATACGAGTCACATTTTTGAAATGGCTGAAATATGATTTTTTCACATATTCCCGCCATTTAGAAAAACATCGAAAACCTGAATCGACAAAAAAAAATATATTTATCAAACCTGCCCACAAAATTGCGCCAGAATCGGTTGAGAAATACGTCATGTAGAGGAGAACAAACGGACAGTCGGACTGACATACGAAAGCCTTTTTTGCTAGGGTTGGCAAAACATTTTTAAAGAACAAAACATCATGTTTTATTTAGTAAACAAAAAAACAAAAAAAAAAACAAATTAATGTTTTATTTAGAAAACAAAAAAAACATGTTTTAAATAATTTTTTTATAAATGTTTTAATTGATTTGTTTTAAACATATTTCAAACATGTTTCAAACATTTAAATGAATTGTTTTGTAATTGGAGTAAGGGGAAGAAAGTAACAATAGCAAAAAACACTGCAGTACAAGCGGAGCGAATTATTTTCATCCCTTTCCCATTTACCTACACTAGAATACACGTTATTCGTTAGTTCACTTATTGTAGTCTTCCACGTAGTACTTCTTCCACTTAGTAGAGATTCCACGAATTCAAAATTCAGAGTTGCCGTCACAATTTACAATTTACCTCAAAATTATAATGTTGCTTATAAAAATTTTAAAAAAGTACAAGAAATATTAATTATGAGTACTTACCTAATTTTAGGAAAGTAACCCTTAATGTTTTTGAAATATATTTTAAACATGTTTAAAACAAAATGTTTTAAAAAGATGTGTTTTTTTCCAGTGTTTTAATCATTGCCAACCCTATTTTTTGCCCAAGCTGAAACGGAAACGCAGCGCCCGCGCTGCGCACTCGGTCAACGAATAGTGAAACCAAAACTGAAAGTGTACCATGTTAATTTTTAATACATTTGAAATGACAAACATTAATTTAACAGCGACACACATTTGCTTTCAACTTCCGTTTTCAACAAAACTCGCGACACCGCGCACAAAATGCTGTCATTAACACAGTTTTATTATGTAGGCTTTAATTAATGATAACGGATGATATTATCATTAAAACCTATGCAGCTTGGCTAGTTTTTTTGTCACCGATTTTAATCACAATTAACAACGTCGCTTAACAATTGTTAAGGTACCCTGAGCGAAAGTGGCGCCGCGGTGAATTATATTTAATATTATAATTCTAATACACAATTAAAAAAATGTTTATCGTGGAGATTTTAGGGCCCACAGTCTAGTATTTTTAGACGGTATCGTTACATTCCCTCGTAGTCACTGCTAGAAGTAGATAGCAAAACTGCTAAAAGTGGCCGTTTTTGACACATTTGCTATCTACTTCTACGAATGACTACGAGAGCATGTAGTGACCTTCTAAAAATACTAGACCATGGGCGCTAAAATCTCCACGATAAACATTATTAAAATCTTTTTCTATTAATAACTTACTAAATAAAAACCTCCGAGGGCGCCACTTTCGGTCATACAACCGCCTTAAGCGACGTTAGGAAAGGCCTGTCTTCGAATGGGTGTTGTGTTTACTTTACTTTTTTATTCGCTTTCTAATTCTTTCTTTTTCTATTATACTAGGTATTAACTTTTGTAATGTAATTAAAAGGCATATATCATTTAACAATACAATTATTATCAAACAAAAAATAAAAATAAAACTTAACATTCTTTACAATGATTTAAAAAAACACTTTTTTGAAAAAATATAAAAATTGCAATTTTATTCATGTTTAAAACATCACCTCCATCAAAAGCAATACATTTATTTAGGCTGAAAACATCTTCTCTTTCAAAAAACCTAAGATTTATGAGAATGTATTGAAAAAATAAAATAATTTTTTTGTCGATTTTTTTGTTGTTTTTATTCATGCAAAAAGTCGTTCTTAATGATGAGCCCTTGTAATGGTTTTCAGTTGTGGTTTGCGCTTTCGGTTGCTGTTACAATTTACAAACACCAATCGGAACCACTGATCGCTACAGTGGCACCAATTGGTCTATTAGAAAAACTTACAGGTTATACACACAACACACACACACATAAACACACATACTAATTTTCATTTGCATTTATAAGAAAGTTTGTTTTACATAGTAAGTTCCTTCTAGATTCAACAAATTTATTTTTGTGTTTTACTGTTATAATTCTATAAGTTCGAGGTGGGCGCTAATAGCTGCGACACAGTCTTTGACTAATGTGGTTATTAACGTTAATTTGATTTTGTTAAAAATGTATAGACACAAATAAATAATTTTTGAATTTTTTTTGAATTTTTGTATAGGGTATTTAGACGGGTGACTAAAGTCGCACAACGTTCGCCGCACGGCGGAAAACCGTGTAAATTGCAGTTCGGCCTAGGCCGCAGGTGGCTGAACAAAATTATCTGATCCGCTGACCAAAATGGGAACTATGTTATTACATTATTGTCACCCAGGTTACGCCATCAACTATTTACATAGACGACAGCGATGCCATCACCTGCGATTCAATTTTGGAAGCGACCGTAGGTGACTGAAGTCGACCGTTACAGGTGACTAAAATCGACTCATGTAAATAGTCCATTATGTACCAATGTCAGTACATAACTAATATTGCAAAAGTTATTGAATTACTCGTAATTTATTGACAATTATATACAATATTATGAAGCCGCTCGGTAGCCACATAAATAGCTATGATTTGAATATGCCGATGCATAATGGTTGTTATTCGTTTCTCAACGCATTTGCAATGTTAATTGACGCAGAATTACGTCGATTGTTAGCCGGTTGTATGTAAACAGTAATAAATTGTAATCAAGACCTTTTATGTTGTCAAGCCATGAAAGGTAGCGATAGCCATTTTGTCTATACTAACCACAGACCATACAACAAGTACTTGATATTAAATAAATACTCAAAATAGTCAACAAAATGTAATTCTGAAAATAATAAATTCAAGCAAAATACGAAATGAAAAGACAGTTCGTGCGGAGACAACTGAATATTTTTATATTGACATTAAAAAAAGGATTGTCCATCAGACATTTTTGATGTCCCCACTGCTGGAGCACAGGCCTTCCTTATGGGTGGTAAGGAGGATGGGCCATAACCCACCACGCGGGCCCAATGCGGATTGGTGGGTGTTAACGACTGCAAATGCAGCCGGGACCAACGGCAAAGGCACGTTATGCCTTCCGAAGCACGGAGGAGCTCGAGATAATAAATTTTTGGTCACCCATCCCATGACCGACCCTTGCGAAGGTTGCTTAACTTCCGCAATCGCTGGGCCAGGCGCTAAACCACTGCGCCACCGAGCTTCTCACTGAAACTGTTTATATATTTAAAAAAAAGGATTAAAATAGTAAAATAATAACAGACAAAATTAAATTGTGTGAATCCTCCTTTGTCGGTAATAAAATGTTTTGATATTATTTCAATGATTCCTCAATTTCGGCTTGTAGAGTTAAAACTAGACAAGTGTGAGACTGCCTCGCTAATTAAAGGTTTCGTTTTGTTTGACTTTCAGATTTTTTCTTTTATATTGCTGTGAAAGTGTTAGTTTTTTTAACAAAAAAAAAGTTTATTGATGGAGATCAACTGGAAACAATGCATGCGTCAAAATATGTGACATAAATGGTTGGATTTTTTTTCAGAAGATACAGTTAGCTTGCAACAATCGCTGCTTTGTATAATTTCATCTGATACCTACACATGCATCTTGATTTAAAGGGCGATTATGCAAACAGACAGACAAGACAAGGGCAACGAATTGATCCAATAAAGTTTTTTTTATTTTATTTAGCCCGCTACTGCTTATGACTTATACCTTGTTTGTAATCCGAAGTCCGCTCCGCTCGTGCCGGTGTTATTTTTACTATTGTTAAGGCGGGTAGCCGCTAACTGGCGGCGGTCATGCGAGCTGTTGAAATCAATGATAGTTGGTTTAAATTATATTGTTGCACGATTGTACACGTGTCGAAATATTACCGACGTGTAGATTTCCTTGTGTGGGACTTGTCCTTTGATATGAACTACAAACAATCATCTTACATATAGGATTATTTTTTGCCTTATTTCGTAGGGTATTAAGAAACACTATTGTGTTTCTTGAGGAGCTCAATAGCGCAGTGGTTTAGCGCCTGGCCCAGCGGTTGCGGAGGTTAAGCAACTTTCTCAAGTGTCGGTCATGGGATGGGTGACCAAAAATGTACTATCTCGAGCTCCTCCGTGCTTCGGAAGGCACGTTAAGCCTTTGGTCTCGGGTGCATTTGCAGCCGTACCCACCCACCTAACAATCCGCATTGGACCCGTGCGCTGGGTTATGGCCCATTCATCCATACGGAAGGTCTGTGCCCCAGCAGTGGGGACATTAATAATGGCTGATGGTCAGTGTTTCTTGGTTACAATTTTTTAAGGCTTTCTAATCCTGCAAGACAATATTTTCTTACCTAATATTATAACCAATAAAAAACCCGCCTGCATAAAAAGACATGTCAACTGAAAAGATTAAAACAAGATTGCATGGCATTGCATGGCATGCAAAGAAAGTGACATTATGAATGATTTGGATTAAATGCCTTCAACTGCATGTTATTATGTTACCTTTAATATTTAATTTTGTTTCCATCTTTTCAGTTGACTTGTCTTTTTATGCAGGCGGGTTTTTTTTTTATTTAAGTACTTATCTCTTTTTAGTTTTATAACACCACCTTCTTAAGAACACTTGGGCTGACAAGACAAATCTAACGATATCTTAATCATAGAAATCCGTTCAGCCGTTTGAAAGATATTTATGGGGTAATAAAGAATATTACATACAAACAAGATACGCGCGAAACACATAACCCTCTTGCAGTCGGGTAAAAATAGATTCCATTAGAATATTTCACTTTTAATTTGTTTACAACTGCGAAATGTCAAATGGCTATACACGTGGAGCCTTAAAACATACAATAAATAATAAAAATGACGCACAATATTAATCAGTGTATTAAGTTATTTACCATACTTACGTGAGTCATAAAAAATAGCCACTATCATAATATCGTGACACGAGTAAGTTAACCCCCCCACGGGACATAATTTGGTAACTTTAGATTTCCGAGCCGAATTGAACCTTATTGCTTTGTTTATAAAAGCTCCCAGCTCGGTAATGACGGTGTTCGGAGTGATTATACGTATAATAGTAAGTAAATTGTGAGTGGAAGCCGCGGGGCGCATTTTATGTGTTTGTCTGTCCGACGGAATTCTGCCTGCGCTGTTTACTATGAGTACCTTGTACAGTGGCGAGCAGGAAATGTGAACACTTCCATATTTTGAGAAAGCGGATTAAGCGAATTTTTATTGTGAAAACTCTGGAAAATTTATTTGAAGCATAGAAATTTTAATACAATTCAGCTGATCTATTGAAACAGGGTCATAAAAAGTGATATTGAAAGAGTTATATTAAAAATATTAAACAAGCTCCAATGAATGTATTTAAAAGGTATGAGTTTAAATGTAAACTCATGCCATTAAAATACATTTATTGGAGCTTAAGAAAAACAATAATAAAAAAAAATGTTATCAATTTTTTTATAAACACCAAAGACGAAAAATAAACAGTTTACTTTTAGCACAAAACTTAAAATTTTGACTTTTTTCAAAACCTATAGTCAGTGTGATACACTCTGTAAGGATTCTAACGATACCTCACACATCCAAAACTGTTCAGGCATTTAGAAGTTACGGTGGAATAAAGAAAATCACATACATGAACTCTGAACACAATACACTATTCTATTTTTTGGGCAGTCGTGTTAAAACAATCCAATTGTTTTTTATTATCATAACAACAGCTCCGCCATTTACATTAAAAATCCATAATGATTTCACCGGAAAACATCGCATAATGCGTAATGTCTATTTATAACCAGAAATGATTTTATTAAGTATACGTATGTCTTGATGTGGAACCGGTCCGGATAGCCGATATGAGCTTTTCCTTTTAACACAACAAAGTTAACATAGTCAAAATTATGAGAGAATGAAAGCTTTCTATCAAAATAATTGTCAAAGTCAAAGTCAAAATGTCTTTATTCAAATAAACTTAATAATTAAGCAGTTTCGAATCGTCTATATATTTTCCTACTACACGTTCCAGACTTTTTTAACTGACAAGAAGAACGGGCGCAAGAAACTTATTAGCTTTAACAGAGTAAGTAACGATATTTCCTAAAAAAAAAAAATATCTGCGCATTACCTGCTTTGTGGGACAGTTAGCAATGACACCACTCCTACTTACATGGGCGTAACGAGGGGGGGTGGGGGGGCAGGGAGGGGCAGCTTCCACCCTTGGATTTTGTTTACCTCTAACTAACTATCAATTTTTATCAATAAAAGTTTTAACAACTCAGACAATGTACACGATAACCAACTTCAGAGTTCTTGTGGTGCTACTGGTGTATTTTGATCTTTTAACTAAACCATACACTCTCGAGTGAAGTTGCCGAGGATCACCGTCATTATCAAATTAATTATACATAGGTCCAAAAATGCATAGTTTCGAAGATATTTTCAATCTTCAAAATTTATTATTACCCTTATGAAGATTCTTATTTTTGCATACACATACTTTTTTAGTATTATCAATGACTAAACGTAAAGATGATGTTTAGCTTTCATTGACAAATGAAACTGATACTTACCTACTAAGGTTATCATTCATATTTATAAGTATGTATATTGCCTTATGTCACATAAAAGGTGTTTTGCATTGTAGTCTTAACTTTATTGAATTATTTTGTATGAAAAATGAAAATGAAAAAAGAAATATTAATCGTATTATACTGTAAGTGTGTATACTATGTCCCAGGGTCGACTAATAATAGGTACTTCCTAGCGGAAATTACCGCCCTTTACCACAGTAAAAAGTAAAATATAATGCCCAGAGGAATAAAATTACTCCACAACGATGAGAGAGCTCAGTAATCGAATTAAACATTAATTCCTAAATCCTTTTAGGACGAGGCTCTGCGCTGATATTTCAATCATCTTAGCTTACTCAATCAAGCACCTACATTTACTGACTTTTTTAAAGGTTCCGGTAGTATTAAAATTGTATAATTATTATTTTCCCGGGGAATTTGGTAGCGCTGTGGTTTAGCGCCTGGCCCAGTGATTGTGGAGGTTAAGCAACTTTTGCAAGGGTCAGTCATGGGATGGGTGACCAAAAATTTATTTTCTCGAGCTCCTCCGTGCTTCGGAAGGCACGCTAAGCCGCTGGTCCCGGCTGCATTTGCAGTCGTTAACTCCCATCATGCCGCATTGGACTCGCGTGGTGGGCCCATCCTCCTTGTTCACCTATAAGGAAGGCCTATGCCCCAGCAATGGGGATATTAAAAATGGCTGATGGTCATTATTATTTTAACTGTATTTATTTGATCATTTTAACGCTACGTTAAAATTAAATAGACATCATTCTTGAAGATAATCTGTAAAACGGAAAATAAGAAGGAAATCGACTCAGAGGAAATTAGGAAAGTTTAAATAAAAGTTAGTACAAAATACAAAACACACAAAAATAGTAAAATGTGTAAACTTTTTACAAATTTGACACATAAAACAAAACATAAAGCGTATTAAAAAAACTGAACTAGATAAGGCAAGGCGAGGTGGAATAGTTACTCCATTTGATTTTTCAATCCTCAGATAACAGATATCGGTCAGTTTAAATATTAACCAAATCTAATAAAAGTCATTCAAAAATGTGACAGACAAATGAATGACAAGCATTTTTAATTTGGCAGTATAATACGACATCAGACGGATAAATCCCTATATGATCAGAAAGCCTAACTTGCAAAATGTCTTTAAAGCAAAACGTCTACTGCTTAATGACTAAAATGAAGATACGAAGCCAGCCCAGTGTCAGAATTTATTTGACACTGGGCTGGCTTTCGCCCGCGACTTCGTCTGCGTGGTTAGTTTAACTCTATGCCTCGGGAACAGTATTTTTTTCAGGATGAATGGTACCATACACATTTATGTCCTTCTCTGTACCCTGACAACGTGTGTGCAGATTTCATGATCGGGTGAATTTCCACTTGATTAACTAAATAGATAATTAGCTTTTTTCGTTCTAAGTAATGTTTCAGTAGAGCTCTAGCATATGGCTCTAGAGAATTGGAAGGGCAAAGTTTTTATTTTGTTTTTCAGTCCATTTCCCTTGGCCCGCAGTGCACCCGCCATTTTTACGGTAACGTCCCGTGCGCACGCGACGGCGCCGTAATGCGGCCGCCCACTTCCGCGACACTTAATAACCCCCTAATGTCCCCGCACCGAAGTTTTGTATTCTTTCATGCGCCACGGGGTGACAGGTTCAATTGAGTTGTACATTATGACTCAGGGATTCATTTATAATTCGTTTATCCATGTCATTTTGTTTCTTAAACTTTATACTGGAAAAACAACAACTTTACTTATAAGGCGGAAACCATTGCCGGTCGCTGGCGCTGAAACCACAAGAGTAGAGTAGATATTATAGACGAAATCATTTTGTTCTAGCATAATAATATTAATAATTATAAAAAAGATATTTTATGAACTTCATTGATGTCGATTGTGATCCTTAAAGTTTTTTCGGAAATAATGTGTACTTTTTTTAGTTCCAATTAAAGAAACTAACCACTCCATTTGATAATCAGATGAGAACTCTACTAATGCGTCAAAGTTCGAATCCCGGTAGTTGTCAATGTTTTTTTGACTGACAAATGAGGTCACTTTGAAGCTTTGGTTCTGGAAAATGTAACAATAAAAAACTCCATACGATCTCCTTTTTTTCTCGATTCTTTGGGGTACTTTAGGGATCTGGGCCTTATTCATTCACTCTTTATATGCTGGCCATCATCAGAACACATCCCGTTAAATTCCTTACGGAGAATAAAGGCTTCAAAGTCACACAGTTGTTTTTATGAAAATAGGCATATGATTCCATACTTTTGCTCACTATCAGATATGTGTTCACAAGTCCAAACTTTAATTAGTTAGTTTGGGGTTAAATGAATGGTGTAAGTTGTCGCGAATTATTTATTATTATTATATCTCTGCATTTGTATCCTGTATACAAAATAAACGGGAAGTTTCTAAGGAAGTAGCTAGCTACGTTTATTATTTTCAACAGAGGAATATTACTGAAACGTAATTCTGGGAAGTGTAACAAAGAGAGCCTGGAATAGAAATGAAATTCGCTGGAACTCTAGAAATGTTGGTCATTCTTTCGCTTCTCGTTCAAAGTAGAAAAGAACAAGTATTTTCCACTAAACTCCTTGAACTGACATAAAATACGTTTTGTTTAGAAAATGCTTACTACTTTTCCTGTTTAATATCAAAATCAGAGATCAGTTTCTGATCAATTTTTGATGCTATACAAAAACACATTTTATATTGATTTATTCAACCTAGGCACGACACAGAGTATATTTTGTGACCTAGGTCACTAGACTAAACATAAGCAAACTCAACTAAAGTAACACCACTAAAATATTGGCAACCCACAAAATATATTAAAATTTTAAGGGCAGGAAAGTATTTTTTTTTAAATGAATTTGATAATTTCGATCAGCATAGCAATTATGGGCGGTATACAACAGCGGTCGTAACGAAACCTATTTTACACGAAACAATCCGAAAGCGAGCCATTTCCCAAATTAACTTCTAAAGTAAGCCTTGATTAATAAACACAGATTTACTGAAGCTATCCTTTATTTAGATTAAATTTTGGGCAAATTCGTTCTTAATGTGATGAAGATAAGGTTGATATTCCGATTGTCGTGCGAAGTTGGTTGGTTCCAAAACGATGCGTGGTCACGACACAGCCTTAATCATGGATAGAAAATTATTTTTACATTTATGAGTTTGTAATTAAAGTACGAGTAGATAGTAGGCACGCACGGCAGTTCATACCTACACCAGTCAAGTCATAGGCTCTATAATAGTTAATTATAAGGCAAATACTCACTACGAATATAGTCCGTTAAAGTACAGTAGCCAGTGGTACATTTAAATCACGAAAAAGGTTACCGTTTGCCTTTGAATCAAGAATCAAGAATTTATTTGCTAGAATGCGGTACATAAGGGTCTTAATATATTTCATATTGTCACATCACATTCACCAGGAGCTGGCATGCAAAATATAACAGTGATAAATATAGTATGTCAACATTAATATCATTCAAATTTACTATCTGGAAAAATTCACCTCGCGATATTCCACGGGGTGATTTTCGACTTGTAGGTCAATTTCGCCACCTCATTGAAATTAGGTTTGCGATTAGATTTTACAAACAATTTTCAATAAATAAAAACACTAAGCAAAAACTAAGTTCTGTAATGTTGGGCGTTGTCCAAAGTCTCTTTAAATAGATTGCCTTTCGGAAAATAAACTTTGTAAAACCTTAATCTTATTTCCTAAAAGGATAACTTTGTTGGTCCTTAGGGGGATCAACCCCCCTCCTTCCCCCCTCCCCCGTAACTTTGTTTCTCGTTAAAAACATAGTTAGCTAGGAATGGGGTTTCTCGTCTCCAAAAAAAAAAATATTCCAATAGGAAAGAAAGAGCCCAATAATGCAAAAGTCAAAATACGTCCTTTGCAACCAGCAGGTCGTAGATAATAAGTCCTTTTAAGTTCAAGTAATTTTCTACTTTTATATCTATTATTTATTGCGAATAGACAAAATTAATGATTTTTGAACTAGGTTACGAAACTCTATTATAGCTACTACTTAACTATCAATCATTAGTCGTAATACTATACCTATTACTATAATAACCACATTTTTACACAAAAAAACAACGAAATAAAATTTAAACCTATTAAATGAAGATCGTCTTACAGTTCATAAAACCAAGGATGTTAATTATAAGAACTACACAATCGCGCTTAGAAACACCTTGGCTGCAACTTAAAAGTAGGTAATGAAGTTTAAAGTGCATTGGCCTCTATTAAACTTAGCCGCCTCCATGCAACCGCGCGAATACGGCGTTATACTGAAACTAGTAGAAAGTGTGTGTTTTAACTTTTAACTGCCTCTGTGGTCTAGTGGTTCGCTCACCCGTGTAAGGCGCAGGGGTCCCGGGTTCGATTACCAGGGGGTACAATTTTTACTCAGTTTGGTTTAGTTAGTGGTCCGCCTTGGCTAGCTACCACCATCTTACATATTATGTCTGACGCCATAACAACAATTTATAAATGTTTATTCGATCGATGTGAACTCGATTTTGATTCGAAATTAAAACAAATTAGGGTTTTTTGTAGTTAGAATTTACTTATAAAGAACTCAGCATATTTGTTACTGCAATAAAAAACTATAGTTATTTATTTGAAAAAAAACAAATCTCACTTTTTCTCCCAAACAGTCATAATAATAATTGAAAACTTCGAAGCAAGGAACAAAAAGAATGCTATGACACTTTTATGATGAAATCAAAGTTGTTATTACTTACTAAGCTACATTTAGGTACATTATAACTCAAATAGCTGTTTTCTACCGTTTTATATATAGAATACCCGACCTTGGATCTTCGCTGACGCAACATCAGCGTTATAGCAATCACGCCAATAATTAGCGCATATTCAAATGATCTATAGATCTATAGATCTCTTCAATAGATCAATTCACCCGTTGAGATGATTTAGAACAATGTAACGCTCAATTAACCGCTTTAATAATAGATTTTTGTAATCAAGGACTAATTGGTTTATTGTTCGATATTATCAAGTAGAATTTATAGTTTGTTGTCAACAGGAAAAAAAATATTAGATATCAGTTTACACACGCTAGTAAATAAGCTTGCAATTTATTTTGCTACTCTTGCAAGTTAACTACTAAGTTTTCTAATTAATACACCTACAATAATAATTTAAATTTTGTGCCAATGGAAATAGGGGTGAAAGACAACTTCAATTTTTCGACATGCAATCGCTACTCTGGGTGCCTATTAAAAAAAAGAATCACTAAAATCAAACAATTTCCGTTGTACGATTCACTCTTGGACCTCATTCCTTTAGGGACGTCACGAAACTGAACGAAAGTTGTCCGATTGTGGTGGTTCAGTTTAATAGTAGGCCCCTCTAGAGTCACGTCATCTTATTTTGATGATAACAACCTGCCCCCTAGCATAACTATTTAATAAATGGGTAGTTCTTGGGAGAGCAATTTTTGAGTGTCACAGACTCATATCTCCTATAAAAACAAATAATTATGATTAAAACTATCATTACATCGTTTCTACATTTCATTAAGCATCGTGTCATATAGATTTCACTGGTTAAAAACTACGTAGATCGGAGTAACTCACCCTCAACACCTCAAATCCGGTTAATTTTGCACGTTTTTACGTGTCACACGGGCGCGGGCTTATGAGAAATCGCGGATATTTTTGAAATCACCCACGTTTTTAATCAGTTTTATACACACATTTAAAATAGACATATCACGTTATATACTGATCAAATTTTAAATCCTATCGGAGGGAAACTTTTGATTTTATGGACCTAAGTAAGTATGTCACACGCCTAGCTACTTTTTCACTGCGCCCTCTTGCGAAGGCCATTGCTCTGGACTGGCTAGACACAGACAAATAGTGATTGATGTTTTCGAATCGACAGTTACACCGCTACTGACAGGTAAGATGGCTGTGTTGCTGTTTCCCACGCTTTTGGTGCAAGACTAAGTTCTACGATTTTAAAAATTTTGGTTCTCATTTCTAATGTATTTCCATGTCACATTTTTGCAATATATTTGTGCTATTTTTTGTAAACGGGTTCTGAGGTGTAATACCTTACTCCCAAATGTACTTAACCAGTAACAAAGTAGCAGGTTATATCTTTTCAATGCCGATAAATTTCAAAATTAATGCTTTTTGGTAATTTCCATGGCGTAATTTCCATGTATAAAACACCATGGAAATTACATAAACCCCTTGGAAATTACTTTGTTTTATTTTTGGTTTATTATATCAGCCGCTCGACACTTCTGTTGGGTGTAGGCCTTCACCAAGGTTCTCCACAACGATTGGCCCTGTCCTGCCCACATCCAGCAGCTTCCTCCGACCTTCACCAGATCGTCGGACTACTTTGTCAGGGGGTGGGGGCATCCGGTACGCGATCACTATTCCAGAGCCACCGGTTTGTCTCGCTATGTCCGCCCACTGCCACTTCAGCTGTGCAATCCTTGAAGTGATGTCGGTTACTCTTCAGCTGTGCAATTCTTCAAGTAATGTCGGTTAGTTAAGTTCTTCTACGGATCTCTTCATTTCTGTCGCCAAACAAGGCAAGTTGGCAACAACACACACACTGTCGTTTTGAGACACTGAAGTAAGTTGGACGCAAACAATTTTTGAAGCTTTGAGTTGGATCTCTTCCTCGAAATTGGACTCACTTTACTAGGACTGTCTGTCCTAGGTATAATTAATAGTCTGGATAATTTGAGTACACTGTTCCTAAAGCTTCTAGAAAACTCTGAGTATCGGCTTTCCGTCAGCTCTCAGAAGTTCTCTAGTGATTCCATCGTCACCCGCCACCTTGTTGTTTTTTAGCTGTTTGAGGGCCATACTATTCTCAGGCTGGCGTCCTGGATATCTTTGGTAAAGTGTCGGGTGAGCTTGGCTTTCGTCGATCCTGTATTAATTTCTTCGTTACTCAAAAAAGAAAATCAAAAGCAAAGCAAGTGGCTTTGCTTTTGATTGAAATACTCGTACATAGGTCAGTTACACTCCAGTCTCCCGATACGACGATATGTGCTGGTGGTTTCTCTACTCTATGGGCGGTATGGCTTCGTATGCAGAACTGCCACACCGGTGTAGGTCGCATTATCACCTGGCTGTGGGCTGCCGTGTTACCGTCGTCCGCCAGTTGCCGAGTTGCTGCTGCAGGGCTTAGTTGCATTTGATTGCAGACCTAGAAAGCTAACTCCAATCTTCACTCATGAGGGGTGGTATACCTTGCTGTTGTCCAGTGTCGGTGTTGAGTCACCATTGTTGAGGACGGCAGGTCACGTCGTATATTCAGCGAAAAGGGAAGTATGTACTTCTGCCGGGCTAGGAGTCTGTGCCCGGGACTTGCAGTCCAACTGATCTGCATTAGAACTTGTATCGTTATACAGAGCAGGTTGGTAAACTTAGTCAGCGTTATTGCTTGAAGACCATACATAATTAGTGAAAACTAGTCTTTAGTAAACGAGTATTGACCTAGCTCGTATAGATTGTTGATACTTTTTACCAAATATTTGTTATTTTTATTATTATGATGCTCATCCATAATATGCAATCAATAATATACTCTAAAAGAAATTTATTAATTAATAACATTATTATTTATTACCTTCATGTTTCTACATTGAGTTCCTTTGTTAGTTTTTTTTTATTAATCTACTATTTTTGTTAAATATAATTATAATACAATGTACTACCCCAACTAACTTTTATTTGAGCTTTAATTTCATATCTGACATGATGTTGAGCAAAATTTTATCTGCTGGGTAATTTCCGTGGTCTTTACTGTAATTTCCATGGATCGCAAATTTTCTATAATTTTTTTTAGCAAAAGTATGCATTCGCTACGTGGCGAATTTTGATATAATGTTTGAATTTGCATAAGCTTTCAATTTTTTTGTGTAATTCACTTTAATTTAGTGATTTCAAAAATGCTGTGGAAATTACACGGAGAACACTTTTCCGAAGAACTACCCAAATAAAATAAAAAAACCCCCGAATCGATATTTGATATAGTGTTTAACTGTTAAAAGACAATGGATCTTTACAGTTGAGTGTCGGTAAAACGCTATATCGCGCTATATCATATCGTTTTTCGGTAGTCATGCTAGCTATGGGAGCTTCAGTTAGAATGTGCAAATAACATGCTTTGCACGGTTGTCGCCTGTTAGGCGCGCGCTCATAGGTTGCCTACTATACAACTTAGGCAAACTACATCGTTAGCACATGCAATTTTGGCGAGGCAGTTCACGAAATTTACTCTTTCACTATGTCTTTAGAATAAGGTTGAATATTGCATAGCTTTAATTCATTAACGCCCGAGCGGTCGCTGGCGACCGAGACACAATAGAAAATCTATTGTGTCTGATTTTCCGGGCGTTGAAGAGTTAATTGACGCTTTGCCAAAAATTTGACGCAAAGTGTACATTTAAAATGATTTCTGAAATACTTGATCATTTATTAAAAATGTAGGTACTCGGTTATTGTGTTAGATCGATAAAAAAGCTATCCTTTTTGCGTAAAAAATCATATAACTGTCGTTGAAAATTACAAAATCTGACGATTGGAAATTTATTTTTATAAGTTTTTATGGTGTTCAGGATTCAGCATTCAGGATTTTTTACAGAGTAACCATGTAATTTTTAAATATTTTGTTCGGTTATTGTGTTGATTTGTTTCTTTTTCAGTCTACAGTAGTTTTTGTGAAGTAGAATTCTACATCAGTTCTTCACATTGGAAGTTTAAAAATCAATCTTTTTATCACATCGTGAACTGGCCTCGCCCGCAAGCAGTTTTGGCACATAACACACTAATTTTTGTATCCGCGATAATCACTGCGATTTTTTCGGCCATACTTTTGTAAAGGATATTGTAAGTCTCTGAATGTTATACAACGTGTAACAGAAAGGAGGTCAATGTACTCGAGAAACTGAATACCTTCCAACAGAAAAAAAATCAAATAAAAAAAATTTTACTCTCTATACAAAAAGTTTAAATTTTCTGTGGAGAGTCCAATTTTTTTTTCGATTTTGTTGATGTGTGAAAATGTTTTTCTGTTGGAAGGTGTTTAGATTCACGAGTATATTGACCTCCTTTCGGGTTGATACCCCCTTTCTGTTACACGTACTCGGCGTGGGGAAGCCTAACGCTGCTCTCCTTGACTGTACATCATACATGACTTATCAAAACTCTATCACTGCACAGCAACCACGACCGTAACCAACTAAAAAAAATTTTTGGCTCCCACATAGTTGCTTCAGTCAGTTCCTCTGCCTTTGAAGTAGTTTTTTATAACCACATTTTCACCTAATTTTCATCTTGAAAGCCACGTAATAGAAACCGCGCAATAAAAGTCAGGTGTTCAGCAGAAGTCGATATATCGCAAGTAACAAATCATTGTTAGCGGCGTTGTTTATATGAACCGAGAAACGTAAATAGCTCGTAATAGAACGTATTTCTACGGGATTTAAATAGCAAACCACCACAGTATAAATGTGCTAATAGTATACTGTTTAAGGGTGGAGATAGTAAATAGGATTATGCCAAATAAAAAAACTGCCCGGTAGAACGCAGTTAAAGTAGGCTTACATTTCAATGCTTTTTCTGAAAATTGGCGTAACTATTCGGTAAATGACAATAGGTCAGATTGGGGATGATATACATAGATAGCACGACACCTGGATTTGTAGATAATATTGAATAAAAAGAAATTTAATATACCGGGTATCTAAACGAACTTCGCAATTAAAAATGTCTGGGATTTTCATAACTTTTCGTTAACCATATTATTCTATACTTATGTCTTTTATTCGTGATATGTTTTCTTGTTGTAGTACCTAATAGCTGTAAAGAGTTTTATTAAAGTAACATTTAAATCGCCCTCTTTATATTACAGTGCCTCTGTAGATTGACTGAAATTATGAAGGTGAATTTCTTCTAAATAGAGAGTGCACTATTTAAAACCACAACAAGTCGGCTTACTGCAGTATCGTACACTGTGTTCATGTTATTGTGACCCACATTCGCAACAAAGTTAGTGTAGAACGAGTGTTTGAGTTTTGTAAACGCATATGCGCATGCGTCGCTCTTTGTGCCACCACTTTGAAGATTACGCGTTAAACCGTGCCCTTGCTTACTGCAGACGGACATTACATAAATAATGAGTAATCCTGATAAATGAGAGGTCTACTTTTGTACTGAAATATGCAATGAGTAACGTTATAGACAATGCTCTGATCGTAAGATAAATAGCTGTAGAACTTGCATTATGGGGCTACGAATAATCTAGATGAAAGAAAAAGTAGGATTATCATCAGCCTTTTCATGTCTGGTATCAGTCAGACTCAGAGCCGAAATGTTGGCACAGAAGTACATAAAGTATATCAATAAAAAAAAAATCAAGTAATTTTTCAAAGAAAATCGACATCCTTTTAAATAATAAATAAATAATTGGACAACATCACAAACATTGCTCTGAGGGCCTATTACAAAAGCATAGCGATAAGCGTATACAATGTTTGTCCCATTTTGTGGCACTATTGACTCATGAATAAGGTTAAATATCGAGTAAATTAAACGACGAATTGCGTTCGACTGTCGTGATTCTTTTTTGTAATAGGGCCTCTGATTACAAAGTAAGTATATAGCTAAACCCACTTGTGTTATGGAACCATAAACACCCCGACCTGCCTGCCTAGCATGACCGATTTATATCGCGTGATATAGCATTTTATCGACACTCAACTGTCAAACTCCTTTGTCTTTTTGACAGTTAAACGTGATAAAACGCTATATCACGCGATATAAATCGGTCATGCTAGGCAGGCTGGGGTGGAATGCGTAAGGTAATCGTATTCATTTGACAGTTCATATCCAAATGAATTCCATCGGCTGCAATTTGTTGGATTGGATTATATGAACTGTCAAATGAATACGATTGACTTTACGCGATCACCTAGCTGATGAGCCAATATAGAAAAGCTCGTTTTTTAAATAGGTAAACCCAGCCGGGGATCGAACCCGGGACCTCAGAGGTGGCGACACATTGACAACAGGTGTACAATCCATGGAGGTTGTCATTTTTAGTCGTTTTGTTTTTTTTTCTCAAGTCATTACTTAATTTTTTTTTGCGTAGGTAGTCTTAAATTTTAAAATATATTTCAGTTTTTTGTTGCTAAAGTACAAAAAGTTATCGTTTCTAACAGTTATTTGAACTGTTAAAAAAAATACGATAACTTTTTGTACTTCAGCAACTCGAAACTGAAATATAATGTTGAAATGTCCGTAATCTTATATTGCGAAAAGTGGCCGAGACCCATTTTCAATTACGCACTCAGATTTAAAAAATCTTGAGAAAACATGATATGTGCGAGCAAGAGAGCGGCAGTCAGCGGCAAAATCGCTTCGGAGCCTTAATAGTGGTTTAACCTGTTTGTTATCGGCAGCGGCGCGTGGAGAGCGATTTTTCATTTTCATCCGTTTCAGAACATGAAGAATGTAAATTCGGCCGATAGCGAGGGTCCGTCTGTGGCGGGCCGATAACGACAGAGTGGTGAGGAGAAAAGTCGAGGAAAATAAAGATTGTCGTGATTTTGGATTAAACTAAGCGATTAATCCTGTTATCACGAAATTGCGCGTCATCGTACCTTGAATAGACTTTAAGAAGCTTTTTATTTTTATTAAAAAGTAATAACAATAGAGATCTATAACATGTTAGTTCCCTTCAAGCCATATAAACACGATAACGCATCGCTATCTTAATGTTTGGAATGCATACTAAGCCTTACTGATAATTAACCGGATAGTTTAGCTGATAACCGGATAGCTTATTTTATTAGGTAAATTATTTTAATAGGAAAAACAATTAAATACACACACACTGTTATAATTATTATTACAAAGGTTAGTTTCTAATGCAATGATGTATCTACCTGAAAAAAATATCGTTGTACATACTAAAGTGTGATTTCTACACAGCAATTTAACATTGATGTGTTTCAGTTACAGCAGTTAGAGGTGAAGATAGCCAGTTCCTCAGTGGTTGTGGATTGGGGACAGTGCGCTTCTACCTTCGGCCTTATTTAACTTCGCGCGCCAAGCACTACCCGTTGTGGAAAAAAACGCCAAAAAGATGTGAAAAATGTAAAGAAAATTTTCGCCAGTACTGTGTCGCGGGCAGCCTATCTGCTGTTTCCGGTCCGCTGCAGCAGCGCCGGCCTCTAAGTTATGTCCTGTTTTATCAATATCCTTTCCTTACAATGGCTGCCTTTGTCGCCGACAGATTTAACCGCGGATAAGAGTATTGAAGGAACCGACCGTGATGTAACTTAGTATGGTATAATGTAAAAAATAAAAAATAAATGGAAATAGTAATATTTTGTAGCGTACTAATAGATTGTCACAAATCGACGGCAGCAAAGTAAAGACGGACATCTGTAAAAATCAAAGTTTTACAGAGCTTAGAAGGAAAAACTTTAGTTTTTTTTCTGCGAAAATGTTTCGAATTCCTTGCATAATCATGTTACTACATGGTTTACAAAATAAAATAAGTGTTTTGCTTAAATAACTGTAGTTTCAGAGATAATGCAGTTGTCCGTTTACACATTGTTTAAGTAATCAATCATGCGTATTGAGTTAACTGCCACATAATTTATACTATAAACTCCTTCAAACTGTAAAGATCCTAAAAACAAAGAATATAAGAAGATGATAGAAATTTTGATGAAGTTAAAGTATTTTAATTGATCATTCAATTTTCTTTTGATGAAAACAAATGGTTATGTATTATAAGTGGATGTGCTCTTGAGTTTTGACCCCGACCAATACAATTAATTTACTACACCCACACAACACAACACAAATATGACTGTGTTCGACGCCAACGATAGCGAAATGTAAAAATCGGATGATATTCGTAATTTAATTTATCTGATATCGGACCTTTTTCCTAAGCGAATCTCTTTCGGTGCACATTTGCGCAAGATCATCTGCGTCGATTAATTATACGGGTGTAACAAGACCCTCAACGAAGCCGAGGTCTACGTATTATGCCCATCATCAGGACCATTTCCGTTCAAAATTATTGCTGGGAAACGATTTTAAATTTTGGTGTTAAAAAAGCATTGCATACATTACCACGCAATGTAGCGCGTACGACAGACCGTGCTTGTGAGTGTATGCTACACAGCTGTGTGCGACCGAGTTGAAAGGCAGCGTTTATGTGCGTGCTCATGAAATACATTGAGAGATGCCGTTTTGAAGCTATTGTTTGTTACGAAATACAAAAAAAAATATAATGTTTCTTTGGACAAAAACAAGGAAATAACGAATAAAATAAGATTTCATAAAAAAAAATGGACTTTGACCTTTAATAACTTCGTAGCTATTCATTTCCCAGGTATCGTTCAAAAGACAAAAACGATCCTGATGATGGCGGAATGCGTGGACTTCGGCTTCGTTGAGGGTCTTGTTACACCCGTTATTTACTGGCATCAAACGCTTACGTTAGTTACCAATCTACAAAGTACATAATCTAAGTTGTCAAATCACTAATCAGGCCACATTTGCGTCCCGCGGTTGAGTGCAGTCCAAGAGAGCGCGCGTCACCTGCGCGCACGCCGCCCGCTGTTGGCGTGCGCGCGGTAAACATGTTTTTCTATGTTGTTCGCATGCTGGGATTTTGTCGTTTTTATGTCTCCGAGGATTTGTAGTGAAATTCGTTTGACGTGTGATTGAAAAGCGAGACTGCTCGGCGCTTCCGCGAATGTCATGTAAATAAATGTTTTCTAAGATAATTAAATATATTGTAAGCAGAGATACACAAATTGTATCGCAATATCGTTTGACTTAACAATTCAATTCAATTCAATTCAATATTTTATTGCATACCATAAAGTGAATACATAGGTGGTAGTTTATAGAAAGAGAACATTATGGACCCTGGTAGGGTATAGCAATTGAAGTAGGAGAGGACGCCTTATTAAAAACAAATTACAATTATTACTATATCAAAAAATACATAGTTTTGAACTGTGTATCACATATAAGTCACAATATAATATAAGTGTATTAGTATAATATTTTTCTATTATTTTACGTTTATATTAAGTATGTAAGTACCTATATCTTATTAGGCATTTATTTTATCATTCAAATACTCTTTTACACTATAGTAGCATTCATTTAATAACATATCTTTTAGACTTCTGTTAAACAATTTGTTATTTTCTTCATTTATTAATTTTTCAGGCAATTTGTTGTAGATTCTGATAGACATATTATATGCACTGGATGAGCACAAATGTAGGCGAGCTGTTGGAACTTTTAGCTTATTTTTATGCCGTAATGAATAAGTAGACTGGACATCTTTTCGTTTAGTATATAACTCTATGTGTTTTCTGACAAATTTGCAGATTTCAAAAATATAAATACAAGGTAGGGAAAGGATTTTATGCTTTTGGAAGTACGGCTTGCAGCTTTCGGTATTATCTATATTGACTAAGATTCTGATAAGTTTTTTTTGCAGTATGAATAAGGATGAGACTTCTGTACTATTTCCCCACATTATTATTCCATAATTAAGCCAGGCGTAAGCATATGCATAATATGTAACTAAAGCTGTATTCAGGTCAGTTGTTTTTTTTATTTCTAACAAGATTACGTTGTCGCCAAAACCTGAAGCCCAATCGCGGTAATTCTGAACGATAAAACCAAAAACGTTACGTTGTCATTTAGGTTATATTTACCTAAAAATCTTTGGTTTAGTTTCATAATTTTTACTTAAATTATCGAATTGTAATCCTAGACTCTATAGGCAGAGTATTCAACAATTTTAACAAAACTAAAGCGAGTATTTTTCTGTAAACGAAACTGAAACGGTAATGATTTAGCTTTGGTTTTATCTTTTTTAAATTTGAGATTTTTGCATTCACAATGCTATTTTTATACAATACTAAATAATATACTAGAAAAAATACGACTCGCACCAGATCAATACTCAGACGGGAATCGAACCCGCGACCTTTGGATATCCGGTCCAATGCTCTGACCGCTGAGCTACCGAGTCACTAAAGATAGTAGAGATAGTGACTCGGTAGCTCAGCGGTCAGAGCATTGGACCGGATATCCAAAGGTCGCGGGTTCGATTCCCGTCTGAGTATTGATCTGGTGCGAGTCGTATTTTTTCTAGTATATTATTTAGTATTTGGTTTTATCGTTGAAAATTAGTGCGATTAGGCCCCTGCTGTCTCAGTAACGTTCGTTGCAGCTATGTTCTGTCGCTACAACATTCTGTCTGTTTTAACAGTCACAGAAGGTCACAGATAAACAGCATCAGTGAATATAATATATATATGAACTGATAGGTTTTATGACAAAGGAGAAAATTACCACAAATGATACCACCATCTTTTTAAACCTTTGCCTCAACAAACTAAAATCCAATAATATTGTATTTTTTTTATTCCTACCGATATATTTGAAACTGTTAGTCCATGCAATGTCCATCAGCCATTTTTGATGTCCCCACTGCTGGAGCACAGGCCTTCCTTATGGGTGGTAAAGAGGATGGGCCATAACCTACCACGCGGGCCCAATGCGGATTGGTGAGTGTTAACGACTGCAAATGCAGCCGGGACCAACGGCTTAACGTGCCTTTGGAAGCACGGAGGAGCTCGAGATAATAAATTTTTGGTCACCCATCCCATGACCGACCCTTGCGAACGTTGCTTAACTTCGGCAATCGCTGGGCCAGGCGCTAAACCACTGCGCCACCGAGCTTCTCACTGAAACTGTTTATATATTTTTAAACTTTCGTTTCCTGAGAGCGAAGACAGTTTTATTGAGTGCTAATTGATTTGACTTATCTCAGTAAACGTCCTCCATATTGTCAAGTATCTAACCTCAAAATACCACAGAAAATGTAATATAATTATAAATAACTAGCGGCTTCGTCCGCCATTTCGTCTGCGTGGAAAGTTTTTTTATTATCCCTCGGGAACACTTTTTTTTCGGGATGAAAGATACCCTATGTCCTTCTCTGTACCCCTGACAACGTCTATGTAAAATTAATGATGATAGGTTCGACAAACGACGACTTTCGCATTTATAATATTAGAAAGGATACCAGTGAAAGAAAAGAAAAACTAATTACTGATTATAGCTTAAAGCCTTTTGTGCTTCTAATTACAACTACTAGCACAGAATAGATAATAGTACTAGCGTACAGAAGTTGCACTCCGCAAAATCGTTTGAATAAATAACGACTCTTGCCTCGACACAATAAAGTGCAATTCAGGTCGCACAGCGCTCCCTTCGCTCCAAAACATTCACTTTGTAGTTGCCTCTCTTTCTATTGCGTAGGTCTTTCCTTTTCTGATGTATGAAATTTGTCCTCTCGGAGGACGCCGAGCGGTTCAGACTCGCGCGGAGTGACAGAGCCCTGCTACTAGGGCATAATCATTTAACAGTGGTAATAGTCTTGCATCTCACGCAATAAGGTTGAAACTCGTTGAATTCACGCGCATTCGTAAGATTCAAGAACTATATTACCTATACGTCCTGTCTTTAGAAAATGGTCAATCTTTTTTATAGGTACCTTATACCACATCGCAAATTATAACACTTTGTAGGCGACATATTGAGACAAGTATTGCTCAGAAAAAAAAACGTTTAGTTTTGAAAAAGACATTGATGAAAATAAAAAAATAAAATAAAATAAAGATAATGCAAGCGATCTAAACGTAATTATAGAAACGATGACATGATAGGTAAAGTAGCCGTTTTAAACACTTTACTCTCGTATTTCTACATTTTTTATACGCAAGCGTTATTTATTGATTAGTGCGCATTTTATGTCTGATGTCTGAGATGACTACTACTAACTGTTAATATGTTTGGCTAAGCCTACTCATTATTATACTATTCCTTTACACTCATTGGTAAAATAAAATATGAATATTAAGCATTATTTACTTAATGAATTCTTTTAAATTTTCCTGAAAGAAAAGTTCGCTGCTACAGAGTTTCGTAGCAAATAATCATAAGAGAAATCCTAATATTTGTGACTTTATTATGACAAGGAAATACTGTGCCAAAATAATAAATATTATGTCATCGTTACTTGTTCATATTATAGACTTTTTTAATGACCAACAATCTCCGCTATTTCAAGAATACGAGGAAAATTGCTCGGAAAACTTCTTGTTTACATTTTCTCTTTTTAATTAAGTGAGGATTATCTCTTCTCGATGTACATAAGTTGGCAGACACTCTAGTCTTTGACCACGCTGTGAATATAACCAGTGCTGTATTACGTACAAAAGATCGTCTCTCGCTAATTCAGCAACAACAATGAAACTATAAATACTTTCTAGTACTACGGTGCGCGTGTGGGTCTGCGGTGTATAATCGGCACGCTATTGTTTTTGGCGTCCATCGGCCGGGGACACATGTGCGGCCTGTCATGGAATGACCTCGGCTTCTAATAGATTATACGTTTCGGTTATTTGCTTGTGAAGATTCATTTAGTTTTTTTTTTGTGATCCTATCTGCAATCAGTATTCTACTTTTATCAGATTTGGTGTTTGATCATTGTCATTCAGAGCGTGATTCGATAGCGAGCCATCTACTCGAAGTTATATCACTATATTGGAACCGATTCGACTATAGTATGTCTTTTCTTTTTAGGCGTTTGGAGCATGATCTTGTCTTCAGTGCTGCCGCCAGATCATTAGGATGCTTTTCCAGTCTCTCCTGGTATTTGCTTGTGCTTCTGGATTTCCTCCTGGATGGTACTTACTGATCATTTAGTATTTATGACTAGTTTTAGTCATGACTCCGTAGCGTTTGTTGCTTGCATTTTCTGTATTCCGAACGCTGTCTACCGTTTTACGTCGTAAAGCTTTGACATTTGAGGATAGAACGTCTAAATTACTGCTCTTGTGTCGTTCTGAGCAAGAAAATGTTTTCTGTTTTTGCACGACCACCTCTCAATAAAAACCTGCTAAAAGGGAACATTTTGTAACTAAACTATTTCCTAAAAAACGCTTTTCGGAATAAATTTCCACCGAATTCCAGCGATCGGAAACAAGCCGAGTTGTTTTTCAGAACGGCCGATGTATTCCACTCGTCTCTTGTTAGAGTCAATCCAACACGTGTTAACCGCAGATTAATTAACCATTAGCGGCTCGTAAATCACTGGAGCTGGTTAAATTTAGCGGGCCTTTAGCGAAGACGGACGCAAAACAGAGCTTTGGCGGTGCGCCAGCGCAAGCGTGCCGCGAGCCATGCGCGAGTCTAAGGGCCTACTCTAGAGAAAACCACGCCAATCGGACGATATTCGTTCTCCTTCGCTTGCTTAGAACTAAGGCTCAAAATAAGGTAAATAGAAAGATACGAAAAATCGTTCGAATATAGTAATAAGTTTTTTTTCTAGTATAGGCCGCCAGATTCGAGGGAAAGTGAAAACAACATATTTATACATACCTACTCGTAAAGAAGAACATACCTTGAGCGTTACCTTGCGGAAGTCCATTATAATCAATTAAAAACATATTTACTTACAAGATACGCGCGAAAAAAAATAACTCTTTGCAGTCGGGTAAAAACAAGATCACGCTCTAATCACGCTCAAATCACGGTTTCTCTACCTACAGAATACCACAAAGAATTCATGTGAACAGTATCAATTTAGTGACATGTGTAGGTACTCCTTAAATCAGCTGATACAGGTGAACGACCTCGACGCAATTACGTAAAGCTGTTGACACGTGCCGCGCCCGAGAGCGGTGGTGTGCGATATGATACGCGTATCTGCGATCAAATTGGGTGATTGCGTTGCGCGCCCTGGCGGAGCGAGTTTAATAGTCCGATCGGCTGATGAGGGCGTCAAATTTTATGCGATTTTTAGGCATGTTTTTCGCTTTAGATTCTTGATGCCTATACAGCTAGACAAAGATATAATCCAAGTAAGTCCATCGACGACCACCTGCATTTCCCGTATCTTTGCCAACCTTCTTTTTCCTTTGAAACAGTGAAGAAATTAAAAGATGAATTCGATTATAGGCCGGTTTAATAAAGCAGCTATGGTAAAGTTATAATATCTTTGAGCGTTACTTATGCATAGTGTTTACTTATTTCCTAAAATACAATGGTAAAAATTAGAGACTATAAGCAGTGCTCAAGAGTAAAAAGCCCGTCTGCAAATCACCATCGTCTCAATGAGTAGATATTTCAAAACAGAATTCATATTCAGCCAAATTTACTGTGACGAGGAAAATTAAATCAAAACGTTTACTGCCAAAATTTTACTCTCAATTATCAAACAAACGGTCTTTTTATACCGACCAATTTTATTTAACATAACAAAGGTTTAACTTGAAAGTCCAAGAAACACAAAATGGAAATGAGTTGAAGTTAAAAACAACCCTCTGAAAATGCAACAAAAAGTTATTGTATTATTTCAAAAAGCATGCGAAAGTCGAGGAAGGCGATAAGTCACGGGCGGGCCCTTAAGGGCGGTTAATTTAGGGGAAGTGTGTTTTTTGGGGAAATTTCCTGGTCATCATGACTCGTCAGGTCGAGGGTTAAAGGCTCTTGAAATTCTCGTTTAATGTTAAGTGTTTTACTACTAAATGAGAGTTTTATTGGCATCGGCTGTTAATTTACTTATAAAGGTCTAATTAATATTGTTTTCAGCGTATTTATGCAAGGAAAATACACCGTTAATTTTTAAGTAAGTATACCTAAAAACGAAATGGGGATTTCAGACCATGTGAATGAACAACTTTTACTAGGTATGGGGCCAACCACGGAATCACGAAAAAAAATCAGCTGTTTTATTAGAAAAGTTAGAAAGTTTGTGCATTTTCTGAGTTATCGCCTCGAGCGATGCCAAGCGGAATAGTACATTGTTCACCGAGAGGAGAAAGAGACCGATTACTGTCGAGGGTGTCGTTTGAAACACTTTAAAACACCCGAGATCGGGAATCGCACTTTCTCTCGTATAGTGCTTTATACTACACCTACGAGGAAAATAAAAAACTAAATCTCTACTAATTGAAATTTTATATTTTTTAATTGATTTCTGTGGTAAAAGGTTATCAATCAGTATTTTTGCTGTTTCCTGCAACTGCGGCGGAGTTAAAAAATCTTCATCATCACTATCACTACGTATCATTTTGATAGTTTTATTTTACTTTCTACGAAAACTGAATCCTCAAACAACACACAAATTGAAAATGGCGCCAATGGCGTCTGCAATTTTCACATGTTCTTTTTTCAAATTGTTTATCCTGCCGCGCCGCAGGGTCGCACTGCCAGCCCGACACCATCCGACACACAGCTAGTGACCAGTGTCATTTTGCGAACTTGGAGATAAAAACTCACTGTAAAAACTTTTTGGCTTTTGATATTTAGATTACCGGCGCATAGTCTTACCCAAAATTAATAAAGAAAAACCACGTAAGAAATGGATTTTAATACACTTTTCTCTCCCGCTCAGATGCGTTTTCTCCCCACATATTTGTTCGATATGCAATGACGTACTTTCTACCGTAAATTTGATAAAGTATCAAGGTACTTTCCGAGCAGGTGTAGTATAAAAATGTATTTCAGTCCGTCCCTTGAAATAGAGGCTTGGAATCAAGCACACGTGGTTGCTAGTCGATGCGGTGTTACGTGCCGCACCTCAAATTTACGAAGTATACGAATAACTAGTGTTGTAACTATCCTTTGATAGTTATTAAAAAATTAATTAATGAAGAAGACTTCACCGGTAAGACCATGAATAAATTATCAAAAGTATAAAACTGACATTTCCGAAAGTAGATAGGTTTGGTATTATCTTTTGAAAATGTTGACTGCAGTTTCATAATTGAACTATAAAATACTAAAAATAATTGATATCATTAAATTCATAACCAAACATTACCGTACTTATATCATAAGGATATGAGATAACCGGAAACTTTCACATGCGCGTATATTAATACCTGCGTGCTGCGTTTAATAATAAATTAGATCAAAATAGCACTATTGACATTAGATCGTAGCCACCGGCACGTGTGCGCGTGCGGCCATTTTGACGTCAACTTTGGCGGCCATCTTGTTGACCTGACGGCATGACCGGTCGGCATCTATTACGCTGGTGTTACGCGATTTGATGCCAAATATTACTTGCAAATTTTAAATAATTCACTCTGTAAGGGTATCTTATTACGTACTCTCTTCGATCATCTAATACTAGTAAAGGAGGAACGCTATCTCTGGTATTAAAGAAATCTTTCAATCTCAAATTAAAAAATTTGATGAAAGATATTTCAAATCAATGTCGAGGTAATTCCTCACATTGGTAAAATAACGCTGGCTTGCAGCGTAAGAAATTTGACGATGCCACTATTATAGTGACTCGGTAGCTCAGCGGTCAGACCATTGGACCGGACAATCAAAGGTCGCGGGTTCGATTCCTGTCCGAGAATTGATCTGGTGCGAGTCGTATGTTTTCTAGTATATTGTTTAGTGTTACATTAAAAAATGCATTGTGAATGCAAAAAAAGTAATCCTTGCTGAAAGGAGTCGTTCTTTCCTGGGTTTACTTTTTTAAAATTTTCCTACACCCATAATTTTTTTTCTCTTAGATTTCTCTCGTGGGACAAGGTTTCCAAAAAGAAAAAAATATTAATCCCTGCAAACATAAATAAAAAAATATTTAAAAACTCGAATAATGGTGCTCTTCATCGTGTATTTCCTAATGTTTTCGCTTTAAAATGAAAGTGTCTTACTATTAATTTTACTTTCCCGAGTATATCAATAAATTCTAATGCTTGTTACAAGTTTTAACTGTTGATTTAATCCTGAAAATCCATTTTGTGCGGCTGCCGGCTGTTAAGGGATATTACTTTGCATTTTTATTTCTATTAAAATGACTACATTGGCTGTTGATATGTCATTTGTCATTTTATTTGAAATCTGATAGCATCAATGTGACATATGACAGTAAAAAATCGATGTTGCCAAGGTAAAAAAACGTCTTGGCTTGCTGTTTTATTAACTTTAACTATCCAACTTTAAAAATAAAAAAAGAATGTTTGCAGGTTTAAAAACAGTATATGTATACATGTACAGGTTCCTTATTTTGTTCTCTTTCCATAAAATATAATTTTATGACCGTAGGCCAAGGGTAACCCAAATGGGCCCAGCCTCCATACAAAAATGGAACATCTCCTTTGCCAAATTTCAGGTTTATTGCCTTCCATAGACAATAAATGATGTGTTGTTATTTACTTGTACATTGTGAATGCTTTTATAATTATAATAATACTTAAATACTAACTCATAAACTAACTCATCTAAGGAAGTCGCGGGCAACAGCTAGTCAAATATAAAGTCAAGAAGACGAGAGGGCGCTACTGAGCTCCAACTAAAATCGTGCTCCGTATTAAGTGATCTTTAAAAATATAAACAGTGTAAAATAACTAATGAAAACAGTTAAAAATCGTGAAAAGTCCCTAAAGGAAGCTGTACAAAAGTTATTCAGTAACAGCACAGCGTAGCCGGAAAGTAAAAACTCAAGAAACAATACACAACAGAAATATTGCATCTTCGGAACCACTCAACCGTTTCCAGGTCTTTTATGCCATTAGAAGGTCAGTCCATGTAAATTTACTATAAACTCAAGAAAAAAGGTGCAATAATTAAAGATTTAAATAAGAAAGTGATATTGTTATAATAACCTACCTACATTTGAAATTATGAATCGTCACTATTAGCAAAGTATAGCAGCGCCATCTGTTGTGGAGTAGAAAAAGTATAAAAGTTACATGTGTCTTATGCCAGCAGCACCACAAAAATCTAATTAATTTAAAAAAGAGTGCAAACCCAGCAGAGCCACCAGAAGATTTGTGTGTTATTCCAGCAGCGCCACAAAATATAAATTACATTTAATAAGTACGCTAATCTAGCAACTCAACACAAAATGTCAGATGTAGTATGTGCAGGCTGCGGGTCAACAATACCACACCGAATATACTTGAATTGTTGTATATGTTTGCAGAACTATGATCTAGAATGTGCAAACGTACCAGAAAAGAGATTCCTAAACACTATGACTACACAACATAAAAAGTCCTGGAAATGCCCCTTATGCAGATCCAAAGAAACAAAAAAGGACAACTCGAATACTCCTATACGCCAGTGTACCAATCCAACCCTACAAGAAAATTTACAAAGTTCGTCTCTTCAGCAGCAAATTAATCCAACAGTCACTCTGAGACGGCGCTTAAAAACCCATCCGAATTTAACCTCTCCAGTTGTTGATGATGACTCAATATGCTCACCCCACGGCGATACACAATTAGTAGACGACTCAGTAAATGAAGCCAACGTGGAAAACTCAAGCCCTACGGATTGCATAATGGATAATAAAATAACTCTTTACCATATTAATACGGTTATACAGAAAAACCTGCGACAAAACAACAACTATATACTTTCTGCAATAAAGACAGCCATTCAAGACGAGATTGAAAATGCAATAAGTGATTTAAAAACGGAATTGAAAAATAACAAAGAACACGTCCAAAAAGAGCAAACAGCTATTAAAATCAATATTAACAATTTAGACTCTAAAATTTCAATGCTACAAAATGAGTGCTCAAAGTTGCAAGAGGAAAATAAAAGACTACATAAGGAAATTCAAAACATAAAGGGAGAAACACACCCCCAAAATACATACCATGAAAGTGACAGAAACGAAAAATGCCTAGTTTTACATGGTCTAGTTCAAGATTATTGGGAGACGGAAGATGACCTCACACAAAAAATTTCAAGCATATTCTATGATCTATTAAATATCAATATAATGCAATATATTGACGATATAACTTTTATTGGCAGAAAGGGAAATAGAAGACCAGTAAAAATCGAAACTACCAGTAAAAGATTGAAAAAACACATACTTCAATGTTCCACAACTTTCAAGGAGGCAGGTTTAAATGTAACAGAATATTTCAATGAATCAGATCTACAGGAGAGAAGAAAACTAATACAAGCCCTACAGCTTGCAAGAAAAAATGGGCGTCATGCCATTATAAGGAACAATAAATTAATAATTGATGGCCGAGAATCTTGCGTCACCAATAACTTAAATACCGAGAGTGAACAAAAAGAAGAAACTGAGACCTTACAAAAAAGCATTGAAACCCTACACACGCCAAAAAGAAAACTCCACGAAAAAATATCGAATAGAAGACTACCATATTATGGAAATAATAGTAAAAATAACTTTCGGAGCTAACTTCAGCGTCCTTTTTCAGAACATGCAAAGCATAAATAATAAAACTCACCTACTCCAAGCATTTATAGAAGACCACGAAAATTTGCACGTTATATGCATTTCAGAGACATGGTTAAACGATGCGAAACTGGATCTATTCAACATCCCTGGGTATCAAATAGCATCACATTTCTGCAGACAAAACCAGAATCTAAAAGAAGGATCTGAAGGCGGAGGAGTATGCATATTGGCAAAACAATTCTTGGAGTTAAAAACACGTAATGATATTGAAAGTATGTCCCAAGAACACATTTTTGAAGTTAGTGCAATAGAAATAGTCAAGTATAACATATTAATTATCAACATTTATTTACCGAATACAAAGAAAAATGTAGAAATATTCTTTAGGTGTATTGAAGATCTTTTAAAACTCTTATGGTCGAAAGACAAATCTAAATCAATAATAATGGGTGGAGATTTTAATATAGATTTTTTAACAAATAATACACTGAAAAATACCCTACGTAATCAAATGCTTATGTATAATTTTAAACAATTGGTCAAGGAACCTACAAGAGTCACAAAAAACAGCTCTACTTGCATAGATCTTCTTTTCATTAATTTTAGTAATAATAGCAATGTTTTAAATGTACAGGAGTTTGGCTTTTCAGACCACAAAGGAATAATTTTTTCGACACCGGTAGATAGAGAGCCCCTCCGTACTATAACGATATGTAAAAGATCATTTCATAACAAAAATATTGAAAAATTTAAGGACGAACTTATTTTACTAGATTGGGACAAATGCATTAATCAGAATAGAAGTTTAAATGAAAACTATAATAATTTTACAAGTGTAATTCAGAGAATACTAAATAAGTGCATACCAAAAAAAAAGGTGAAGATAAAAATAAAGAAAACTTATCTTACAAAAGGGCTAAAAACTTCATGCCGAAATAAAAGATTATTGAAACAACACTTGATTCAGTCGAATAATAAAATATTAAAAGAACATTACACGTTATATAGTAAAATATTAAAAAAGGCTGTACAAATGTCAAGAAAAATAAACAATATACATAGATATAATAATAATAAAAATAAAAGTCAAGCTATGTGGCAAATAATAAACTCTTTATCTAATCGTAAATCCCAAAAAAATAGACAAAATATACATCTATTAAAGAACAAATTACCCATTAAAGACCCGAAATCAGTAGCTGACTATTTTAATAACTTTTTTACATCAATAAGCAATTCAAGAAAATCAAACGATTCACAAAAGACAAGAATATTTAATACCGTAGAAAATACTCTTTACCTCAATCCCATTATGCCAAATGAGACACTAAAAATTATAAAAAACCTTAAAAACAAAACTAGTTTTGGTGTGGATGAAATTCCTCCCACTCTGGTAAAAAAATGCGCAAATGAGTTAGTTCTACCTTTAACTCATTTAATAAATCAGTCGTTTAGAGAAGGCAGCTTCCCAGATGAGTTGAAAATGTCATTAGTAAAACCAGTATATAAAAAGGGGGTCAAAGCGGACCCAAATAACTTCCGCCCAATTGCCTTATTATCTACCTTTTCCAAAATAGTAGAAACAGCAATGGCAAGACGTCTTCAGTCGTTCTTGACCAAATTTAATATTCTTAATAATTGCCAATACGGTTTTAGAAAAAATAGATCTACCATTCTAGCTATTTACAAATATATGCAGAAAATTCATGAAATAATTAATAATAGGGACTACGCAGTAGGACTATTACTTGACATGAGTAAGGCGTATGATAGGGTTGATTATGGTGTTTTACTGAACAAATTATATGGATATGGAATTAGAGGCATAGCGCACGATTGGTTTAAATCATATCTGCATGGTCGTTCGCAGTGTGTGGAGGTAGAGAATACAAACTTTGCTACGGGAGAAATCAAATATGTAAGATCAGAGACTGTTCCCATAACGGGCTCAATTCCACAGGGAAGTGTCTTAGGTTGTGTTCTCTTTCTACTTTACATCAACGACCTACCAAAGTCCCTAGAAGAACACTGTGTTTCCTTTGCCGACGATTTCTCAATGATAGTAAGCTGTTCCAACACCAGTAGTTTAAACACAAAAATGGATGAAATTTTAACCACAACAACAAATTGGCTAAGTTGTAACAATTTACAATTAAATCTAGGAAAAACTAAGCTTATACAGTTTAAACCTTATCAAAAAAAAGCTTTAGAGATAAACTATTCATTCAAAGGAATTAAAATAGAAACGGTTAATTCAGCAACATTGTTAGGAATAGATTTGGATACACATTTAAATTGGAAACCCTATGTCCAGAGATTAGCAAAAAATCTGTCAACATTAATTTATGCCCTTCGCCAACTAAAGAGACTCACTAATCTAAAAACGACACTGTCGGCTTATTATGCCTATGCTCATTCACTATTAACGTACGGTATAATTCTGTGGGGAAATTGCTCTAATGTACAGGAAATCTTTGTACTACAAAAAAAATGTATACGAATCTTATATAATCTAAAGCAAACCGAAACTTGTCGCCCATTTTTTGTAAAACTCGGAATATTGTCACTTACATCACTTTATATCTTTGAGGCCTGTAAGTTCGTGAGAAAGCATCAATATCTGTATTCCCCAATTAAATTGATTAGACGCAATAATCGCTATCAAAATAAATTGAAATTGCCCGGAACAACATTAAAATTGTACTCTGATTCCCCACATTCAATGATGATTAAAATCTATAATAAGTTGCCAAATTCTTTCAAAAACATAGAAAAACCCACTGAGTTCGAGAAACAACTAAAGCAATATCTCCTCTCCAAATGCTATTATAATATTAAAGAATTTTTTGAAGAAAAAAATGACATTTGACAAGTGCGCTAAAATTTACTTATTTCAATTTATAATATGATAATTTTTCAGTAACTTAAAATATGAAAGAGTTTTGAATTGATTTTTATTTTAACATTTTTATTTTTAGATTTTTAAAATGTTGGAATTATTGTTTTGTATTGTATTAATGTAGATTATTTTTGATTTTGTATTTTAATGGAATGTTTTTTTTTTTCTTTTGCTTTGCTGCCTGCTACATAGATCTTATTTAATTTAAGTATTTTAAAAATAATTTAAGCCCTCTCTATTGCTGCGCCCTTCCAGGGTGTCACACATGATCTGTATAATATCTACATGTAACATCTTTATAAACTTGTGACATGCAATAATAAATGAAATGAAATGAAATGAAATATGTTAATTAAGTATTATAAAAACATAGGAAAAGTTTTTTTTTAATAAATTGAACCGTTTTCCTTTGTAAATATTGGAAATACCCAAAATGAAAATGATACAAACAAAGATCTGTGAAACTCGTTAAAAATTTATTGTTCACAAAGAATAATGTAATTCGGGGTTATTCAAAAACACCGCAAATTTAAATAAAATAACACAAACATTAAATTATTTATTCATGCGGAGTTTTTCTCACAAATCCATGAGAGAACTTTCGAGTAGGAATATAAAACACCAGTTACAAATCTGAAAAATTATAATGTTGTTTTACGAACATACCGTAACAGGGGCCCTACCATGAGTTGATGCAAACAGTGGCCCTACCATGAGTTGATGCAAACAGTGGCCCTACCATGAGTTGATGCAAACAGTGGCCCTACCATGAGTTGATGCAAACTGTTTACGTTACAGTAAACTATCGGATATACTGCTCACATTCAATGCGAGTGAAAGAGAGAAAACGATAGTTTACGGTGACGTAAACAGTTTGCATCAACTCATGGTAGGGCCACTGTTCACGTTACCGTAAACTATCGTTTTGTCCCTTTCACTCGCACTGACTGTGAGCAGTATATCCGTAGTTTACGGTAACGTAAACAGTTTGCATCAACTCATGGTAGGGCCACTGTTCACGTTACCGTAAACTATCGTTTTGTCCCTTTCACTCGCACTGACTGTGAGCAGTATATCCGTAGTTTACGGTAACGTAAACAGTTTGCATCAACTCATGGTAGGGCCACTGTAATAATGTAAGTTTATTTTTAAAGAAACACAATATTGTATAGTAAACGAACTCAAAACCTTGGCAAATAATAATCCTAAATTTTAGCCACCTCTGTGTTAACTCGGTTTGGTTGGTAGTATATATTTCAAGTCCGCCTGGCTAGCCACCACCATCTTACCTAAGTCTGACATCATAACAACAATTTAAAAATTGTGGTATTCCGGCAGTTAGAGGTATGATAGCCAGTTTTTCAGTGATGACGGTTCCAGGGTCAAGTTAATGTTAACGTCAAAATCGTGTTTTAATGGTAATGCTATTTGACACAGTTCTTGTTTCTTAAACCTAAAACCTATACACATTCGGCCTTATTAGAAAAGATTTTTAAACACATGTTAAAATGTGATGCTGTCACTTTTTTGACAATATTGTTTGACAGACACAGCATCACATTTAAACATGTGTTTAGTTAAACAGTGTTTAAAAATCTTTTGTAATAACACGGATTGTGTTTCATAAACTCAAAACGAAAACACATTGTGTCTCGATTTTGGGTTTAAGAAACAAGAACTGTATCAAAAAGCATTACCATTCAAACACCATTGAAACACGACTTTGACGTTAACATTTGCAGATTTGACCCCCTGGTGTAGTGAGCTTCCACCTTATCGTATCTTTAACATCAGGGGGTCAAGTCTGCTAATGTTTTCGTCAAAATCGTAGTTCAATGGTAATGCTTTTTGACACAGTTCTTGTTTCTTAAACCAAAAATCAAGACACAATATGTTTCCGTTTTGTGTTTAAGAAATACAATGTGTTTCAGTTTTGGGTTTAAGAAACAAGAACTGAGTCAAAAAGCATTATCATTCAAACACCATTGAACTACAATTTTGACGAAAACATTAGCAGACTTGACCCCCTGGTGTAGTGTTGGCCAAGCACTACCCCGTAGTGCTTGAAAAAATAACACTAAGTACTCAAGTAAAGTTGTTTCAGACTCAATATTACGTGCCAACTGCCCAAACACACTGTTTCCTATGGTTTCAATAAATTAGAAATAGCTGATACACTCAATGGTTTATTTAATTTCCTCAAGTTTCAGTTACCTACGTAGGTAAGTAAATATATTAAATATTGTATCATCGGGAATACACGAAATATTAACATCACCCCCATTATTATTTACATTCCATTTCACCCAGGGGCACAGTAACAAAATACAAAACTAAATTAACCCTTTAGGGTGAACGCACACAGGGCCGGAACCTGCTCGCCAAGATAACGATGCTCGTCTTCCCGGGGAACGACACGCCGCCGCGCCGATGCAAACAACGTGGTCAGGGTTGTCACAGGCCGATTTTGTACTAAGGATGAGGCCAGACGGGCGTAATTTCGGTTTTATACAAAAGCCCGTGTGGCAACAAGACAGGACTGTTGTATGAATGTTGCAGAAATTACGCAACTCACACACAACTCATAAAATTACGCCCGTCTGACCTCACCCTAAGCTTTACATACTTATCACTTATTCTTAAACAGTGTAGGGATAAACATTGCATATATTCACGAAGTTTTTACTTTAACTGTTTTAAAAAAAGACAGTTATTGCTACTCATTGAATTTTTTTCTCGTATCAGGTTTAAAATACTGCTAGAGGTAGTTAAACTTTTATTCTAAGTAATGGTAAAACAACAAGGTACAGTTTATTATTTTGCAATATTATCATCTTATGACAAAATCCTGTTGCTTAAAAACCTTTAAACGTCGGAAACACTAACAGCGATAGGATTGATAATGTCGAAACTAAATTATCAACAACAAAAACAGATGAAACTTTGCAAACTAAGTTGTTAAAAATTAAACCCGTTACAATAATAGTTGCACATGAATGCAGCCAGCAAAAAAGGTTGCAATCGGAGCGAGGCAGCCCTGGATGACGTCACACGGCAGACGGGGGTCGACCGTGTCGCACGACCGACAAAGGCTGCGGCCCTGGAGGCTACTCCCAATATCACTTGTCCGTACCGTAGTTTCGGTACATTCGAAATTTTCCCAAAACATTGGGCTAATCCTAGCTAGGCCGTTTGTCCACGGGAAGGAACGAATGGATGGACAGTACCTAAACCCTTAAAATCATAACAGCCAAGAACGATAGTTCCCTGTAAAGCGCACTGTCAAAAGTGAGGCAAATTTTTTCAAGTTTTTATCCTTCATACGTTACTTAATCGTACCTAATAAGAACAAAAAATTTTCAATTTCCTTACCTTTAGGGGATTAGTTACTATTTTATTGGATTTTAGTTACGATTAGGTAACATAATGAAGGATATAAATCTAAAAACTGAGCCATTTTGGCTCAGTTTTTTTACTTAACTTTACATACAAAGACTCATCTGGGTATTATTATTCTAAGTCTGAACCGAGGACGGAGGCTTTGTAATGTTGCTATAGAAATCTTTTATAATCCGTAAACATTCGTAATTGAACATCGAGAGCATAAAACGGCCGAAACTTCGGCCGAAATAAAAGAAAAGTGTTCTCGAGAGTAGGCCCCCTGGCTCGGCCCTGGTGCACCCCGGCGGTTGCAGACGAGCGACTGTTCCGTTGCTCCGATTCCACATCCAGGTCATTGGCACGACGTTGACAGTTAAAGCACTAAGCATTGTCTGCTCTGATACTAAGGTTTTTGACTAAAAAAAGCAACAATTCTATTTAGATTGATTATAAATAACTTTATCTCATCGCTATTCGGCATTTGCGTTTTTTATTCGGCTATGTTTGCTAATATTCTTGTTGACGTTCGAATAAATACAAACACACCCGTCGTATTCAACATGGGTGTTCGTATATTTGCGTATTCGTCTTGTCCGTGAAAATAGGCGATAATAGACGAATAGAGCCACTTCACATCGTCTTATTTGGCCGAATAAGTTGAATACGTGAACACGAATAGCGCTGTGAATACTGTGTCAGCGTTATACGCTATAACGCTATAACGTTATAGCGGCTATAGCCATTGAATAGCGATTTATTTATTGTTATGATGTTTTGTGTTTTTATTTAATGTCAACTATGTATTTTGAGATCTAAAAATCATAATTTCCCTCCCTGCGCCAGTGAGCCAAAGGGGGCGCGGCAAGTGGCTCAAGATAACCTATACATACCTACTTAGTACTTATTAAAATTCATAATTTGACACGGCGCGTAACCTACTTAAAAACGAACACACTCGTTTATGTTTTCATCGTTTAAGATTATCGTTGTAGGGAGGATGGAGGTGTAAGTTTACCATAAAGTTGTTACAACACAAAGATGGTTCAACACAAGTACATGAAATAGGTAAGTACCTACTCTACATCTGTGATCTAGCATATCGAATAGGTACTTAACTACAATCAACTGCAGGCAATTCCATAGAGCGATGGTAGAGCAGCTGCTTAGTATGCTACTGAATATGCTCCAAGTACCGCTGGGACCTCGGTGCAACCGGTGCAGGGGAGGTCACGAACCGACGACCTAGGATACCTGCATTGATGCACCTATCTGCTAGTCCCATTTAGAATTCATATGACAATATGTAGGTAGATGGTAGAATATAGATGAGTTATCTCGATGTATTTCAATCAATAATTTGGAATGCTTTGCGGAACTCCAAATCCGCAAATTTCACACCGATTAAAAGTATATTCTAAAACTAAACTAAGGTTTTTTTTATTCACAAGGGGTTAGTGTTTGGATTTCATAAAAAAATTAAGTATCCGTAAACTAGTTTGTTTAATAATGACCGAATCAATCGAATCTGAACAACTCGTGCAATATACAAGAAAAAAATTTAAAAATAAAAATACAAAAAATATATACAAGATTTCGTATAGCCTTATCAATTTATTACTCGTGTCTCAAGGATCAGCAATAACACATCTAGGCCTCTTTAGTGGGAGTAAGTTATCGTAGACCTCAGTACTCATTATTATACTATGCCTCAGTGTTAGACCGTTTTCATTAGAAAACTACTCCGTGGACCTCTCACCTTAGAGGTCTAAATCATTTCACCGCTGCTGGGGCACAGGCCTTCTTTTTGGGCAAATAAGGAGGTAAGGCCCACCACGCAGGCCCAATGCGGGTTGGTGGATAGATAGATATATAATGATTTATTCAGAAACCACTACAATTCACAACAACAACAATTTGAGGCATTACAAAAAAGAGTAAACTTGAAACTAAGACAGTGGGTGTTAACAAATACAAATGCAGCCGGGACCAAGGGCTTAGTGCCTTTCGAAGCACGGAGGAACTCGAGATAATAAATTTTTGACCAACCATTGCGAATGTCGCTTAAACTCTGCAATAGCTGGGTTAGGAGTTAAAATACTGCGCCACCGCTCCTCAAAGTCATTAATTAGTTAGTCGCCTTTTACGACATGTCATGAAGGGTTTGGTGCATTCTACTTTGCCGGACGCTGCAGAGCTATAATGGAACAAGTGCCTAAGGGCCTATAAGGGTATGTTTTGTTTACACCCGGTTTAACCAAAAATATATCTGAGCAATATTACTCCTTACGTTTGGCGTCTTAAAAGCATCATTTTCCTAAGCAAACGTTTTTGTTAAACTAGGTTTAAACTTACTCTTCGTTTATTAATAAGGGGGTATGTGTGTAGTCAGCTGAAGTGGCAGTGGGCTGGACACATAGCGAGAAAAACCGATGGCCGTTGGGGCGGAAAGGTTCTGGAATGGCGACCGCGCACCGGACGGCGCTCCGTGGGTAGGCCCCCGACAAGGTGGACCGACGATCTGGTGAAGGTCGCGGTGCGCCGCTGGATGCCGGCCAAGCAGGACCGATCGTCGGTCGTGGAGAACCTTGGGGGAGGCCTATACCCAGCAGTGGGTGTCGTGCGGCTCATATGATGATGATGGTGTACCTATATTAGTAAGTAACAGATCAGTTAGCAGACAGTAGATGCGGCGGTCACGCGAGGCGGCGGGCAACCGCGCGGCACGTGCGCCCGCACGGACCGACCGCATCGCATCTATCTATATGCAATGCATATCGATTGACGCAGGAATCGATTATGGATTATTTACTGGCTCGCTTAAAGCTATTTTATTGATATTGAGTATTTTATTGAGATATACCTAATTGTATGTAAATTTAATACATACCTTATAGTCTGTCCAAGATAGTTTGGTGATTTTGACAGACTTTTTCTTTGTAACCCCGAGCGAAAGTGGCGCCGCGGTGAATTTTATTTAATATTATAATTCTAATACACAATGTCTTCTTACTATAAAAGTTAATTCTAAATAAATAATGTATAAATAAGTGACAAATAATAATACCAACAGTTCCACTTCATTAACGATGCCAATACAAAAGAAATAGTTTTTATTACAGACGGAGAAGATAACCGAAGAGAAAGCAGTTGTTGTCGATCTGGCAATATCGCGAGCCAGCAACACCCAGCCCCGACCGGCCATAAACTCCACGCGGCCCAATGTGGCGAAACAAGGACCAATCAACCAATGGGAGCGATGCGATGGAATGCTACTAAACTATATCGATCTATCTAAACAGCAAAATACTACAGAAAACGAAGAACGCCTCTTACTAATCCGCCTCGTTCAGTTTTTTATGTGAAAATACTATTATACAAGACTCGCATAGTATTTACACTTTAACGGAGAGAAAGGCACAATTTTGATATTTTACACAGTTCTTTTTTTACAATCGGCTCTGTGATTTAGTGGTTCGCTTACCCGTGTAAGACGCAGGGGTCCCGGGTTCAATTCCCAGGGGGGTACAGTTTATACTCGGTTTGGTTGGAGGTAGGGCTTATTTCAAGTCCGCTTGGCTAAGCTACCACCATCTTACCTAAGTCTGACGCCATAACAACAATTAAAAAAAATGTGTTCCGGCAGTTAGAGGTAAGATAGCCAGATCCTCAGTGATGAGGATTCCGGGTGTAGTGAGCTTCCTTCGGTCTTATCGTCGCTTAACATCAGGTGAGGTGAAGGCCAAGCACTATCCCGTTGTGCATAAAAAACCCTATTCATTTGGGTTAATTAAGGGTACCGAAAAATATACTTAGTTCACCTAGGAAATTAGCCCAGGTGAATTAAGTCTACGACGGGTATAATTTAACTATGTCTAAAAGTCTAAAGGTAGGAAAATATAGACGACTCTAAGCTACTTAATAATTAAGTTTATTTGGATAAAGCTTATTTGACTTTGACTTATGTCTAAATTTTTTATTAATATCTATATAGAATCTCACGAGTATAGCTTCAGATATCTTCGCCCACACTGGAAGACGGGCTCACCATGCAAACAACTAACCGCAAAAAGGCGTGTCGGCGATAAAGCCCACTACATCGTTAGACGCACTCTGTCCTCCAGTAACGCCTCGTCATCACTCCACTAGTTCGGTAAACGACGCTCTTACGGGAGGGTGGCGCCGGCCAATAATGCAACCAGATACAGGGACGTTTTGGGTTGCAAATATCATTCATAACTGTCAAGAGCGAGTCGGGGTCGCGCACCAAGGGTGCCGTACCTTCATAAATACACTGCGGTTTTTTTTCATTTTTCATCAAAAGTCAAAACGACATCTAAAACTATTCCAAATTTCAAGTTAATAGCATTAGTAGTTCTTGAGATATCCAGCTGTGACAGACAGACAGACTGAGTCGCACCATAAGGATTCCTCTTTGCCATTTTGATACGAACGGAACCCTAAAAATATGAAAAAGTTAAAGCTTCCTACTATAAAAACACTAATGAAAATAACATTTGTTTTTCTCGGAGCATTTTTTCTTATTCCTAGATGTACCCAGCATGTGTTGTGCAATGCCACGCATAAATAAATAAATAAAATATTTTTTCTGATTTCAAAGTAGGTAGATTTCCATAACAGTAGCTAGCACTAACAGTAGTGTTATGGAAATCTGAGACAACAACGGTGGAACTACAAACACCTAGACCTGAGATGATATAAAAAAGTTAGCTTTCTAAATTGACCCAACCGGGATCGAACCCGGGACCTCAGAGGTAGGGACAGCTTGATAACCGGCGTACAAACCACTCGACTACGAAGGTCGTCGTATATGTTTCTGATAGCCAAATATATAATACAATCATATAAATTCTAGTCTACCACGTTCATAGCAACTATTTTAATAATAATATAATTTCATACATCAACTTTTCAGGGGAGCTCGGTGGCGCAGTGGTTTAGCGCCTGGCCCAGCGATTGCGGAAGTTAAGCAACGTTCGCAAGGGTCGGTCATGGGATGGGTGACCAAAAATTTATTATCTCGAGCTCCTCCGTGCTTCGGAAGGCACGTTAAGCCGTTGGTCCCGGCTGCATTTGCAGTCGTTAACACCCACCAATCCGCATTGGGCCCGCGTGGTGCCCCAGCAGTGGGGACATAAAAAAAAATGATGTCTGATGGACATCAACTTTTAAAAAAACTATTCGACAGTTCAACGCTTGTATGTATGGGAAGTATAGACATTCTTCTTCCATTCAAATCCGTTCAGCCAATTTTGCGTGATTGAGTAACAGACATCCAGACTTTCACATATAATATTAGTAGGAAGTAGAATTTAATTTATAGAATTGCAAATGAATGAACTAATTCTGTAGTAATAAATTTTGATATTTAGTAATGGAATGCATTTTTAATTACCATACTTTGATAGTTACAGCGATTACATTCCTGCTACAGTAGTTAAATTAATTAAAAATACCTAAGGCACTTAATATTTTTTTAGCCTTATCTTAAAATACTTATTTAAACAGCTTGATATAAGATTGTGATACAATACAGCACAAAAAATAACTTCATCACTGTTTGGTTGAGTTAGATAAATTCGTTAACTAACTTCAAATCATAGAATTATACTTATCTTTTGTAAAAAAAATATTTTTTCCACAAAACATGCTTGATAACGATATTTATAAATAAAATAGGGATAATTTATTAGTTCGACCTAAAAAGTTAGTGACTTCGTAGTGACTCGACGTAGGGAATAATCTACTAACTAATATTACGCAAAGATTAATGCCCGCTATTAATTTTAACTGCTCAGTTTTATAGCTCGAATTATTTATGTAAGTTAAGATTTACATTGGATTTTGTTTGTTTATCCAAGGGCATGCGGATCGTAAGTTTTTTATTGCAAAACTAATGCTGGCTACGCGTCTATAATTATACAGAACAGTTATTGAAAATAGGAGCTGATTGAAAAATCTAAGCTAACATGGAAAACTAATATTGCCACTGAAGTTTTGTGCAGTCACGTAAACGAAAAGCAATAAAAATTCACAGATTTTGCCGTCCCCGCAAGAATCGGAGCATAAATGAATAGGTACAGAAATTTACGAAAAATGCTAAATCCTATTACTTAAATTTTTAAAGTTACCTTGGTATAGTACCTATTTATTTTTACGATTTACAAAAGCGCCCGCTAACTGCCTCGACGCGGCCGAAATATTATTTTTAACCGATTTTCAAAATTCCAACGAATGCATAGAAGCTACATCACTTTTTATGTACGGAAACACTCGTTTTTCTACAATTCCAAATCTAAAGGGACCACCTACAGGTCACAATTATTATTATTAACCGATTTTCAAAAAAAATTCGCCACTTTGTAGCTAAACTTATTAGTTTCACTTTGTAGCTAAATATATTTAATGGAATTGACAAGCCTACGCTACGACACGCAATTTTAGAGTCTTTGACTTATTTTAAATTTTAAAGTTAGCGAACGAATAGAAAAGTTTTTTTTTAAGAAATATATGTATAGCTTACTTCCGCAAACAATATATGAAAGATGCACCGCCCCGCCCGCCCTCCCGCAAAAATATGCACATGTACACTACAAAAGGTTCGGGCAAGCGGTGCATCTTGCATTTATATTGTTTGCGGAAGTAAGCTACATATATTTCTTTTTTCAAAATGGTTTGGCACTTCCGCCAAGTGACGCCTGATTCAATCAAATACTTATGAATAGAAAAGTGGCCATTTGAGTAGTGGGGCAGGGGTTCAGTTCGCGCATGATTTGGGCGCAGCTGCACACTATAATAATAATAATATAATAATTCATTATTTCAGATAACAAGATCCATAATGGTATACAATCATTCATAATTATATAATTCCTGGTGCATGCATATGCACATATATATCCTATGCATGCATATATATCCTGATGCCTAACTAACGATGCCTGACTATAAATAAATTAAAATTAAAAAAAAAAAAAAATCCTATGATACACACAGATTATGCTGCCCAGCTCTATCTCCGAATCTCGCGAGATCTCGTGCAAAAGGACGAGATCTCGATCTCGAGAATTAGTTTGCGTTCCCAAGCGTTAACTATTGAAGTATTCAGGATTAACAATAAATTTCCGTGAAAATAATGGTACAATCGCTGGGTATTTATTATTATTGTTAGCAGAAAATAACTCCTGAATGTTATTGCGAACTGAAAGTACAGTGAGGTAGGTCAGTATGTAAATAAAATTGAATAGCCGTTGCTTATATAAGTTTTAATGACTAGTAACTACGTTTTCAGTAAGTATTTTTCCTGACGATAACTTTCGATTGTGTTTTATTATATTCCTAGGTGTGCTTTAGCTTTGACGACGCACATATTTCAAAATAAAAGATTTTAGACAGTGTATGTCACACACCTAATATTATAGTGTTTCATTAGGTACACGTAATGTTTTTCAATTAGCAATTTTTTTTATTAATTAAAAAACATAGCATCTTAACTGATACAGAAATGGTGTGTTGTTGGAGTTTTAAAATTGTCTAACTAATAAATGAGGATTTAGTTAATAATTGATTTAAAGTTTTTGGTACTGATACCTAGGTGATTGAAACAAATCATTTGAACTTAATTTATAATTTTATCATTAAATCAATTAATGCACTGTTTTATTTAAAAAAAAACCAACAATTACCAACCGTCATTGGTAAAACTTTGCATTTTTGGCAACTCTATGGTAAACTTTAAGAGGAGGTTTAAAATGTGTCCAGATTTTATTCCGCATACGTTTTTAACTTTTTTAACTTAGAATCCCCCTACATTTACCAACTGTTGGTAAATCCTAAGATCCTTATGACAGTAAGGCATTTGTTTTCTTTTTGGGTGTTGTTGGAAAAAAGGAAGAAAACTGAAGCGAAGCGAGGGCAGGCAGGTCGCTTGTTTTATAATATGTAGTGATTTTATTTACATTGGTTATTTCTTTTATATATAAGCTATTAGGAATACATAATTTTAGGTTATGTACTAGGTTCAAATTTTGAATGCTGTTATAAATTGTGTTTTTTATCTCCTTTAATATAACATAATACCACATACGCAAAATACCATCTCGAGATTTTCCTTCTTGTGTGCTAAATAAATACAAATACTGTTATTATTTTACACGTAAATAGTGTAAAGTTCGTATTCCCATAACTGACCTTACTCAAACAACTCTTGACGCGTCATCAGTCATCGTATTTCATATTCTAGAGTATTCGAGCGGCTAGCGATAAAGGAGTAGATGTGTACAATTTCAGTGGGTAAACATTATGCAACGCACAGCAGATTTACGACGGCGCATTAACAGCAAAGCTATTGTGGTTGGTCATGGCTATGCACCGATCACGTTTCGGTACTAAAACCTAGACGACACCCCAATGGAATATAGACTTAGTAATCTAGGTGGCAACTTTACTTCTTCTACGCAAATTTTATGTAAACAAAGCAGTGAAAAGGTATGTCGTCAGTTTCTGATAGCGCGACTTTTTATGGCATAAACGTTCGTTTTAATTGAAGTGCAGTTGCTGCCAAGTTCAAGTACCTACCTAATAGGTAAGAAATATAGTTTCTTAACGACCTGAATGGTGCAGTGGTCAACATGCCGCCTACCACGCAAGAGGTCCCGGGTTCGATTCCCGGCCGGGCAGAAATTGAAATGATGAATTTTAATTTCTGTGACGGGTCTGGGTGTTACTATGTATAATAAGTATATATTTAAAAAGTATATAAGTAGTATATCAGTTGTCTAGCACCCATATTACAAGCTTTGCTTAGTTTGGGGCTAGATGGCGCTGTGTGAAATTGTCCAAGCATTTATTTATTTATTTATTTAACACCTTAAACGCCACCATACAAACATATTTTTTACAATTCATGAATGAAACACTAAAAATAAATTAACGAAAATAAAAACGTTTGTAGAACATTTCAGATTTCATACACAACATCAAAAATAAACGAAAATTTCCTTTGGGGAAAAAAGAAAATTAAAAGTTAATTTTAAAATTGAGGTCACCGGTGACCTACCCGGCGTCTAAGGTGTTAAATAAAATTAAGAACAACAATGTTAGGCAGGCAGCTGCGATTCAATTTTGGAAGCTACTTGCTAGGTGACTATTAGTCGACCGTCTCAGGTGACTAAAATCGACCCATGTAAATAGCCCCGAATTGCCATTTACACGGTCGATTTTCGCCGTGCGACGAAAGTTGTGCGGCTTTAGTCGCCCATGTAAATTTATGATTTTAGCTATATGGGTATAGTAGAGGTATGATTACATCAAATTCAAAGCTTCGGTAATAATTATCGTAGTGAGGCGTGCAGCAATCTATGCTACAATTTTAAATTCAACCCGACTTCAAAATAGAGGAGGTTTTCAGTTCATCAGTACGAGATTTATTGAAAATGATAACAAATTCTCGTATAAATATAAATGCTGTCTGTTCACAGTTTTCCATTGTTATTGTTTTGTACAAAGGTATTTTATCGTATTTTTAGCAATCGAAAGTAGAGTAGTGGAATTCAACTGCAAGGCTCTATATTTGGTTTGAACTAAGGGCCGCCCGTGACTTCGTCTGCGAGGACAGTTATTTGTCTTTTCTTCGGGAACAGTACTTTTTTCGGGATAATAGGATTATCCAGCGAACTAAAATCTATGGAATAAGAATTCTGCTTAAAAAAATGACACTAGATGAAAAGTAGGTACAACTGAGAGTGGATAGAGTTAAAAATGTTGGCATTTAATTATGCAGCACAAAGCGTTTGAACACTGGTTGCTTATTAGCGACCATAATTTCTATACTCATAGATCTTTTCTATACTTAAACGAAAAAATAAGATACGTTTTTTCTGCATCTTTTTACTGCCTTCTTTGCATCATTTACACCATTTGACTATAAAGGACGTCATTTCTAATAAACTCTCTCTTTCTACCTTTTCTCAACAAAACAAACTGCAATTTATTGAAAAGAACACAAACGTAAGTCACCGGTGCGTGGCTGGGCCGACTAAAGCTGAGCGGGTTGTACTTTATTGGCCCCGTGGTGCCATTTTTAAGCAATATTAGATTACAATTACACTTCCATACATTTTAGTTCGCTGGTATTATCCTTCTTTCGCACTGACTTTCGCATCCTTACTAATATTATAAATGCGAAAGTCCGTTTGTTTGTTTGTTACGCCTTCACGTCTCTTAATTAAAATTTATATGTTGCTGTTGTTTGAAAAAGGTTTTAGTTTAAAAGATGAATTTATTTTTTAGAAAATGTTTTGTCTTATTATTACCATCTTTGCAGATGGAGAAATACGTTCACTAAACCACTATTAAATATCAGTCAAACTATTTACCAATATAACAACTTGAGTGTCAACAAAATAAAAATATTGCTTGTAAACGCTGGGTTTGAACCAGCGACCTCAATAACCGAGAAAGTGATACCACTGAGTTACCGTGACGCTACCGTGGTTAATCTCTTATCTGGTGGTTATTTTTGAACGGCTAATGAGTGTTATGAGCCTAGCAACTAATGGCATGATTCATGGTTAACTTGCTTAACTTAAGTCACACACATAATAAGTTAGCGGAACTAACCACTTGTTTTCAGTCCATATGTTACGTAAGTTGTAAGAGCGTTTAAAAGCAGTTCATATACTCGTAATCTAGTAAAGCAAACTGCTACTTTATTGTTATAACTTTTTCTCGCACTTTACGTATATTTATTTTCACTCCTCTTGCTCAAAAAGTCAGTCATTGTAACGTACAAGAGCATAAATACCCCTAGGGGAAAAAGTTTAATTTAAGTTTGTCTATTACCAATGAGCCTACTAAAACGAAAAGCCAGCGTTATTTCACCAATGTGAGGCTTGCAGCGTAAGAGAAGGATATACTAGAAGAAATTCGGCGATGTCACTAGTGACTCGGTAGCTCAGCGGTCAGAGCATTGGACCGGATATCCAAAGGTCGCGGGTTCGATTCCCGTCTGAGTATTGATCTGGTGCGAGTCGTTTTTTTTTTCTAGTATATTATTTAGTATAATCTGTCCTCTTATTTTGTTGGTGCAAGAGTAAAAAATTAACTTGCATAATGCGTATGCACCGCACTACGTGTAATATTTGCGCCATTGCAATAAATAAAACATGGGGATGACAGCAGTGGCTTTGTCAACAGATTACTATGCAAACCCACTTTCTACCGCGAAAAATAAATTATTCATTATTGCGTAACCAATCTGAATATCGTATGCGAAACAAAGAAAATCTTGTTCTCAATCACTGTTGTATCTACTCTGAAATCATTGGCGTTTTTGAAATATTTTTTAAATCATTTTAGCTTCTGACAAAAAGGTTTTTTCTTTTCTTAAAAACGATTTTTACATCCCTGCATGGTTTTTTTTCTATTAATTAAAGGAAACAAAAGGTCACACAAACATAACATAATACACTGTGCAATATTAAAAGGATCTCAAATATTCTATTGATTGTATACAAAAATATTAAGTATCAAACTTTTGAAATCTAGTGTTTTCAAAGCAAACAAAAGTTCAAATTGATTCATAAACTGGGATTTCAGCAATAACAATCCATGCATATACGAGAATAAATAATGTGGTTATAATAGGTATATTCAACATTATTTAACGCACTATTAATAAATAAACAAAAATATTGGACACCATCCATTGCTTCAATTCCATAGTATGTAGCTAAAGAACCTACTTGTGCTGGAAAACAGACAACTGAGGTGACACATAATGAAGAAAAGTTAGTTTTGCTTAATTCACTCAGCCAGGGACCGAGATGGCGACAAAACTGTGACATTTTTGAATATTTTTTTGAAATGGCTGACAATATGTTTTTTTTACGAAAAAAATCGAAAAACTAAATCGCCAAAATTTTTTTTTCGTACTTGCCTACAAAATTTCACGAGAACCGGCTGAGAAATGCGAGCTATAGAGGAGAACAGCCGAACAGACAGACATACGAAAGAATTTTTGCCCAAGCTGAAACGGAGACGCTGCGCTCGCACTTCGCACTTGCCTGGTCAATAACTCTAACAAATTGAGAGTGAAACATGGATAAAGGACAGCGAAAAAACTTAAAAATCTTCACAAAATATGTTGAATTTTACAGTCCGACCTATATTTCTGGATTCACATAGATTGTCCCTGCATTTTCTTATTGATATCTGGAGGTCTACGAACATTTCTATGTACATACGAGTTTCAACGACCAGCCATTGTCTAATTTCAAAATCTATCGCAATCGCTTTCAAGATGTAATACATTGATGCTTTTTTTTTGGCATAAATAAAAACTTGCAAAGAAATGCAGCAATGTGTCACATCCATCTGTCAAATGAAAGCGATTGCGACAGATTTTGAAATTAGACAATTAGCCCCCAGCATTGTTCACACTGCATTATTTCATCGCCATACATAACGCCAATTTCCAGTTACAAAATGCAACTTTGTCCCACAAGCCGAAGGCATCAGCTACATATAGGACCATGTTTTTGCTTCTAGGTAAACGTACTTACTGCTAAATAACCTAGAAAATACATGTACCTATTCAACTCTCAAAACCTTTACGATATATTACGACATACTTTCTACATTGCCGTTTTTCTAAGCAGTGTTACCACAGAGTTTCTTATAAAAGTAGCATTGGGCATTGTCTGTAGTGAAAGATACAGTGGTATCGTACGCAATGTTTGGTGGTAGGGGTGTGTGCAGCCGATCTTTCTGCCTTCACTTCGGTTGCCAACCGAGCGCCGCGCGTGTGTGCGTGAGTGCAGTGTCCTATGTTTAGTGTTGTACAGTAAACAGTTTACAGATTTATCGGCATTTGTTTATATCATTATCTTCACTGTGCCTTTACCTAAGAAAATAACCTAGAATACTTCGTAGAGAATGTCGTATCAATATAAACTTACTAAAATACTATTTGTTCAAAGACGTACTTACAGAAAAAAAAATGTGGGTTAAGCCAGTTTTATTGCGAGCTCCCTCTCTTCCAGCCTGCCTAGCATGACCATCGAAACACGATATGATATTATTATAGTGATTTATCACGTTTAACTGTCAAAGGACAATGGATTTTGACAGTTGGGTCTCAATAAAACGCTATATCACGCGATATATATCGTGTTTCGTCGGTCATGCTGACATCCTATACGTCTAAAAAAATCGGAAACCAACATACAAAACAAATATTTGCACAAAAACAATATAGGTACCTCATATTATTTATTTAAGGGGATTTATAGGTCAACTAGCACCATCAATACATTTATTTTTATTACTCGTAAACCAAGTAGGACATAACGCACCCCCAGATCTAAAGGGAGCTAACTCAAAAATTTCTATTTTTGAGTTAAGCTAACCATCGAATTCCTTGACTCACGCCCTATCGAGCAACAAAACAGAGTTAAAAATATTTCTGATACTCGGCGCTAGATGTCGCTAGGAGTCCTTTTTATTGAACGAGCGGCCCCATTTTATCCCCACCAAAACAGAGACATTTCTAGTTGCAATAAGTTTTACAAGCGGACCGCACCCGTCATACGTAAACGAAGTGGAGTTATTTTGAGTTGTATCTGTATTGTTTAAAATTGACGCAGTATTATTTGGAGTTATCACCATTTTGTTGATAAATGACGACTAATTTACTGCAAAATTTTAAGTTGAACCTGTATTGCTGGCTAGGTAAGTAAAGTTTTTTTTATTATTTAGAATTGTTACTGTATTGTTGAAACATTTTAGAATTTGTAGTTGAGCCTGTTTTGTTGAGTCATTTTTTAAACTGCTATATTTCTGTAAGAACTGAACGAAATCAAACTTTGTTGCCAGTAACGATAGGAGCGTTTTTAACTTAATAAGATTTTATGTGTATCCTAGCAACTATACAGTTCTAACTGATACATTTTTGAGTTGCATCTCTTTAGATGGTCTTCGCACAATATTTTTTATTACATAGTTCATGAGAATAAAACATTCATTCCACAGCTTATTAAATCATATTTACGCACAACATCTTTTATATATGTGAAATATACGTTTCCTTTTTCAGACAAACAATGAAGCGTGGAAGGTTTTTAGTTAATATGATAGAAGAAAGGGACAAAGAGTACATTAACATGACATTTAGGTCCTCAAAGTTGTAAAAGAACACCCTAAAGAGTTTTTCTACAAAACTACCTTCACATAGGAGGTATTTAGGAAAGCTTGTGTGCGAAAAAGGGTTCTTCGAGCAAGAGGAACCGAGTCCTCCATGGATCAATCTACATTTTCAACTGGTTGAACACAGACATACACTGAGAAATTTGTATTATCGGATGCAAAAAATTTAAACTAACAAGAATTGATTGATAAGAAAGTTATTCCTAAGCTCTATTATAATGTTTATTATAACAGGTGTTCTGGGTAATCAGGGTAATAAAGCCACCTATTATTTAAATACAATGATTGTGATTTTAATAAAAGTGATCTCAAAGTGGCTTTTTTATTATATTGTATTTATTATAAATTAAAACTAAATTTTCCAGCATACTTACTCATTACTCATGTCAGTTTTATAAGTAGGTAATACATAAATATTAAGACAAACTTGATTTTATAATTGTTTTACAGTTCCGTAGAAAAATCCTATATTTTTTTTAAGTTAAAAAAGTTTTATTTTTGTAATATTTTTATGATAAAAGGACACACGAGGCTTAGGATAGTTACTTTTGGAAGTATTATTAATAAAACAAAATTGATTAGTTTGATTACTTATGTGTTTTTTTTATATAGTCCGTCAGCAAATGTACCCTTTCTCTTGGTTACAGGTCACAGACGATGAGTTGAGTTGAACTAAATATAAATAATACCCATCGCACTTATATTTTTATTTATGTTGAATCATCAAAAGAAAGTCAACTCAAAACCTAATTCATCAAGACAGGTGTAACTCTAAATAAAAAATATATTTATACATACTTGTTATGCGATAGGGACGTAACTCGAAAATTGTAATTTTAAGCCTCGATATTTGACTTAAACATAAAATTCTTATAGCATCTTTCTTCTAGCTGCACTTGCAAAGCATACATCTCTACAGAAAACTCTTACAGTGCACAGGAACAAAAAATCAGTTTTTTCCATTTTCTGAAAAAAGTGCTTTTTTGACTTGAAGCTGTTTAGATCTAGGTGTGCGATAATATATTAAAAAAAGGAAACAACCATTCCCTCTTAAATGGTCTATAATTTTTTTTTAAATAATTCTTTAATATCTTTGTATCTTCTATATTCTTTGTACTAGTTTTAAAATGCATTTGAAACGATATTGACAGTGGTCACTTTTGGTTTAAATGGATTTTAAAACTTACAGAAAGAAAGAAAACTGTTGAAAGTTATTCAAAAAATATAAGAGACAATTTAAGAGGGCATAGTTGCGTCCTTTTTTTAAATATTGACTTGGTTTACGTCTAATATAAAAATAAATGTATTGGCGGCACTAGTTGACGGCTTAATTACTTATTTTCTCTTTTTGTATTGCATATAACTAGAATCAAGCTGAAATATAATTTATTCTGGCATAATAATGCGAAAAGTGTACTAACTAATTTCAATTATAGGTAACCAAAACTCATTTGCGAACTTGAAAGTTAATAACTCAATTAACTATCGATATCGCATAAACTAAATCGAGCCGCAGCGAAAACTTCGCTACGAAACAATCTAATTTAATAACATTGCGTTCGCATTAACCTGACCTTTGGGCGCAATCGCCGAACAAATCATCAACAGATCCGATCCCGATACCACTTATTAGAGTTTTCGTAATAGCATTTCGAAATCGTTGCCCAACACTACCGCTGTGTACAACGGTACGCTCACAAGCAAATCTGTATTCGATTATAGAAGCCGGCAAACTTAGCTTCGACGTGCCGTTACAGAAACGACGTTGGATTTTAGTTCTTATGCTCTTTGCATTAGTTTTACTGTAGGTTAAATTGCAGGTGTATTTTTAAAGTTGCAGTGATATGTTGACTATACGTGTGTTGAGTCGTTGACCCGCATCTTTACCTACCCCAATGCTGAAAAATCTAAGAAAATTTGGAATGGTTGATTCGTGTCATGATACTCATGATTTTGTAGTTTTGTTTAGTTTGGTGACGTAATGAAGGTGCATGCATTACGTCATGAATATTAACTCGAGGGCCTTCGTGGGTGTTGTTGACCCTTTCTCAATGTTTACTTCGCACTGCACTTGCGAAATATACTTTTTGAGAGACAATGCAAGATAGTAAATATTGGTCAATCGACGCGAACTGAAGGTTATGCAGAGATCGCTCTTTCAAAGCCTTTATTTTGCTGACTTCTTCAAGATCTTAAACAATTTTAATTATAAACTCTTCAGCTTGGGTATTCAGTACTTCTTTATCATATTTTTTTATGCTGCTTACATTGTTAAGACATATATTTACTTCTCAAGCTTATGCGATCACTAGACATGAAATAAAACACTTTTGAACGGATACAACTACTTTGCTAATATTTTAGTATTTGTTTTAATTTTTTATTTATTTCCCCGACGTTTCGGCACTTTTGCATAAAACCGGGCTAGTTTTAGTTTTAATCTGAGAAAGCTTTCTTCAAATATTTTTTTTATAGAATACTTGGACTTTTAATTATTGCTGATTGTACAAGTGCGTAATAAATAACTAATAATGTCTTTTTGTTTAGTGAGCGTTTAAGATGATAGAACTTGCCAAGTACAGGTCTCAATCGAGAACACACATAGAATATAGAATTCGTAATCTGAAGAAAATTTATTATGTACGACACATTGTGTACATAAACCTTTGTAGCGAGTATCTCGACAAAATTACAAATAGATTTGCCTTTTTACACGACTGCCCAAAAAAGAGGAGTGTATTATTTTTAGGGTTCATGTAGGTTTGTTTGTATGTATGTGAGTTTCTTTATTCCACCATAACTTCTAAATACCTGAACAGATTTGGATGTGTGAGGTTTCGTTAGAATCCTTACAACACCCCGAGTAAAACTGGCTAATTTAAAAAAAAAAGTCGAAATGTCGGCTTGACAACGCCATTGTCTATGACAAAATTTTAAGTTGGGTAGCGCTTTCATAAATTTTACATTAGGTCTGAGCGAAAAGTCCTAATTATGTTCTTATCATGACGAAAGACAGTAGTTCTGATTTCCTTTTAAAAGAAGTCGCATAGAAACAATAAAAACACAAGGCTCTTTTCTGAACCTCTCTGCGCGTGCGCAACTCCCGCTTAACCGTTGTTAGTTCCGCGACTTTCTCCGACAATGGCCTGCGCGTGACATTTGACAGCAATCAACAACGTAGGCCTGGCCTGCGCCTGCGCTCAGCCGGATGGCACTAATATTATGACCAAATAAAAGTTATTCTTCGTTTTATATTCATCGACATGCAAGGCGACTTTTATGACAGTTTCTACAACTCGATAGGTTTCACATTAAATTACTTATAAAGAATTAAAGTTTGCATGTTTGGATGTAGGAGGTAATCTTTGAAACTATGTATTCGTTTCATTTCAAAAATCATTATAGTTAAAAGACTTTTAACGAATACTAGCGCGGTTTTATTGAAAGTACTTTGGTAATTAGTTGGTATTTGGTTTGATTTTTTATTTTCCCGACGTTTCGGCACCTTTGCAGCTGCCGTGGTCACGGGGGACTGACTCCGTTAAAAGGGACTCCGGGGACATGAAATAAAACACTTTTACGGAGTCCCGTAAAAAGTGTTTTATTTCATGTCTAGTGAGCGCGTAAGCTTGAGAAGTGAATATATCATTATAGTTATTATAGTTAGTTAGGAAGCTACACTACAAGATAGTTACATTAGTTAAGTAAGTAGGTGTACTATTTGATTTACGGAAATACCCAAACTGACTGATTATTGGTTGGTCATAATTAAAATGATTTGATCAAAAAACTGTTATGTTCTTTATTTATTGACTAGCGACCTCGTCTGCGTCGTCGGTTTTTTTCTATCCCTCGGGAACCGTACTTTTTCTGGATGAAAATATTTGTTAAGACTTGAAGGCGTTCAGTTTGTGTTTAAACTAAGTTGCAATAGTTAAGCAAACTTCGCAAAAAATATAATAAATTAATTGATTATTAGTTGATGATTTAGTTAAGATCTTCTAGAATTCATGGAGCTTTTCGTTTACATTCATCATCACACCATTATATTAGTTATGGTTTAAATCTAATGTTTTTATACGTTAGCCCCCTTACTAATATTTTTTTTTAGCAGATGTATAGTTACACAGTGTTTTGTTACTTTCTTTTCAATGTCAAACTCAAATAGTTTGACAGAGAGTAACCATTGTGTAACTATAGGTACATCTGGTATACAATCTTTATTAGTAAGGGGGTACAATTTTAACAGCATTAAAATCAATATTTTCTACATTACATTGCCTGAGAAAGCTAGCGTCGATTTTGAATACCAGTTTTATTTCAATAATGAGTCAACAAAACAACTTTTAGAAAACAAAACAAACAGCTTTCTTCCGAGTAATCTACACGAGAACTGACATGTAAACTGACATATTGTATAACGTCATATGAGTGCGCCAGTTATCTAACTGCATCGGAACAACATATGAGCCGCAATAGTCGCTGTGTGTTTGGGCTTGTGTTGCTAACCGCGCCGAATCTTGGACAGACATGCGCGAAAGCTATTCGACTAATGCCCGGTTTCTGAGGTGTTTATATTAAATATTGGTATAAACCTGCTAATGTGGAAAATATTAAAAAATATTTTTTTAAACCTTTAAAGTCCCTAAGAAACCAAGGGTAATAAGACTTCAACACATACGACATTTTTAGCGTTGGTGATCGAAGATTTTGCTACTTTAAGGCTCATGGATTAGAGCTTATTCATGCACTACGCAAGCATCTGTCCGTCAAAAACCAGCAAACTATATTCCCGCGCCTTGTACCGCGGCGGGATCCCGCTTAACGCAGCGGAGGACCATAGATAGATGATAGATGTGGCAACTGAACGCTAGATCCCGCTGTCTATGTATTAGTCGCTAAACACTAAAACACTAGGATCGACCGCAGTCAGTCACTAAAACGCGTAGATACTGCATTGCTGCAAATACTAAATTTCAAGTTATCAAATGCAGAAAATCGCTAAAAAGGGATGCACTGTCGATGCAATTACTGATGCTAAAAGTATCGTGTATCATTAAATGATACAAAATTTTGGCCACAACTTGTTTTTCGAGGAAAACATAGCTATAAGTAATTGTAGTTAAAGAAATAAACAAAAAATATGAGGTCAAAGTATATCGGGACGCTAGCTGACGCAAGCTACATTGAAAAACTATCATTTAAGTATATCAAACATTTTTTCATTTTACTCTTTAATAGCACTAAGTTACATACTTTTTAAAAATAGTACCTAATAGATATACAACGTGTAACAGAATTAATGGCTAAACCAGAATATGGTAGAAGGGACCATCAAACTGAATAACTTTAATTATGAGACCAACTCTGAAATCGTGAAAAAATCTGCTGTTTCATACAAATTTCAGTGTTGGTCCCATAGTAAAAGTTGTTCAGAATAGTCCCTATCTAGCCATTATTTCTGTTACAGGTTGTAACTATAGTCATAAAATTTTTAATCAATACAACGACTTAATTTATTGAGTCAATTATATTATTAATAAGCATTTGAATATAAGTAGTTTACCTCCCGGCTGTACCGGCCGGAGATGTTAGAAAGTAAGCAGGCTGGCGCCAGCCACGGCGCTTCCACTTTTGACTTTAATTATACCAATCAGGCGCAACAATATCGCATGAAAGTTGCCAGTTTGCATAATGTGGAGGGGGAGGGGGGAGGGGGGGGGGGGTACATTATTATCGCAATGTGTGTTAGAAACTAAATTGGGGAATTGAACATTAGTCAAGAGGAGCTCGGTGGCGCAGTGGTTTAGCGCCTGACCCAGCGATTGCGGAAGTTAAGCAACGTTCGCAAGGGTCGGTCGTGGGATGGGTGACCAGAAATGTATTATCTCGAGCTCCTCCGTGCTTCGGAAGGCACTTGCAGTCCTTAACACCCACCAATCCGCATTGGGCCGCGTGGTGGGTTATGGCCCGTCCTCCTTACCCATAAGCAAGGCCTTTGCCCCAGCAGTGGGGACATCAAAAATGGCTGATGGACACAATGGTTATATTTATTAGCTTCCGCCCGAAACTTTGTTCCGTGGATATTCGGAAAATCTCTAGAGAATTAACCTTTGCCCGGATAAAAAGTATTCTATATTTTAATATAAGGATTTAAACTATCTGCGTGCCTTCATCCATATCCTTTTAACAATTTTCAGCGTGATTGACTATCAAATATCCAAACATCTATCATTATATCATTAGTAAGATTCACAAACGATCCAGCGCAAGTCTGTAGTTTTTCACATAAACAATGTTTCGAAAAACATTTTCAAAGATAAACAGTAGATTAAAATTGACTTTTCAGCATTATTGAATATACGATACGTTACATAATATAACATGACAAGCAATAAACAATTGATCACTTTGTGTGGCGTGACGGACGTGCACAACAAACAGACTGTCTGACTGTCTGTCTGTTAGACCGAGTCGCTCTGTTTATTCGACTCCAACTTGGAAATAACACGTGTTTCATATAAATAAACCACATAATTATTATTGGTAGCTGCCAACACTGACGTTTATGGGGCTATTTTTACCCGACCACGGCAAAGCAAGAAGGGTGGTTATGATTTTGACCGATATGTATGTATGTTCATCTATTCTCTCACATAACTTATCAACTACTTATCATAATTTGACAAAATGAGAAATCGTTTGGAGCGTTTTAATCGCCTATCAATTTTATTTAATTTTGGAATCGAATATTTTCTTGTTTCGTAGTTTTTCGAGCGTGATTTTTCTGTTATTGGGTTAGTTTTTAAACTTCTTTTTTTACTTCAAACTAATTATAGCCTCTCTTTTTTATTTTCTCTGAATATTAAATCATAAACTTTAAAATATCAAAAAGTTCCTTCCCGAAGAAGAGAGCCTTCGTTTTTTTTTCAAAGGAACGCCTTCCTTTTTCTTTAAAGGAAGTTCCTAAGTTTTCAAAGGAAATCTCATGAAATTTCCCCTGTGCAACAAAATCGCCATAGGATAATTACTTAGTGTGGATCTGAACTGAGAGCCCAAATTTTAAATCATTGAGAATCAAATTGAAACTTATAGGGGATTTAATAAAAAAATCTAAAAACCTGAAGCAAAGCTTAAAAAAATTCTAAAACGTGTATTATAGCTTTTATAACTGAATTCGTTGGGCCCTCAATCCAGACGGTTGCAATAAGAGGCATAGCATAGATCTCAGAAAGTACCACATCTGTGTTAACAGTTTTTATTTTAGAATTTAGTTAGGAATTTCTAACATCGTTTTAGAAATTTTCGACTCGCTAGGAGATGGCATAACAGATTTATGGCTGTTTAACTTGGGCCCTCAATTCAAACATATCTGAACTGAGGGCCCAAGAAAGAATCTTCAAAACATCAGTTTAACTGAAGAAATACAATAAAAATACGTTTTTATTATAAAGTCTAACACTTCAGTGAATTTCTAAAAAAGAAATATTCGTTATAATGTTATTGGTTCAATAGTAAGTGAAACTCGAAATTTCTTAAAATGTTTGAACTGAGGGCCCTACGTTTTCGACTATAATGCCTAGGCTAAACCTTATAGAAAAATGAAAATTACACAAAGTTTTTAAGAAATTCTTAAAAAATACACTTAAGATATCCCTCTTCCAACAAAAAAAATATTATTTTATTCAGTTCATAAAAAAAAAGTAATACGACCAATCATCGAGGTAATTCACACAAAATGCTACTATTTTCGTGCTTTTTTCAAAATTACTTGAAAAGTACTGAACCGATTTCCAAATTTTAAAAAATGGGACCAACTTGGGAGTGTACCTAATGTAACGTTTGAATCATTTCAGTCGGTCCAGCCGTCTTCGAGTAATCGGTGGACATACTTACACAAAAAAAAATATACAGACGAACATAGAACCTCCTCCTTTTTTGGAAGTCGGTTAAAAAGTGACACTAATTAGATATCAACGCACGCCATTAATTTAAATGTTTATTTTATTTATTTATTTTATTTATTTGTTTATTTAAACACATTTTCTCATTTTTCAACCACTTATTCTTTTTTTATCAGTTTTAAGATTTCAGCCTCGCTTTAGTCACAGAAAGGATAGCGAGAAACAAAAATACACGAAAACTTAAAATCCCAAAAAGTTATTTATTTCAACTACAAAAGTCTCTATCTTCTCACTAAAAGCAGTTTCTACAGGGTGAAATCGAAAACAATCGGCAAATTTTGTGCTGTGGCTTAAACCATCAAACTGAACAACTTCGTGTAATGGGTTCAACTTAATTAGAGCAAAAAATCAGATGTTCCATACATTTTGGTCGAGATCATCCAAATTTATGACGTTTCATATTTTTGATTTATCTAGATGTTCCATACATTTTGGTCGAGTTCATCCAAATTTATGACGTTTCATATTTTTGATTTATCTATTCTATATCGACGTTTTCTATAGAACAGCTGATTATTTTTTGCTCTGATTAAGTTGGTCCCCTAGAAAAAGGTCTAAGCCACACCACAGAAATTTGTTGACTCATCATTATCATCATCAGCCTATCATCGCCCACTGCTGAACATAGGCATAATTTGTTGACTGTTCAATATTAATCACCCTGTACAGGGTGTTTGGTAATAGCCTTATAAAGCCGAATATGTTAGGGACCATCAAACTGAAAAACTTTTACAATGGAACTAAATCCGAAATCGCGAAAAAAACAGCTAATTTTTATTGAGATTTCAGAGTTGGTCCCATTGAAAAAGTTGTTCAGTTTGATGGTCCCTATCTAACATATTCGGCTTTATAATGCTAATTACCAAACACTCTATAATTCCACCAATAAAGCCTCTTTGTTTGACTGTGTTGTTGACTTCTGTCACAGAAAAGATAGATAAACAGTACTTTCTGTGCCGCGTCGCGGGGTCACCGCTCCGCCCCAGTTGCTGTTGCTATGCTACCCGACCGCTATTCATAGGCGATACCAAAGAGAAGTTAAGCTTAGCAACGCGCTCTCGAGCAACGCACACATATACACCTCTCACCGACACTGTATAACTCATGGATTCTCAACCACTGGGGCGCACCCCCCAAAGGGGCGCTAAGAGCTATCCAACCCTTTGGATTTGGGTGCGACGAGCGGCTCCAGATAGTTAGAACTTATAAATAAATAAAATAAAAAGGTTTTTATTTCGTTACCAAAATACAGCGTTACAAGTATTCAAGTTTGTAAATATCGTTACTTATGGCTGTTACAGCTGATAAGTTTCTTGCGCCCCTTCTTCTTGTCAGCTAAAAAAGTCTGGAACGGGTGGTAGGAAAATATAGACGATTCAAAAGTACTTAATAATTAAGTTTATTTGAATAAAGCTTATTTTGACTTTGACTAAAATAGGTAACAGTATTTGGGACCAACCCAGTGGGCATTCGAAATACCTGTGGCAGGCAGCCTTGCTCTTCCATATCTTATTGAGTATGGTATTACACTTGACATGATCAATGTTAACATTTTTACTTATAAAAACCCTAAAAATCTTATTTTCTCACGGCGCAACGGTGCCACGCGTTGCGTAATATACCTGTTGTGTTCTACTTCAATTTTATTTTCAATGATTTTTTAAACGATCGTTGTCGGGGGGACGTTAGTATTTTAGCATACCGTTGGGTGGGGCGCACAGGGTAAAAGGTTGGGAAACCCCGGAATCTTCCTTTATATCATGTAGTCCTACTTTAGTTCGATATTCGAACTGTTTGGACATTTTTTGTTAGACTTACTGGATGGAATAAAGGGGAATCTTAAACGAGTTCGAGTGCGTGACGCAGTGTCGTCGGACTGTGAGAGCTGTCTATGTGAGTGTGCGTTGATGAGCGCGTGTAGTACTAAGCTTAACTTCTGTAGTCTAATTGAACGCAGCAACTTAAATGCACAGAGTTTAATAACTTTATCAATTAATATCGATAAATTTCGATTCACTGCATTCACTATGTTTCATTCCATCTTACATCCATCTTTGTGAAAAATATGGAAAATTAACTTACTGCCTGTTTTTAATGAAACCATTTTTACTGGTTTATTTAAGTCTAATTCAAGCAAATCGCGACTAACGTAATATGGTTAAGAGACTGGGACCTTTATGACCCGCTTCGCGGACACAAATGAAACATATGGTAATTTTTAGACAATTTCACGTAGATTAGAGATATGTAGCTTATTTTTCATTAACTTATAGGAATGTTGAGAAAATGATCAAAATGTTTTAAGTTTAGACAATACTTACCTAGGTTGTGAAAAATTGTTTTCTTGCAGTGATATAATTGCATTATTAATAATACAATTCGCTGAGTAGGTATTAAGATTAAGTAACTAAGTACATGTTTAATTTTAATTCATATACAGGACGGATTTTTATATGTGAACCTCGAGGGAAAGTACTCTAAATGAAGGAGATAGGAGTTTTTGCTCAAGAGAGACGTTACTTTATTTTGAAAAAGAAGCAAAACTGCTTTCAAACCTTTCTGAAAACCTGGAAACCGAACCGACACTGATTCAAAAAATTACACCCTGTACTGTTATGATACCAATCAATAGGGTCACTCGTAACAATAAAATCTTTCTAAGAAACATACTATCTTAAATTAAAGGAAGATCATGAAACCTATCAGTTTTAACAAAAAAAAACTAGTTTTTTCATATAAAATATTTTCCAAGATATCTCAATATTCCAGTAGCCCACAATAATGCGCTTTCAGCCAGTACACCTGGACGTCATTAGCTTTAAAATAAGGTATGATTAATCTATGTTTGCTGTAGGTAAGTTGTCCATAGTAAAGGTCCCAATATTCTTTGTCTTTATTTTATAAAAAAAATGAACATAACTTTTCTAAACGTTTTGGTCAGAAAACAAAATATATCTTAGAAAGAACAAAGAATACTTTTCACATTCCGTGCGTGGGTGTTATTGTATTATTCATTCGTGTCATCTTTTATTTGTTACTTTCATTTAATTTCGCTTTGACCCCGACCCCGAAGAGACCATTTCTCGTAATGAGACTTTGAAAGGCATTTTAATTTCAGCCGTGTGTCCCTGAGGGTTCATTTGTAAAAAGAAAAAATATTTAGCAGGCAAATGATATGAAATGAAAGATCCAACTTAATTCGCTGCTTCGGTTTTAATTTAGAGAAATAAATATATGAAGACTTGTCGCCATAGTCTATTTAACTTACCTATTGGTTTTATAAATATATATTTTTTTCTATTTATTAAAGTGGTTTGTTCGTTAGCGAACATGTCACCCCTGTAGGAAAACATAACAATAATTTTAATTAAGTACATTGCTTAGAAACTAAATGCTTACTAATTATTTTATAATTTAAGAAATGCGATTTCTTTTTCCTATATGCACAACAGAATATAGCATTCTAGCTTGCTCCGAAAGGGGGAAGGCTAGAATGCTATTATGCCAACCTATTTCGCTTATATTAATATTAAATTTAGCCTTAAGCGCCACCGCTCACGGGCGCTTAATCGCCGAGCGATTTTTTGTAGCCCAGAATAGAACATATGGAGTTCAATACGTAAACGCCCACGAGCTACAAAAAGTAGCTCACACATAGCTCGGCGACTAATCGCCCACGAAATGACACTGACAAGAGTGACAAGCGGCTTTAACCCTAAAAGACACCACAATTTTTTTCGCTGGCTGACATAATTATTTTTGTAATGGTAGAGTTTGCAATAAAAAGTAAGAGAATTATTATTACATGATATGCTTACCAATTTATATAATTCTTGAATTTGCGCATATAAAGTAAATGCAGAATTTTTGTTCTTCACACTATTTTGACAATGAAATGAAACTTTCCATAGAGAATTGTCTATCGAGTAATTTTACGTGCGTTTTTTTTCTCGATAGCTGTTCGTGCTAAGGGTACTGAAGACATTTGAATCGTATACATTGTTTGCTTCATTTGTGAAAAGTATATAATTACTGACATAAATAAATCATAAACTTTATTTTATAGAGCTTAGCAATAATAAAAGTGATTGTTCTATAATATTATTACCGGGTGCCTTTTATGGTTAACCTACGTCAGCGACTAAAAAGCGCCGTGATTGTCGCCGCGATTATCGCCGCGATTATCGCCGCGTTTATCGCAGCGATATCGCCGCGATTAACGCCGCGCTTATCGCAGCTACAAAATAGCGCCCGTCAGCGGTAAGCATAAGACAAGCCGCTTAAAATGTTATAATTTACAACCTCTTTTATTGTTGAATCGAATAGCCTTTAAAATATGTACCTACAAAATCTATGAGATAAAACAATAAAACTTAACATAAGATTCTATGGTTTAATTAAAACAAAAAGTTTTCATAACAATGTTTCCAAAAAGGTTTCATGGCAAATATAAAATTAAAAACGAAAAAGTTTTATACAAGTTTTCAAAAAGTTCTAAGCGCTAGTCAACCTCATGCTTGTTACCAAGCGAGCTCTCTCGATGCGACCTCGTTCGAGTCGCTAGCCCGAACTCCTTTTACTAAGGCTAAGGCCACACTACGAAGAGCCTCGCTTCTTCGCTAAGAGCCAAGCTACTCGCTTATTGGCTGATCCTAGTGAACAAACGTTTAATATTTTAGTGGACACTACCACAGTTGAACACACTGCAAGCAAAGTCAAGACTGCCAAGACAGCCTCCACGCAAGTCGGGTACCTAACGTATCTAAGCTTGACCTAGGTATTTAATAGGCTTAGTCTAATGTCGTTACTTACTTTACTTATCTTTACTTGTTTCTGTCAAAGCTGATAAGTTTCTTGCGCCCATTCTTCTTATCAGTTATGTAACTAAAAAGTCTGGAACGGGTGGTAAAATGCTCTAAGGAAAAACAAAAAAACCGACTTCAAAAAACCTGCCTCTAAAAAAAGCAAGAAATAATATAGAAATCATTAGATACGCATTATCATTGTTATAATAAAACACGTCTATTAAAGTCGGGTGGGGCTGGAGTACATCTTCCTTTTTTTATTCTAAAAGCCCCACCCGACTTCAATAGACGTGTTTTATTATAACAATGATAATGCGTATCTAATGATTTCTATATTATTTCTTGCTTTTTTTAGAGGCAGGTTTTTTTGTTTTTAAACAATTTTTTTATTTTTTTATTTTTAGTGTAAGTACCTTCTGTATTAGGTAGTGTAGGTATATTATTTAGGTAGAAAAATCGGCTCAGCCAAACGTGAGATAATCGCGGAGAAACATACATACATACAAACTGAATACCCCCTTTTTTTGAAGTCGGTTAAAAAGACTACACAAGGTATCCCTTCCCCAACAAAAAAAACATCTAATTCGGTTCATAAATAACAAAATTGTCAAGTTAGTTGATTTAATATCATAGTATTTTCAGGGTTACTTGTAAACTACTGAACCGATTTGAAAAAAAATTAAATGCGACCATCTCGCAAGAAAACTCAATCGAACAAAAAAAGAATTATCTAAATCGGTCCATAAATGTCGAAGATACGCGCGAACAACGATAAAAAAAAAAAAAAACATACAATCGAATTGAGAACTTCCTCCTTTTGATGAAGTCGGTTAAAAATATAGACGATTCAAAAGTGCTTTATTACGTCATTTGAATAAAGATTTTTGGACTTTGACTTTGGCCGGTTGCATACCAAAAGCATACTGTTAATAGCTGGAGCAATTTTTCATACTTACACACTTACAACAAACCGTACCCAAATTATGAAAATATAATCGCAACTAAGCAAACTAAGCTAAACTAACTTAGCTTAGTTCTTGGTGTGCAACCGACTTAACGCTTGTAATCACTTAGTGACACGCTGTTGCCGCGGGCTTCGTTAAAACTGAAAGTTTCATGTTCTTTTTCTAATTAAAGTGACTACTCAAAGTACTTTATAACAAAAAGGTCAAAGTGAACCGGCTCGAATAATTAACTGAACAGCCTTTTTTACAACAAAATAACCCTTAATGCGGAATATGGTAGATAGGGACCATCAAACTGAACACCTTTGACTATGGGACCAACTCGGAAATCATTGATTCATCTGAATCTTTTATACACTTTGATATTTTCGTTATTAATTTTTGTATGAAACAGCTGATTTTTTGCGATTTCAGAGTTGGTCCCATAGTAAAAGTTGTGCAAATTGATAGTTCCTATCTACCATTTTCGGCATTAGGGGTTATTTTGTAACACGTTGTATATTTATAAAAACAATTTAAATCTTAATCCTAATAAATATTCTTAAATCACTTTTGTCCATCAGCCACTTTTAATGTCCCCACTGCTGGGGCACAGGCCTTCCTTATGGGTGGTAAGGAGGACGGGCCATAACCCACCACGCGGGCCCAATGCGGATTGGTGGGTGTTAACGACTGCAAATGCAGCCGGGACCAACGGCTTAACGTGCCTTCCGAAGCACGGAGGAGGAGCTCGGTGGCGCGAGGAGCTCAGTGGCGCAGTGGTTTAGCGCCTGGCCCAGGGATTGCGAATGTTAAGCAACGTTCGCAAGGGTCGGTCATGGGATGGGTGACCAAAAATGTATTATCTCGAGCTCCTCCGTGCTGACTGACTGACCAAACTTTAACCCCCTTACTAATAAAGATTGTATAGCAGATGTATAAATAGTTACACAGTGTTTTGTCACTTTATTTTCAGTGTCAAACTCAAATAGTTTGACAGAGAGTAACCATTGCGTAACTATACATCTTTTATACAATCTTTATTTGTAAGGGGGTAAGTCTTAATGGAAAACCTATATTGGAAACTACAAGATTGATGAAATAATTTCAAATTATTTCGTTATGTGCCTGGGATGTGAACTATTGTGAACTTCATTAGGTTTCTAATCTAAGACAAAGTTAAAATATCACATTTTAAGCTAGGTATGTATCTAGCTTTCTTTGATGTCTATAAAAGTTTATACACCTTTAGTAGAAAAATACGATGGAAACTAAAAATGTTGACCTATTATCGTCATGAAACTGTCTCCCCCAACATGTTTATAACTAAAGCGGCGTTTAGACACGACCATTACGCTTTTATGTCTTACATTACTTCCTAACACATCATTAGCGCTGACGCGTAAATAACCCGTTCAAGTGAAAATGTTACTCAATAGTAACCCTTAATGCTTTACGTTAAGGTGTATGTAAGTGTCTAGTTACTTGTTAGTAACAGTACGTGGTGTAATAGAGAGCGACAAAAAACATTTTACGTTACACAGAAGCACCATTAGTGAAGTCGTAGCGAGATCGCGCGCTGGTAGGGGGGCCGTGAATTAAGTAATGTTTGGGATTTTATTGCAGTTACTTAGGCTATATTTGTAGACATTATGTAACTGAGTAAAGTACCATAGACAAAATTTTCTACATTTTAGTTTACAAATAAGGAAAAGAAAATAGTATTTTTTCACCTCTCCAACTTACGCGCTTAGTAGACACGAAAAAGCACGGTTTTATTGAAAGTTTTTTTGGTAATCAGTTGGTATTTGGTTTGATTTTTTATTTTCTATGTGATCAATTAAGTTAAAAGGTGTTTTATTTAGTGAAAGCTATTTCTTTAATATCAATCAACGCCACATGAACTACCGTGATTGGTGGGCAACTATTACAAACTAAACAGGTAGGTAAGATAACTAAACACCTGGGCCCTATTTAATAACGTGACAATTTATCAATTGTCATGACAAGTTGTCAATTGTCATGACAATTTGGTTTACATTGCGGTGTAGCTATAAGTAGTTTGTTCTATTTTCAAATTGGTTGACGCAATGGATATAAAATTGTCATGACAAGTGACAAATTGTCACGTTTATTAAATAGGGCCCAGATTTGCTGATATCTTAAAATTGGAACAATGCATTGAACTTTACATATTTTGCATTTCTAGGGTTCTAGGGGTCTGTCTATCCGTCTGTCTGTCAAGACCCTTTATCCCGAGAACGCGTCAAGCTAAAGTTAAACCAGGTATATACTCAAGTCTACAGTCCCTTGAAGCAACAAAAAAAACTTCTAAGTTACCGTAAAAAAAAATACGACCGGCCGTTTAAGCCGAAAAAAACTCATATTTCGTCACTCTCAAAAGGAATCAAAATTACTTTCCGTTGACCTAGAACTATGAAATTTGGCAAGTTAATATCTTCCTATACTACATCGACTTGCAATAATCTGAAAACTATGCATTAGTAATTAAATAAAAAAAATAGACTTTACTAGCGGCCGCCCACGACTTCGTTTGCGTGGAAAGTTATTTTGCTATCCCTCGGGAACAATAACTTTTTTCGGGATTCGCACTTGTCCGGTTATTTTACTACAATTTTACTTGAGTTTTGAACTATTGCCAACAGGAAATATTTTCAACAACAGAACAATAATTTTACCTGAGAAATAATATTTGTCTGTGATTGATAGCACTGTCAGCTAAAAGTATTAATATCGATAAGTTCCGACATGTCGCTCTTGAAACCCATTTTTTTTAATTGTAAATTTTTAAGAAACCATTTTTAATACATTTATGATGCATGTTCTTTTTATTTTCGTAAAATTAGTCTCGGCGGCGTAACCTAAGATTGAACACAAAGAAAAGAAAATAATATTATGTAGTTTTGTAGAGTCATTTCTAATTATGCGAAGAATTCATAAAACTAGTTAGATCCGAAAGTTTATCTCTCAGAGAGTTGTTTTTAACAAACTTGATATGTAGCCAAAAAATATATATCATTGAATCGGCGCCAATTTTTTTTTATTTCTTCATCGTCGTGTGTTTCAAAAGGAAATTGAGGCGGAAGTCTTTTTTGATGTTATTTCATAAGTGCCGCTGCCGTGTGACATATTTTTTATATCAATTAAATTACTTCGTATATTTTATAAGGAGTTGGCACTGCTCCTCGCATAATATGCGTAAGCGTATTTATCGACGTCATTTCCAAAACTCCGCCCAAGATTAATCAGGATCGTGGTAGGTACAAAAATATGCTTTAGTAGTGAACTGAATGTTTCCGGTTTTCAAGATGTTTTATACTGAAAAAATCTTCGTACATTGTTTCATTTATTTCGAAGTCGATACCCACATGAATTCTTAAAAGCATCAGCCTGCCTAGCATGACCGATTTATATCGCGTGATATAGCGTTTTATCACGTTGAACTGTCAAAAAGGCAAAGGAGTTTGACAGTTGAGTGTTGATAAAATGCTATATCACGCGATATAAATCGGTCATGCTAGGTAGGCTTGCCTATTACATAAAAACAATGGCGATAAATGGACGATGTTCCCACTCCGTGACACTATTGACTCATGAATAAGGTTCAATATCTAGTAAATAGAACGACGAAGCGTCCGATTATCGGGATTCTTTTTATATAATAGGCTTGCAGGTCACCCGTGGGGTCTATCGCGTAATAGCCCAGTAAACTTCGACATTTAAAACGCAAAACGCGCTGTAAAGCTGCATTTTTTGTATGTTATTTGGACCCCTTAAGGGAGTGTGGAACCATGTTTGGTAGGAAAATATAGACGATTCAAAAGTACTTAACAATTAAGTTTATTTGAATAAAGCTTATTTCACTTTCACACTTTCACTTTCACTTTGCAAGCAAAAAAAAAGTTGTGCTAGCTGCGTTATACGTGAAAAACTGCACAAAATTTCAGTTTTTGCAGTTTTATTCAAAAACTATGCGCTTTTGACATTAGTTGCCAATAGCATTTTGTGAAATTCCAACATACAAGTCATTGCAGAGATGCACAACCTTTTTTATTTATGAGACTGTGAAGTGAGCATGTTTGTATGAAAATAACGGTGCAGGCGGTTAGATGTGTCGGTGAGTGTCAATGTTTCAAGCATCATATCTCAAAAACTATTAGACATACGGAGCTGTGGGTTGACTTTAATTGTTTGAAATTTAATACACTTTTAAAATGATATTGACAACTAATGTCAAAAGCGCATAGTTTTTGAATAAAACTGCAGAAACTGAATTTTTTTGCAGTTTTTCACGTATAACGCAGCTAGCACAACTTTTTTTTGCTTGCAAAACATGGTTCCACACTCACTCCCTTAAGGGGTCCAAATAACATACCAAAAATGCAGCTTTAATTCGTGTTTTGCGTTTTTAGTAAAAACATTTGTAAGATTTTACTGGCCTAGTGTCGTCGACATCGCTATCGGCTTCATTTGACAGATGGATTAACATTGTTTCTTTTTTTGGTAAGATTCTCATCATCATCATACCAGCCGCATGACACCCACTGCTGGGTAAAGACCTCCCCCAAGGATCTCCGCAACGATCGGTCCTGCACTGCCTGCATCCAGCGGCTTTTATTTAGAAGTAGCAATGTGTCGCATCCATTTGTTGCTGTCTTGCGCAGTAGACCCACTGACGTCCTCCACCGCGCGTTAAGCCGTGGTCACACTAGCGCGATTTCGTACCATTTAATTTCACCATGATTGCGTTACATTCGTTAGTCGGCACCAATCATAACAAAGTAGTTTGTATGTCCGATGCGTGTATAAATTTGTAACACCTACGGAAATGAACACGAGTTTTTAGCGCCAATAATGATACAAATTGTTTGGAAGACTTCTTGAAAGAATTCTTCCAACTGTCTCTGTTTGTACTTTATGAAATTTTTGGGCATGATGTTTGTAATTGAGCATTGATAAAATATTAATTAAGTGCACCTCATACTGCTTCAGCAATCAGCATACCAATTTTTTTTTTTAAAAAATGAAATTTTGTGTTTATCAAAAGACAAAGAAACTCCTTGGCAAATAAATATCTTTACTTACTGTAACCAGCCCAGCAGAATAATATAATATCCAGTGTTGGTACCACATATTGAAAAGAAAAATTATAAATTGAGCATTATAAAAAAGGGATATAATAATTATAATCTTCTATGAAACGATTTAAAAATATCGGAAACCAAAATCACCTCTTTTAATAATCAATACAAGAATTATTCAGTAATATTCAATCGACTGAAACATCGATTCTATACGGATTCTATACGGAACCAATCATAACGTTCAAGAATCACAAAATGGCGAGAAGGGGGAAAGGGGAGGGGGGTAGAGCTTTTTTCTTTGGATTACATATTCCGCGCGCAATATGCAATCCTTGCTGATCGACGTTAGTGACGTGACATAATTATATCGATAAACTTTTTTTATCTTAAGATTGTCCCCTACGAGACAGTACGAGATCCTGTACCATAAATTTGAACAGCTTTTGCCAGATAAAGCTAGTTTAATAATAAAATCATTTTCCAGAACACAAAGACAAAACACACAACAGAAACGCATAATAAACAGAAAAAGTCAGCTCTTTTGATAAATATAATTGCTAAATAACAATCTCTATAAATTTAAACGTAAACTTTACAGTAATAATAATAATTTATGATGGAAAAACCCTGAACACAATACACTCCTTCTTTTGAGCAGTCGTGTACAATTTTCTTCTTCATAATAAAATCGACCGGGAAACAACTTTTATCATAAACTCGCTTCGCTTTTAAAAAAAACTTTTAATCATGATGAAAGAGCATTTCGGAAATGAAATGAAGAATTGAATATTAGTGAGTGGGTGTTAATAATGGAGAGGATTCTACGTTAATGGCAATCAAGTATTCCATCTGCGAGGACAGGCCGTCCCTTAAATTATTAACAGGAGGCTCCGCTGCACTCACTGCCCGGCGGAAATTATTTTCAGCACTTTTCTGTACATTTTCCGCTTTACGTCTGATTCCGTACAATTTGAAGTTATGCTGATGGTTTGCGAAGAGGACATTTTGTTCAACATGTAGTCACTGGATTGTGAACGACTGAGAACTCATCAAAGTAGATATATTTCAAAACTCATCTCAAACTACTATTTCCTAGTGTTTATTATAATAATTTATTAAATAATAATCTTTATTAACAACATTAACATAAATACAGCGAAAAATGTGTTACATAGTTTCATACATCATCAGAAGAGATGTTAACATTTAACAAAGTATCGTGAAACGCATCTTAGCAAGAATTTAAAATAATTACCGACTTCCAAAAAAGGAGGAGGTTCTCTGTTCGTCTGTATATTTGTTTTTTTTGTGTATGTCCACCGATTACTCAAAGACGGCTGGACCGATTGAAATAATTGACAGATTATTACATTAGGTAAACTCCCAAGTTGGTCCCATTTCTTTAAATTTGGAAATCGGTTCAGTATTTTTCAAGTAATCTTGTACAAAGCACGAAAATAGTACACTGAGAAAAATGTCATTTTGGGGTAATCTTAAAATATCGTGGCGTACGTTTAAATTAAGTGCGTTGTCCTAAAATAAGGAAATAATAGGTTTATATTACGCTATCTTGAAACGTGTTATGATGTAGTCGAATTATATGGTTAAATAAGGCAATATTATGACACTTATCATCGTAAAAATTGGTCATCAAAAATAATATTATCTTCTTAATATTATAACACTATGTAATAGAAAATAGCCCACTGTCCTATAAATATGTATGATAATCTATAAATAAGATTATAATTCTAAATCACAATGAAAGTGCCACCTTCCATAAAAAGATGTCATAGTATTTGAGAAGACGCATCTCTAGAATACGATGACGTCCCCTTATAGTAGTATGATAAAATTATGTGCCAGTTCCTTTTATTTTGAGATTACCTTCACTTAAAATATAAGGAATTGGCATCAAAATTTAAAATGAATCCTACAAAAATACGATTACAGAAACTTATTTAAGAGTTTTGGCCAAAATATTATATCGTAAAAATTGCTCATCAAAAATAATATTATCTTCTTAATATTATAACACTATGTAATAGAAAATAGCCCACTGTCCTATAAATATGTATGATAATCTATAAATAAGATTATAATTCTAAATCACAATGAAAGTGCCACCTTCCATAAAAAGTTGTCATAGTTTTTGAGAAGAAGCATCTAGAATACGATGACGTCCCCTTATAGTATCAAAATTAAAATGAATCCTACAAAAATACGATTACAGAAACTTATTTAAGAGTTTGCATCAATTTTTGTATGATTCCTAAAAAATACGATGACAGCACGTAAATTCGCCGTTCATTATCATCGACTTGTCGTTCGTTTTGTATATTCTCTCCATTCAGTCAGTCGAAGTCGCAGAGTCGCAAGGACAGTTTTTAGCGTGTACAGAATTTATTTATATTTGACTATTTTTTTAAATGTGAGTGAGTGCAAAGTGCAATACTTATGGATAAAGCAACTCATGACTTGCTAAAATAATGGAATCTAGCTCAATACTTATATACAACGTTTTGAATGTAAGTTGCCAAGCCTATGTTGTGCGCGTGCGCGTGCACACTTTATTGGGGGGGAAGAAAATTAACTTTTTATATAAAACATATCATTTTGGAGGACAAAAAAACGTATTTGGGGTAAATTTTAATTTTCTCTTCATATAAAGTGTACTTATCATTTGAAGGAAAAAATCAAATGATCATAATATTATTGCCATTGAAATGGACCTAAAACATTGAATTCTTATCACAAATTACATGTTTAATTTTAGCTTAAAATCCGGCGGTCTCGACAGCTTCGAAGCTTCATCTGACACCATTTAAAAGCTGCCCGGCAGAAGCTGAATACCACAAAGCACAAGTTTCTTCGCAAAAAAATAACAGACACACTAGCAGTTTGTGACGGTAAGGATTTATGTAATTATTCTGGTCTGTCCTCGTTTGAAAAATAAATTAATAATAATGTGTAGTGTTATATACAATAAGCATTTTTTTTTTCAGATACAAAACCAGAGACTAAATTTCATTGCTGTCATATTACTCCTCGGTTGCTTATTTAACATACCTCCTGCGGCTCCTGCCCGTCGCTCCAGGAAAGATTGGCAAACATCACGAGCAGAAATATTGGAAGGATTTAAAGGAGACGGTGGGTATAACCCACAGTATCTTGCAGAATGCTGGGTGGTTCTTATCTTAAGTCATTGAAAGCGAAACATGATTTTACTTATTAAATTATTTTGCATATTTTATGGATTTTCCTAAAGATTGTTCTTAGTGTCATGAGTATAATTAGGTACTTAAGTAAGTTGTGACATGCTAAATAGGTATTTATTTTTAACTATGTAAATTATTTTTGACTGACAAATACTGTGATTGTTATAAGCATAAAGGTACGGGATTATAAGCATGGTGTATTAAGCCGAAAGGGGGGCATTGTACTCATCCATTAAATAACTTTTACTATCGGGTAAACTCTGAAATCGAAAAAAACTGCTGCTACTTAAGGCGGTTGTATGACCGAAAGTGGCGCCCTCAGAGGTTTTTATTTAATAAGTTATTAATAGAAAATTATTTTAATAATGATTATCGTGGAGATTTTAGGGCCCTTGATCTAGTATTTTTAGAAGGTATCACTACATGCCCTCGTAGTCATTCGTAGAAGTAGATAGCAAATGTGTCAAAATCGGCCACTTTTAGCAGTTTTGCTATCTACTTCTAGCAGTGACTACGAGGGAATGTAACGATACCGTCTAAAAATACTAGACTGTGGGCCCTAAAATCTCCACGATAAATATTTTTAAAATTGTGTATTAGAATTATAATATTAAATATAATTCACCGCTGCACCACTTTCGCTCAGGGTACCCACCTTAAGTGAATTTCGTCGAATTATGTTGTGCCCAAAGTAAAAGTTGTTCACCATAATGAGTACAATGAGTCCTTTTCGAATTAGTTCACCGTAAGCTTATAAGCCTGTGTTATTATAATTAAGTAAGTACTATTAAGTGCTCAATTTGCGAATAGGTAGGTACATTATTTTTGGTGTCTTTTTTTCTGTTGTACAATACATTTATTAATAAATAATTACTAATATAAAAGTAAAAAAATAATATTGTAAAAATTAACGTTACTTACTTTCAAAAAGAAATATTGATATTGCAATAATTAAAGTTACTTTCAAAAATAAATAAAATTACTCTTGATTACTATTTCTGTTTTTTTTATACACGTGTCTTCCTGTTCTCTTTAAGTTTTTAATGCAATTGCATATTGCCAAGTTATGAAGGTACCTATTACTTTTTCTATATTTCACATGCTTTAAATTGTTATTTTTTACTTATTTATTATTTATTTATTATTTATTTATTTATTATTCATTTATTACAATGCGAACTTACAGCTAAACCAAAACATTCACATTGGGCAATTTACTTAGGTAAAAAAATAATTTACAATAAATATATCTTATTGGGTCAGTATGGATGTCGGCATCTTGGACATCATTCAAAAAACGATTAAAAAGAGTAATAGCCCTAGGTGTGGGCGCATTACGAGCATGCTGCGTGTGTACAGCAGGAGGAAGTGCCAATAGGTCGTGCCGACGACGTCGACCAACACGCACGTAATTCTGCGGGACATAATAACTTATAGAATTCAGCACTGTGGGATTGTCCACTTTATTTCGCAACAAAAAACAATAATGCATTGCAAGTATGAGTTTACGTCTGACTTCCAACGTAGCAAGGCCCACCATTCCCGTTACAAATAATGACGGAAACAAGAAGGGATAGTATCCGAAAGTTCTTTTATAAAGGTACCTTGCAAACTTTCTCTGTACTCTTTCAACCATGAGAGTGTACTTCTTGGTTCTAGGATCCCAGATGATTGCACCAAATTCGAGCACACTGCGGACGTATGCGTTGTAAAGCATAACAGCTACGTTTAAGTTACGAAACTGAGCAGCGGTTCTAGAAATAAACCCAAGAATCTTGTTTGCTTTCTTACAAATAGTCACGATGTGCTCCCGAAAGCTAAGTTGACTGTCCATGATAACACCAAGATCTCGAATTGACTCGACTTTCTCTAAGACAATTTGATCTAAAATATAGTCATATGCAATAGGTATCGGAGACCTGGAATAAGTAACCATTTTACATTTTGAGGTATTAAAGTTCAAATTGTTTGTCTTCACCCATTGCAAAACTGCATCAATATCACGCTGGAATTCCACACAATCCGAGATGCTACCAATTCTGTGAAATAATTTCATGTCATCAGCAAACATTAAACATTTGGCAGTGCTCAGAACGCTCGGAAGATCATTTATCATCAGTGTGAACAGGGTTGGTCCCAATATTGACCCTTGACTAACACCTGATCTCGTGTAGTATTCATCCGAAACGTAATTGCCCAGCTTGACATATTGCCTACGATTTCGCAAATAGTCCGCAAGAAAATTAAGAAGCTTGGGAGAGAAACCAAGACAAGACAGCTTCGAGAGAAGAACATCGTTATCAACGACGTCAAACGCTTTCCTTAGATCGAAATAGGCAGCGTCAACTTGGTAGCCCATGTCCATCTGAGTCGTGACGTAGTCCACAAACACAATCTGGTTCGTTGTAGTGGAGCGGGCCTTACGAAATCCATGTTGTGAGTCGTCAATAAGATGGCTAGTTTGATTGGTAATGCTCATATTAATGATTGTTTCGAAAACCTTTGCAAAGACAGATAACACAGCAACAGGCCTTTGACAACTACACTTCGTTTACACTTTGTATGGAATTCATTGATATTTAAACTTTTCAGAAGTATTTGATCACCTTTTCTGCTACAGTATATCTGATGGCGACTGTACTAGGATAACCCAAGGTAAGAGGATGTAATAATAAATAGCACGTAAAGTAATAGGATATAACCGGAGATATGAGGAAATCGTTGCTAAATAGTAGGATTTAACCCGAAATACGAGAAAAGTGTATTTTAATTAGTAGGACTTCACTAAGGATATTAGGAAGTCACCGATAAATAGTAGAAAACAACCGAATATATGAGGAAATAATTTCTAAATAGTAGGAAAAATATTAGGACCTAACTGGAGATATGAGGAAGTCATCAATAAATAGTACGAAAAATAATAGGACATAACTTGAGATATAATGAAAGAATATTATATTTTTTGACATAAGAGGATGTCATCGAGAAATAGTAGGAAAAATAATAGGATATAACTCGATGTACAATGACAGTAACCATAAGTAGTAGGAACGAGCATACAATTTTTTATATTGTAGGACGAGCATACAATATAAAAAATATTGTATGCTCGTCCTACCAAAGGTATGGTGACATGTCATCTTAAATACCGTTATCATCAGCAACAGTAGTATCATCGTACTTTTTGGTGATATCAGTATACTCCGTGCTTTAAGTGAATCCATCTTATTTTAATCTGAATTCACGTCATTTATGATGGGCATTTTTCTCAGTGTATGATTTTGTGTAAACTACCTCAATGATCAGTCGTATAACTTCTTTGTTTATGAACTGAAAAAGATAATTATTTTTTTGTTGGAAAAGGGATATCTTAAGTGTAGTTCTTTAACCGACTTAAAAAAGGAGGTTCTCAGTTTGACCGTATGTATGTGGAAACCTTATTTCAATGTATAAATAAAATAAACAAGAAACCAGTATAGTTATTGATGATTTATTTATTCCATATCATTTCCAGCTGTAAGCCGACCTGTACCCTTAGCACGAACAGCCATCGAAAAAAAAAATGCGCGTAAAATCATTCGATAGATACATTTTGTATTGGAAATTTGTACAGCGCCATCTATCGCCGATAAGCGAAACGAAATTTTCCATAGAGAATTACCTATCGAGTAATTTAACGTGCGTTTTTTTTCGATAGCTGTTCGTGCTAAGGGTACTGGGGCTAATCTCGCTAATTTGGACCCAATTGCGCTAATTGAACGATAAAACCAAAACCGTTACGTTTTCATTTAGTTATATTTACAAAAAAAAATTTGCTTTTGCATTAGTTTTTTTATAAATTGTCCAAGATTGGCAGCCTAGCTGCCGAGGCATAGCTTTAAACAATTTTAATAAAACCACATAAAACTAAAGTTTTTTTTTCTGTGAACGAAACTTAAAAGTTAACGATTTAGGGCGGCTTGCGCAACATGTGGTCTAAACAGAATTTAGTTAAATGCGTTTATCTTGCTTTTATGTTTAGCCTAAATACAATTAAAAAAAGTCTTGCTCACGTCCGTTTGGATGGTAATTTAACTAATCGTAGTTAGGGAGTCGCTAAAGCAGTTTCTTGCGTTCCTTTTTACGTTTTCGTGCGTTGTACACTTGGCTTAGAGCAAAATGGTTGCATTTCTTTAAAAAAAATGCGTGAAATGGACCGACGAGCTTTCAACTGTCACATCAAGTCAACCGAGCTGTCGAGTCACACAAATTGTGTTGTTGTGATTTGTGAAGTGTTCTCGTGCTATTTCTCGTGGTAATTTTTATTGATAATAATTGTTTTAGTTGAGTTCAGTGATAATTACCATAGCAAACAAAAGTGTTTCTTCTAGGGCCCGGGGGCCTAATTTTACAAAAGAAGAACAGATATTGATGACGCCCGATTGCTACTAAACGTATTAAGCGACGCTAAATAGCCATCTTTGGGTATTTAACTTTGAGTTCGTTAATCGTGATTAGTGCCTAAATTTTTGTTGTGCAAGACGCTAATTATAATTAGCAGACTAAATGCGTTTACGTCGCCTTTAAACTGTATTTAACGACGATGCGCAAGCCGCCCTTAGTTTTGCTTATCGTTGAAAATTAGCGCGATTGGGCCCCAGCTTTTTATGTGAAAACGCAGAGAAAACACGATAATCTCTGTTTAACACATCGGGCGCGTCAAACAATCACAACCGGATAAACAAACTAGTTTCAGAACGTGACAGACACTTTTCCTATTCCTGCCAAGCGATTTACAACTTTACCTCTACGAAATAAAGTTAACCAGATTAATTTTATTTATAGAGGTAAGCGGTGATATTCTTTTTTTGGAACCTTATTTACGATGGGCCTGTGTTTTCTTTTTAAGTTTTTTTTATTAATAAATTAAATAACGAAGCGCCAACAAAATAAAAGTTAAAAATATGGATGTATCGCAATGGCGCTGCAGGCTGGCCTGATGTGATGGCCGAAAGCAAACACACATTTAATGAGTAAATATTTTTTGGATTAACTGTTTTAACGTTCAATAAATTATGCAAATTGATAAAACAGCATTTGCAATAAACTACGAAGCCAATTATTAATTATCATCATGATTGTGTATATTTGAAACCACCCAATATTTACTACCCAGAATGGAAACATTATAATAGCAGATGGTGTGATTAACTTGAAGGAAGAATAATTAAGTTTCATAATCGGGATGATGACAATTTTTTTTATTTTATCTTACATAAATTATATCTCAAAAAAAGAAACATTGGTAAAAGAATTATTTCGCTAGCATGAAAACTGCACGAGATATCACAGTGTGAAATGCACACAAATGGACTCGCCCAAAAACGCTCCATACTAACGGCTACTCAATTATGACGTCACGTCTGAGTAGTTTGTATGCAACGCGTAGAAAATTTGTTCGGCAGCAATATTAAATATTGTGTTTATCAAAATGGTTTTTTAGACAAATTTGCTATACATTTTACGGACTAATGAAAGGTATCATTTATTTAATTCAATTTTATACTTTTTAAATGGACTTGTCCACCCAACTTTGAAGGGTCATAAAATAAATAATATGCAATATATAAAACCAAGAGGTATACAAGCTACTCTAAAAGTTTAATATGTTTACGATTTTTATTAGTATTTCGTTATTTTATTCATTAGTCATCATCCCTATTGAACTACCCATTTTGATTGAATCAAGCGTCACTTGGCGGAAGTCCCAAACCATTTTGAAAAAAGAAATAATATGTACGAATACACCGAAAACACCGAATTCGGTGTTGGTTTACGAAAGAATTAACTCCTGAGGATGCTCCGGGTTAGGGCGAAACACGTGTAGTGTAGAGTAGCCTAATTGGTGAAGGTGCAAGGTGTGTTGCTGTCTTGCTTATTGCAGGTATTGTGCACTTATTTTGTGGTGTGCATGTGCATATTTTTGCGGGCGGGCGGGCGGTGCATCTTGCATAATATTGTTTACGGAAGTAAGCTATACACATATTTCTTTTTTCAAAATGAACTACCAATATTGTTCAGTAGAATGTTTATTAAGTAGTGTGTTGTTGTTATGGCATGTTTACGTCCAACCATATTGACACAATATTGGGGCGCTCCAGCGCTTGCAATTACCCAAGTACAGGATTACGAGTGTCCGCCATGTTATGTTGTTGTGACATAGTCAAAGAACGCATTTTCAGTAGCACTAATCTTCAAAAGTTTTCACATTTTTGTTAAATTAACTTGAAAAACCACAATCATTTATTAGTTCGACTGTCTTTTGTTTGGTCAAAATCTATCATAATCGCTTTCATTTGACAGATGGATGTGACACATTGCTACTTCTTTTTCTTCTTCTTAATGATGGATGGCTAGCCATCCCAAGCATGTAAATCTAACTACGTGACATTGGCAGAATTATGCATGGACCACAGCGATCTGTGGTCTATGCACAATTCACACAATTCACATTGTTAGATTTAAACGGTTGGGAACTTATTATTCCATGAGCACTTTGATATCTACATCCTAAGCTTTATCACACATTGCTACGTTTCTTTGGTAAGTTTTTATTTGTGCCAAAGTGTAAAAAGAAGCATCAATGTGTCACATCCATCTGTCAAATGAGAGCGATTGCGATAGATTTTGAAATTTTGAATCCTTCGGATAGCGTCGAGCGCTCTACCACTCATTTTCATGTCATGTCATGACAGTCATGTCTTCAGTGAGCGGTTTTAAAGTGAGATTTACTTGTCAACTGTGACATTACGTCGCATGAAGTACGACATAAGTTACACGAACAATTTCAAACAATTGATTAAAAATAGGGCTGTTCTCGAAAAAAGTATTTATTAAATTGAGACTGGCTCCGAACTCTCCGAAGTAGCTAAACACTTAAGTAGATCACCTACTTTACGGCTTGCTCTACAGTGAAACCTCTTTTCGCCCTTGTGTGTTTAAGGGCTGAGAGGTTAGAGTATGAGGATTCATACTTAAGACATTATTTAAAACCTAAAAATACCCGTGCGTGTAGTAGTGTACTGTGGCGTGTCAGTGACCTGTTTATTTCGCTACTGTTTTTATCCCTGCGCGGGATCGGTCTGTTTATGAAACGTTGGCAGATTTACACCTCGCTTGCCTCGCTTGCCTCGCCCTTTCAGATGAGCTACTTTATTAATCAGTTTTTGAACTAACCTAATACTTCAAAGAATTTCATTCCAACTTTAAGGTACCCTGAGCGAAAGTGGCGCCGCGGTGAATTATATTTAATATTACAATTCTAATACACAATTTTAAAAATGTTTATCGTGGAGATTTTAGGGCCCACAGTCTAGTATTTTTAGACGGTATCGTTACATTCCCTCGTAGTCACTTCTAGAAGTAGATAGCAAAACTGCTAAAAGTGGCCGTTTATGACACATTTGCTATCTACTTCTACGAATGACTACGAGGGCATGTAGTGATACCTTCTAAAAATACTAGACCATGGGCCCTAAAATCTCCAAGATAAACATTATTAAAATCTTTTTCAATTAATAACTTATTAAATAAAAACCTCTGAGGGCGCCACTTTCGGTCATTCAACCGCCTTAAACTAGTGGCTCCGTGAGCTCCGTAGACCTCGCGTTAAAATGTAGCTCAAATTGTATGTTTTTTAAAAACAAATAAAACATATTAGATTTTTCAAATTGGTCAGCAGTGTTTTGATTGATGAACTTTTGAGTCTTCTAAAAATAAAAAATAAACAAAATTTGCTTTGCACCGCTAACAAAAAGTTTTGTTACATTTTTAAATAATTTTTCCAAATGGCTGAAATATGTTTTTTTACAAACGTATCTCCGCCATTTCGAAAATTCTCGGAAAACTGACTCGACTGAAAAATTCTATATAATTATCGAACTTGCTCACAAAATTTCATGAGAATCGGTTGAGAAATGCGATCTGTAGAGGATAACAAACGGACAGCCAACGAACATCCAACGGACAGCCGCCGGAAGGAAGGACATACGAAAGAATTTTTGCCCAAGCATACATCATATTTGGAGTCGTTAACACCCACCAATCCGCATTGGGCCCGCGTGGTGGGTTATGGCCCGTCCTCCTTACCACCCATAAGGAAGGCCTGTGCCCCAGCAGTGGGGACAAAAAATGGCTGATGTACAATTAGTCTGGCTTATAAATGAATGAAATGAAATACATCGATGCTTCTTTTTCTCAATAATTTATTTGTAGTACATAACTAGGAGCTTATAATATGTAAGTACTAATATAAGCTCCTAGTTATGTACTACAGAAATCAGAAATCAGAAATCAGAATATTTATTTGCACAATATTGTGTACATTACATTGAGATTGGTGACAATGTTTTAAATAAAGTTTCAACAATATTCTGCCTTAAGTCTGTAGGCATGCAAATGTTAGTAAGTGTCAGCTATCTATAGTAAATATTATTACTACTAAGTACCTATTGCTATTTTAAGGCGTCAATAAATTACAAAATTGTCAACAGAAATCTCATATTCAAAATTAAATGTCAATTATGCAAAATTATCATTAATAAGTCAGATTAAGTAGAGATGTCATTTTTTTCTAAAATTATTGTAAACTAAAGAGAGGGGCCTTTTCTAATACAGGTTTTTTCAAACTTAAAAGAAGAGTCCCACACATTGTTAAATATTGCTTGTAGTAATTAATAAAGATATTTTGATTTTGATTTTTTTTTTTATTTTCTTTTTGGCACAAACTAAAACTTACCAAACAAATGCAGCAATGTGTCACATCCATCTGTCAAATGAAAGCGATTGCGATAGATTTTGAAAATGCAGGCAGATTTGAGTGCTAAGCGAATAGAATCAAATTATATTACCTATTACAAAAATACATTTTTATTCTTATAATAATAATTATACCAAACGAAAGTCATGTTGCTGGACATAGAAAGATCAGCGGCCTTTTTATTTTAGCATTGCAACAGTTTGAGTGTTGATTGACACAAAAGTTAAAACAACCTTATTCACAAAAACCTTTTTTTTAATTCTATTTTAGTAATTTTTCACACTCAATTATTTAAAGCAATTAAGCAAAGTAGTCAACACAACTAAATTTTAATGGTCTATTACAACCGGTATTCAAACTATCAAGCAATTTATTTATTTTTAGCATTTTAAATGTAATTAAGAAACTCAATATTTTGGATACTTATAACTCAACTTTTGCTCTACTAACCTAATAAAACGAACCTGTTTTTAATAAATTAAAATAAAAATTTTAAACAAGATGTCAATTTAATTACGAATTGACTCGAAAAGTGAATCCAGTTGAGGAATAAATTAAAGTTTGAATACGAAATTGCATTTTTTTTTACTCATAAAATATTATATTGACGTCATTCAGTTTTTGCTATCATTGACGGAGCAAGCGTGAGGCGTGAGCGAAGCGTCTCTGTTTCAGCTTGGGCAAAAATGTTTTCGTATGTCCGTTCGGCTGTCCTTTTGTTCTCCTTTTCAGGTCGCTTTTCTCAACCGATGCTCGTGAAATTTTGTGAGCAAGTTCTATTAATTAAGTTACTTACTTATATATATTTTTTGTTGCAAAAGATTGTGACTGCGTGTGAAGACGATGTTGTGACTTACTGTAGTTTCTGTACTCAAATTTCAGTTGGCATAAGAGTATTTTGTTCACAGTAAGAAATAGGATCGTTTGGCAATAAAAAAAATTTCGAGTAAATTTTTCGTTTTTCCGTACAAAATGTAAGGGAAAATATTTTAGCGATTTCTGTCATTTCTAGTACTCAAACCTTAAATGGTCCCATAGAGTCTTTTGATCCCCACATAAAATAGGATCGATTGGCATAAAAATTTTTTTTTGGTATTTTAGCATTTTTTTTTGCTAACAGTAACTTAAAAAGCAGTTCAGAATATCTTAAAAGTTATGGATGGTCTCTCAGGAACGTAATTTTCCTGTAACTATAACGGTTAAGGTAACCTTAAACATCCACCCTGTATAATTATCGAAACGATAAACGGTTGATAATTTTATTGTGCCCGTAGAGAAGAACAGACGGACAGAGATACGAAAGCATTTTTGCCAGCCAAGCTGAAACGGAAACGTTTCGCTCGCGCTTCGCGCTTGCACGGTCAAAGATAGATTGCTGACTGTTAACAGCTGACAAGGTTTCCCTCTTCACTGGTTTGTCGCAGCGACTAGTCCCGGTTAGTTAAAAAAAACATGCTCAGAGACTTTTTCTTGGAGGTTGAAACACTTACTGTACGTACAATGCTAATTGCCTGCCACACTAGCACACTATAGCTCTTACCCCAGCTCTATTTAATTTGTATACTGTGCCCAAGCGACAAAACTAACCGAACTACACACTCGCTGCTCTTTGCTAGCCGACTCGTTTCTGGTTTGCACGCCTGTGCCTGTATTTATGAGTTTGCACAGTTACTTTTACTATACCTACTTGATAACGACTGTAGTAAAGCACTAGAAGTTGTCGTAGAAATGTCAACTCAGTCGCTATCGAGTAAGCGCCAGCGCAATCTCCGCAACTATTTTGTCTCTCACATCAAGTCTACGAGTACGGGTTTGTATGAAAGCGCGCACACGTAGCGACGCGACAGTCTGCAACTTGTGGGCGCTCTTCCTTATAGTATAGTAAGCTAACGTAAACTCATAACACCCCTACTGCTCGACAGCGGTGGGCCATGGGCCTTATGGTGCGGCAAGTGCGTGCCGCGCGCACATAACGCGGGTTCCGTAATTCCGTATCAAATGCACTAATCGTGCAGATTACGTGAAAACCGTTTATTTGGCCAGATTAGAGCAATTATTGTAAGCAACTTTCAAGTTGTAAATTACGATAAATATACCCTCACTCCAAATAGGTTTGCCTTGGAAGCGATATAAGTTATAACTTTATTAGCATTTTAATTTCATATTTGGTTAAGTTGCGACAGATTTGAATAAATACAGAGACAGCTGGAAGTCAAACAAGTTCTATGAATAAAATTGTAATGTCTGATTTATTGAAGTCAAAAAATTTGATTATTGTCTAGCCAGGCGGAGCTTTATTAAACAAAACAAGTAAACAATGAGATAATATTCAGGGATCTTTTCATCCAACATCAATTGCGAAATCACTCAAGAACGGTGAAATTAAATATCTGATTGGCCTCTACATAGCATAAATGACTATGTTTACTGTTTTTTATTACTTTTCTACCCTAATTTCCTCTCACAGTCTTTGTTACAGTGTCAATAAAGGCTGTTCTTCAAAAGATTCATCTTATTTCTATCGGACAGGACAGGATGACCGATATCAAAGCCTTTAGGACCGGAAATGTATCATTTTCCGCGTTATCTGTTGCCATGGAGCCTCTTGGCTGTCACCATATCCGAGAATAACTGGGTCAAGCGGCTACTAATAAATTGCTAATTTTTCTCTTTATTTTTATATTTTCGAAACATTTTTATGTCATATAAAAAACATATTATATCTATTGTACCCAGATACATTTGTTACAGAGCTACTGCGTCTATTGTACTTGTTTACCCCAAGGAAATTATAAGTACTTTTCCTTGACTTACCCTTATTGTTTAACTATTTATATAGCATCATGTTCAACGTCACAAAAATCGCACCTCCTCAAAAATTTCTTTAAAGAAATTTTGATCCTATCTAATTAATGGTAAGTGTTGGTATCTCGAAAACGTTGGAATACTCGTAGAACATAATTAATTACTGAGATTTCAGTCACGGAACCATATTACACTGCCGGCCGCATTTTTTGCAATATACATTTTCACTTGAGCGACGTCATGGGCATGGCAATAGTATCCATCTTGGGTGTTCCTTGCAACGTCTCAATATTTTACCCTCATTTTCTTGAATTTACCCTCTTTATTCCCTTTTTATGGTGGTGCAAGCTATAATTGTTTATGTGCTGAGGATGTTCAAATTAAGAACCGAGAAAGAAGCCTTGATTATCTTTCTAAAAATGCTTTGATTTATTTGTCGATGTCGACAAAACGGCTTATTAGGGGCGCCGCTGCCGTGACAAATACCAACGTTAACGACATCGACAGACCTGAGTATTTCATTTGGCTGCTGGCATCTCGTAAAATGGGCGGTTTTACAGTGCGCAGGCGCCGCCAGTACCTTAATCGTCGTTGACCAGGGCCCAAATCTGCTAATGTTAACGTTATAATCGTGTTTCAATCGTGTTTGAGTTGTAATGCTTTTGATACAGTTCTTGTTTCTTAACCGAAAACCGAAACTCCATTAAAACCCGATTATGACGTTAACATTAGCAGACTTGGGCCCCGGACGCAGGCAAGTGCTCATAAAACTAGACTGTAATGTCTGTTTCATTGCATACTAGATTGATTGATTGTATGCTATTATAATTATTAGTGCGTACTTTATTAGGCAAGGTATATCAATTGACATTAATTAACAAACTTCTTGACAAGGTGAGATGTAAAATACCAAATAATAAGTAGGTATGTCTAAATAAAAAATTGGTACAATTCTAACGTGCAAAAATTAACATTTTCACAATTTTATCATAATTGTTATTTGAAGTCCAATTGTTTTATCGGTTCTGTAAATATAGGAGAATACCTGAAATTTGGAAAATGTAAATGCGATATTAAGAATTTCATAAATACAAGTCTTTGTGTTCGATAAGTTAAGGCTAAGAAGGCAATTTTAATTCAAAACTAAATTATTTTATCAATATTTTTTATTTATTAAATTAATTATTCAAAAATTAGCCTTTTAAATATGCCACAGCTTGTTACAAAAATATTAAAACGTCACGTCGAAGACAGAAACATTCTGAAACGTGTCCGCCATTTGAATATTTAAATCAAACGGCAGATGTTATTTTACGGAGATCGTTAATGTCGCCACCAGATTAGCTCGCCAACGCTAAATTGAATGTTTTGTGGTACCTATCATTCAAATAGTCTTTATTTGATAATGTAGCTTCCGCCCGCGACTTCACCAGCGTAGAGTTCCACGACCCTTGGAAATTTTCATAAACCACCAATCAGAGGTTAATTTATGATCACAGATCTAGATGTAAGTTGTTTCACATAGAATTTGTTGATGACTACGTTAGCTTGGAAAATTTTACGTAAAAATAACAAAACAAAACCATAAAAGCAATGAATTTTAAAGTACTTTGTTTACAATGTTTTCCCTTTTAACTATCTTTGCAAGAAAGTTTCATTTTTTTCACATAACGACGAAAAAACCAGCAAAGTTTAATGGAGTTACACGTAAAACATCGACAAGAGAGCAGGGATGGGAAAACGCGCAAACTGGCCAGCCCTCGATAATTAAACTTTCATACGAATCCATCACGCTTCGTACTATACTAGTGTTGTGCTTGTGCGAGACATGGAGAAGATGAAAATATCGATAAAAATGCTATGTATCTTGTGAATAATAATAAAAATAAAATGTAGTGCTGTTTTCTTTTGCAAAATAGGGATGATGACAACGTGAGTGATTGTCTGATGTCACAAGCTATAATATATAATGTCCGTATATAAAACATTGGATAGGTATAATAAATTAGTTTTTTTATGCACAACGGAGTAGTGCTTGGCCTTCACTTCACCTGATGTTAAGTGACGATGAGGCCGAAGGCACTACACCCGGAATCTTCATCACTAAGGAATTAGCTAACTTGCCTTTAGCTGCCGGAACACAACAATTTTTAAATTGTTGTTATGGCGTCAGACTTAGGTAATAAGTACACCAATTATTCATTGTTTTTGGAGAGGACTTAAAAAGGTATAAATCAGTTTCAAGTGGAACGTTTCACTTATAAAATTAATAACATTAATAAATCAATTGTTTTTTAAAAGGTTAATACAATTATTTCGTGGATTGTCTGTAATTAACGCACAGTACGCAAACCATAAAGTTCTCACTGAAATATCAAAAAGCTAAAATAAACTTCCTTTAATTACGACAAATCATCGATAGAATCTGCCGACATCGACGCAGGCGTAACATCCGCCGCGGTCCCATAATTTCCGGTGTACAAAAGTTTCGCGGTAACGCGGCCAACTTTTACCATGTGATTTGATTAATTAATTTTACGAGCGGCGCAGGTGCGGGCCCAAACGGGACAACTTGAGATAGGTAACGGAGTTTTCGAATATACACTGCAAATGTGATATTTTATGCTAATACTTCTGGATTATTAAAAGTTTCCCTAAACATGGAAACTGTAAAATACAAATTTGATAAGCTTTTTTTAGCTGTAAGGATATACAAATGAAATGCGATTTTTTGAGTCGGTTGCTACCATTTTCCATTTTTAATGGCTAACATGGATAGTGGTATTTATAACAAAAGATTTTTATAAACACCTGCTAAACTTACACACAGTTTAAATGTCATGCTGTCTGTTTCAAAACAAATGTTTTAGAATAATTCAGTTTTGGCTAAAAAATTCTTTTGATTTGAATTTTTTTTTGGCTGAAATGTTATTTACTTTTGATGAGTTTTGGTTTTGGGATACTTAAAGACGAATTTCTTTTTATTAAGTTGGTAAGTTACAAGATACAATTTATACTTCAATTATAATGAAAAGGGATTGTGTGAAGTTGTCGCAGTAAATCCAACCCTAAATCAACCAAACCAATAAACTGTCTAGTATATACGTTCAACGTTCATTGACCCACAAAAAGCTGGGAGCATAAAAGTCAAACTGATGAAAAGCGTAGTGGAAATGGTCGCTGTCGCGGCTTCCATTAATTATGCGCGGGAGTTCTTCCTCGGTGCGCGTCCAAGTGGGACGCGCACACAGAATATGTAGTGGACAGTAGAGCCGCTCAGGACAAACTGAGGTTTTCTATGCACGCACGTATAGAGAGTTCATCATGTCCACCTTCTCGAGGCCTACCCGCGGAGCATCTGTCGACCGGTGCGCGGTCACCATTCTAGAAGAGAGTTCGCTCAGGCCAAACCTGCCTATGCACCAATCTGTTTTAGGCCCGCGTGATGGATTATGGCCCATTCTCCTTATCAGTGCAGCAGTGGTGACATTAAAACAATGTCTTTTATGATAGACCAGGCTTTATTCAGCATTGTAGCAGCTACCAAGGAGCAGCTCGAATGTCTTTTTAAAACGTTTTTTTGTATTGTACAGTGCCACCTATAAGATTTCCCATTTTCGATTGTCACTCGATAGGAGAATGTGATCAATAGCAGTTGTGCGGAATCCATATTGTGTAGAATATCGAATAGGTAGAATAAAGATTGTCAAGAACATCGATTAATTCTTTCATGCTACGGGTACAGAGCGGCGCGGCGGCGCTTCTGCCTATAACACAGTCATACGTTATGTTTTATGACGTGGCTTTTACAGCGCTGGCGCATGCTGGGCGACACGTACGACCTATATCATGCGCAAACACTAACCACGGTGTATATTAGAAGCGTCAGGCTTTTGACCGAGCGAGCGAAGCGCCTCTGCTTCAGCTTGGGTAAAAGTTCTTCTCGCTCTCCGGATGTCCACCTGTTCTCCTCTGCAGGTCGCATTTCTCAACCGTTTCTCGTGATATTTTGTGAGCAGGTTCAATATTTTTAGTCTTGCCAGTTTTTCGAAATTCTTTAAAAAAACATTCACCCATTTCGATCTAGCTGCAAATGTACCAAATAATATACCAAACAGCACGTACTATGTGCTTTGAAAAAAAAGTCAAAAGTTCAAAGTTTCTTAGTGTAGGACTATTAATGTTTTTTATTTATTTTATTTATTTATTTTATTTAAACTTTATTGCATAAGAAAATACAATTGGCAGACTTAATGCCTTTAGGCTTAATACTAAATTAACTTAAGGCATTCTCTAACAGTCGACCGGAAAGGGTGTTAAAGAAAGAAATCGTGGCGGCAAAAAAATGGACAACTAAGTTAATAAAAATACGTTTATCATAAATAAAATTATGACGTCACAAGACAGTAAAGCAGTAGGAGTAAGTAAGACATTTAATTTTAAACATAAATTGGCCATGTGCCTACCACTTGGCCACGACATTTCGACGACGAGTAGGGATACAAGGCCGATACCAGACAGCGCGCAGTGGTTGACGAAAGACGCAGGACGCTAACTACCTACCTAGTCCCGCTGTACCGTATTGCACCATTGACTTGCACCATCAATGGTGCAGATGATACCAATTAGTTTCGTTTGCTCCACTAATGGTGCAAACAAAACCCCATTGATAGTATAGTGTCATTTTCACCATTAAAATGAATTAAACTATAGTATAGTATCATCTGCACCATTGAGATACTCAATACTCAATACTCAAATCATTTATTGCATTCCACAGTGTTACAGTAGTTCTTAAATTATAATATTTTAGATCACTATGGACCCTGTCGGGCACAACAACAATAATAGATAGCAAACACTTATTTATCATTATATTATATTAGTAAGTATATTAGTTTCATTACAATAGTAGTTATTACTTAATTAATAAAAACTATTTTATTTATTCAATGACACTATAGTACAGTGTCATCTGTACCATTGAGATGACACTATACAATAGTGTCATCTCAATAGGCACAAAAGATCAGCCCATTCAAAATACTCATACCGGGTGTAACAAGACCTTCAACGAAGCCGAGGTCTACGTATTCTGCCCATCATCAGGACCATTTCTGTTAAAAATTATTGCTGGGAAACGATTTAAAATTTTGGTGTTAAAAAAGCATTGCATACATTACAACGCAATGTAACGCGTACAATAGACCGCGCCTGCGAGTGAATGCTACACAGCTGCGTGCGGACGAGTTGAAAGGCAACGTTTATGTGCGTGGTCATGAAATACATTGAAAGATGATGTTTTGAAGCCATTGTTTTTGACGAAATACATAAATTTTGATAATGTTTCTGTAGACAAAAATTAGGAAATAACTAATAAATTAAGATTTCATAAAAATTTTGAAATTTTTTTTTGACTTTGACCTTCAATAACTTCGTAGCTATTGGTTTCCCAGGTATAGTCTAAAAGACAAAAATGATCCACATGATGGGCGGAATGCGTGGACTTCGGCTTCTTTGAGGGTCTTGTTACACCCGTTATATTAATCATTGCCCCGTACATGTTACAGTAAATCCAAATATCGTATGTTAGTCTAAATTCGCGTCCTAGAATGTTAATAAAACTAAACCGAAGTATTTGCGCATCACATGATGGTGGGCGGCCACTCGGACGGAATGGCCCACCGCGGGCCCATTCAATGAATTAAAAAATGTGGGTCGCTGCGGATTTAGAACTAATCGACGTAATGTACGCTTCAGCACGGTGGCACCCACGAGGTTTTTTGATTAATCGTTTCATTAAATTTTGATTCGTTACTAATATGAAAAATGCACCTAAATAAAAAAACACAATTTATTAAAGTATATACCTAAATCGTTATAGGTGTGCCTTTAATATTTGAAGAGTTCCCTTGATTACTCCACGATCCAATTATCAGATTCTGACCTAGCAATATGACTACTTCAATCCTTACTAATATTATAAAATATGCGAAAATCCGTTTGTTTGTTACGCCTTCACGTCTTAGTCTATACTACTGAACCGATCATCATGAAATTTTACAAACACGTTCTCAAGGGTACAGAGAAGGATAGAGGGTACCTTTCATTAAAATTCATGGTAAGTTGCTTCTAAAGTAATTTATTTCCGTCTAACCAATGGACAGGTTGTAAAAATTTCATCATAAAGGAAGGAAAACAGGAAAATGTACGTAAAAATGTTTACACGTTATTATTTTCAAAACAAGCGTAAATAAACGCCCGTAATAACGCCCAATAAGCCGAGCCAACATTCGGATGAGGGCCTATTACTATAAAATAATGGCGATACTCAGACGATTTTCGTTTCGTTCAGACATTATTTACTCAACAATAAGGTTCAAAATCAAGTAAATCGATCGACGAACATCGTCCGATATCGCTACTCTTTTTTGGTAATAGGCCCTCTGATCCTTAAATCCTCATTGAGATTTCTTTAGAAAAAGTAATAAGGGAGCCTTCGAAACAACGCAAAACGAGGAAAACAGTTTCCGTCCGACAAAATATCTTGCGTAACCTATTAAAAACAACAGAAAAAGGCTCAACGCATTATAAACAGTAGGAGAGTCCGCGTCTCTGAAGGCTCGCGTTTTGTTTGCCCGTCAGATTTAATCTGGGGGGGAAGGGGGGCGGCCTGTTTAGCATATTTCACTAATTAAAGATACGGAGAATACTTCCCTTAGGGACTAGGCGAGGCACTGCCCCTGTAAGGCAAACAACTCTCTGAAAGCTATACGACTCAACAATACGATACTACAAGTTAGTAAGATAAAGAAGTTAAGTAGTGGAAGACAAAGCATTCAAAGTCAAAGTCAAAATATCTTTATCCAAATAAACTTAATAATAGGCTTGTTTCCATTAAGAATAAATATAATGGATAGGGGTTTATAATGATTAATTATATTATGGAGAAAATAACAAACAATTTTAATTATTAAAAGCGTTAAAGATTAATAATATTTTTAAAAAATAAATTTCGTAAAATGAAACCTTTAGTCACGTGACAGTGAACACCAATCAGAAAGCGTTACGTCACGCCGCCGTGCGAAACTCCAATCTTGTCTTTGACGTTTCGAGTATCACTACCGGAGGCGCGTTCCAAACCTACACTCCGAGTGCAACCTAACCACAACCGAACGCAAGTTTTAGCCACTTTTTCCGTATTTCTCCATTGTTTGGAACATATATAAATAACTGGTTTGGCGTTTTTATAGTCGTGCTATCACACTGGGGCACTATACAGTACTTATAATATGAGAAATTCATTTTTAAACAATAAAAACTAGCTATAACGTACGAAGACACGATCGCTCTTTGGTTTGTTTTGCACGGCGTGACGTCATTCAAGACGCCATGACAGTCTTGTGCGTTTTGGTACCAAATTAAAATTGTTTTTTTAAAACGCGAAATTTATAATGTAAACGCTCGATTAAAAATAAATAAACCTTTTTTTTCGATAAAATGCCTAATAAGCTAAAATATTAAGCAGTTATTGAAATTTTGTCAACTAGCCTATTAAGCACATTTGAATCGTTTATATTTTCCTACCACCCGTTCCAGACATTTTTAACTGATAACACAGATAGAACTGACATTTGTTCACACCCTTATAAAAAACAAACTTTTGTGTTCACCGTTTACCTATATTAAGCATATACTACGATAGAGCTAGAAAATCTAAAATATATTAACTATGAATAACATATATCTTATGAACAGCCATATTATGAGCAGAAACGCGTTTTTCACAGAAGAAAAATAATCCCACTTTTTCTTATATTGGTATGACCTATATTTGAAAATCAAAATTTCGTGTTCACCGTTTTACCTCATCGATAAAACTTAGACACAATGCTAGAAAATATAAAATATATTGCTAATAATATTCTATATATCTTATGAACACCATATTATGAGCAGAAATTCATTTTTCAGACATTGAAAGAATTTTCGCACCATTTCTTGTTGGTAGGTATGTTATGTATACTTCTGGCCAGATAAATGCACTTATATTGAAATAACCTATGATTTAGATTAATACGTGTAATTTACTTTTAAGTTTCACTGATATCATCAAAATGAGAAATTAATTTGCCATTTGTTTGTCTTCGTTGACGCTATACTACCAAAAGTAGCAATTATTTAACTGGATGAATGCCCTAACATCTCGCTTGAGTGTTGACGTTTTAATGCCATTTAAGAGGCGTATCAAATTTGCATAAGTGCCTCTGGAGGATATTCGAAAGGATGTATTTTTATGAGTGCCCCTCGTGGCCCTGCACCCGGTGGTACATCATTTACTCCCAGATTCTTTAACGAAATTAAACGATGCATTAAAGAACACAATGTTTTTCTTTTTTTATTAAACGATCTTAAAAAGTTTGAGTTATTTCGACGTTAGGATGTTGTGAAAGTAAAGTTTTGTATTGTTCAACTCCTTTCTTTGTTAAATGATTATTTATAACATTGACTTAAAAAGTTTGACTGTATAGTGTACATATGCGTATTAGACTTGTGCAATATTGTGCATTTATAATTAACTAGCAGCCGCCCGCGGTTTCACCCGCGTGGTTCCCGTTCCCGTGCGAATATCGGGATAAAAAGTATCCTATGTTTTAATCTAGGCTATCTACTATCTGTGTGCCAAATTTCAACCAAATCTGTTCAGTAGTTTTTGCGTGATTGAGGAACAAACATCCAAACATCTAAACATCCAAACATCCAACAATATATAGTAGGAATAGTAGGATGACCTTATTCGACGTACACCGGAACTTTATTAAAACGATTCTAGTTACTTTGAGAGCCAATTTAATGGTATGTAAGCGCCGACTACTTGATAATAATTACGTGTAAGAAAAAAAAATTATAGCTTTATTTATACGCTTCCGTACACATAATTAAGAAAATACAACACCAAATAATATACTAGAAAAAATACGACTCGCACCAGATCAATACTCAGACGGGAATCGAACCCGCGACCTTTGGATATCCGGTCCAATGCTCTGACCGCTGAGCTACCGAGTCACTAGTGACATCGCCGATTGCCAAATATCTGGAAAGATATTTCAATTGAATGTCGAGGTAAATTCTCACATTGGTGAAATAACGCTGGCTTGCAGCGTAAGAGTAGGATATACTAGAAGAAATTCGGCGATGTCACTAGTGACTCGGTAGCTCAGCGGTCAGACCATTGGACCGGATATCCAAAGGTCGCGGGTTCGATTCCCGTCTGAGTATTGATCTGGTGCGAGTCGTATTTTTTCTAGTATATTATTTAGTATTGTGTAAAAATAGCATTGTGAATGCAAAAATCTCAAATTTCAAAATAAGAAAATACACTTTTTAAGTTAGGAGGTCCATGCTTCATTCTTATAAAACACGTTTATTGACCGAGCGAGAATGAAGCGCGAGCGAAGCGTCTCCGTAACAGCTTGGGAAAAATGCTTTCGTATGTCCATCCGGCTGTCTGTCTGTTTTCCTCTATAGGTCGCATTTCTCAACCGATTCTAGTGAAATTTTGTGAGCAGATTCGATAATTACATAGATTTTTTCTGTCGATTCAGTTTTTCGATTTTTTCAAAATGACCGAGATATGTTCTACAACTTGCGACCAAAAATATTTTGAAAAACAAGAATAATATTTGCCGTCCCAAAGTAATATAGCTATTTGCCATCATAAGTTTGCATAAGCCTTCAATATTTCCACGACAATATTGAATCAAAAAACATTTCCTAACCAGCAATAAGTACTTCATAACGCAAAAGGTCAAACGCAAACATGGTTCTGTTTTTTTAAGCAACCTAAGAGCGGACGCGGAAGCCCTCGGGACCAAACAATGGGCCCGTGCTAACAAATGGGCCCTTTAAGGTCGCCGTTACACCATCACGCCGTTGATCAATACAACCTTGCTGTCAGTACGAGTTATATCATTATTTGATTTTAGTATCCATACAAGAATACCAACGGCTGCGTTGATGCAATATTTTCATGTCCTTAAAGGCTTACCTTTTAGAAATTCCACCCCACCAACCCACTATGGAGATCACAACATTTTAGTAAGACGGCTTACTTTTGCCATAATTACACCCCTCCTCGCCTGTGTCCTTGCAATATAAAGGAGTAGGTAGCTGATTGTCCTGTTTTTGACCTTATTAAAGTTTAACTTTTCGTAGCTTTCAAGAGTTTTTTTCCTTTTATTACTTGTTGAATATCAACTGAAATGCAATGGCTTTGTAAATCCTAAGACTTTTTTCTTGTCTCCAAGTGTGAAAAGAAAAGCAAAATCAGTAGATCTTGACGAATACATTAAAGCTACACGTGGCATGACTCAATCCCGGCATTGATCATCAAGCCAAAAGGCTCTATTACTAATTACTAATGGGCCTTAACTTTAATGATAAAAAGCTTTTAAAAACAATTATTACAGTCATTTTCATGAATATTTTTCCGGTAAAAATTTTAAATGTTCGTTCAAATGTTCACTTAGATCATTTAAATTCTTCCAACATTTCTTATAACACCAGATTATCAAACCTAATAGGTTACTTTAATTTAAAATTTCATATCACATCCCCGACGAGAAAAAATTCTTGTATAGACCACTGTATTAGTAATATACCAAATGCTATAGGTACATTACATAACTTAGCAATTTCAGACCATAATACGGCCCAAGCACTACAAATAAAGCTAAAACTAACTAAAGTAATAAACCAGTGGTTTGAAGAAAAAAGAGACCTAAGACACGAAAACATAAAGAAATTTCGGGAATGTATATCCAAATTAACTTTTTCTGATGTTATGGAAAGCAATGATACAAATATAGCCTTTTCTCGACTACACGAAACTCTGAAGATGTTTTTTGACCTGTGTTTCCCCAAAATAATTGTAAAGGTAAATAATAGAAAAAACCGAGTGCGCTGGATCACTCATGGTATAAAAAAATCATGCAGAGAAAAGAAAACTTTATCTTGATTACCAGTGCAGCAAATCTAAGGAGTGCAAAGTAAAAATAAAACGGAAGTATAAAAAATACTCAAAAATCCTTAAAAAATGCATCTTGGATACACAGAGAAGAGGAAACATGAAACAGATAATAGATTCAAAAAATAGATGTAAAGCAACCTGGAACATTATAAATGCCAGATTAAATAATATACAGAAACATGAGATTGACAAAATTAAATTTAAAAACGACATTATTGATAACCCTATTGACATTTCAAATTTTTTTAACGAATATTTTATTGACATGACTAACCAAAATAAAGATAATCAGCAGATATATGACATACCAATTGACATGTGCGGACCTTCTTTCTTTTTCTACCCTACGACATCTGAAGAAATATATAAAATTATAAGGACTCTCAAGAACACGAACTCAGTTGGCTATGACGAAATACCGACGAAGATATTGAAATCAGTAGCTGACTACATAGCACCGGTAATTAGTCATGTTATAAATCTTTCTCTGAGCCAAGGCATTTTCCCAGAAAAACTTAAGTTTTCTATAGTAAAGCCAATATATAAAAAGGGTGATAAAACGGACCCAAACAATTATAGGCCAATAACATTAATTTCCATATTGGCAAAAATTGTAGAGAAGGCAGCTCTTATTCGTCTTAATAAATTTTGTGAGAAGTTTAAGTTAATTAAAGAGCAGCAATTCGGTTTTAGGAAAAAAAAGAACACCACTTTAGCTAACTTCGAATTAGTGAAATCGGTAATAGAATGCCTAGACCATGGAACTCCGATTGTTGCTCTCTACTTAGACATGTGCAAAGCCTTTGATTTCGTTGACCATAAAAGGCTATGTGAGAAACTCTACAGGTACGGAATAAGAGGAACAGCGCTAAGTTGGATTACTAGTTACTTACAGGACAGACAACAATGTGTATTAGTAACTAAAACCTGTAGAAATAACAGTAATCACTACAATAAAACGGCTTTTCAATCCCAATATAAGCTCAATAGATGTGGGATTCCCCAGGGAACACTTATCGGTCCATTGCTTTTCGTACTCTACATAAATGACTTGCCAACTGCGACAAAACATGAATCAATACTATTCGCAGACGACACTACAGTTCTTGTAAAAGGCCGTACAAAATACAAAGACCTTAATGTAATAGAGTATCAAGACGATATAAATTTGACATTATATAATATTATTCAATGGATGAAATATAATAATTTGACATTAAATATTGGAAAAACTAAATATATGCAATTTGGTACATACCAGACAAGGGATTTACTATTGAACATTAAATACGACGATAAAGTAATTGACAAGGTACAGTCGTTCAAGTTTCTAGGAATTAATATTGACGAAAACTGTAGTTGGAAGAATCATATTAGTGTACTTTGCGATAAACTGAGTAGGTTTTCATTTGCACTCAGGCGCCTAAGAGAAGTTTCTTCAGTGGAAACTGCGCTCTTAGCATATCATGCACATGTAGCGTCGGTACTACAGTATGGCATTATGATTTGGGGAAATTGCTCAGAGATAGAAACTTTATTCAGAAGCCAAAAAAAGTGTATTAGGTCTCTATTTGGTGCGTATCGTCTAGATTCGTGCAGGCCTCTGTTTAAACAAAATAAACTTCTCACACTTACGGGTCTGTATCTTAAACAAATATGCACATTCGTCAAAGATAACCTAAATCAGTTTTCTCTAAAACAAGTTTCTAAGTATAAGGCCTTTCGCCAAAGACCTAGTCATAAACTTGAACGACCTAAATATAATCTTAGCTTGGCACATCGTAATGCTTATTCGATGGCTGTTGAACTATTTAATGCTCTTCCTGATCACTTAAGACAGCTAGATGGACCAATTTTCAAAAGAAAGCTGCATGAATATCTCATCGAAAACTGCTTTTACTCAGTTCAAGAATATTTAAATAAAAAATAGATGATATTATGGGTATAGTTTCTTTGGTTTTGACATGTAGGTAGATAATGAATTTATGTGTAGTGTAAATGTAATTTAAAATTTTTGCATGCTTAATTATAAGTAGATTTTGACGGACTCTATTACTTAAGAACACCAAATCTTGTACTCAAAATTAATGCAAATAAATATATCATTCATTCATTCATTCATTCATTCATTCATCCAGTTTAATGAGGATTAGTTCATCACCAGAATAAAAAAAATTGTGTTCACATTAGATTACTGATCATTCAATCACCTCTGTGGTCTTGTGGGTCGCCAACCCGTGTTAGACGCAGGGGTCCCGGGTTCGATTCCCAAGGGGGTACAATTTGTACTCGGTTTGGTTGGTGGTAGGGCTTATTCAAATCCGCCTGGCTAGCTTGCACAACAAAAAAATGTTGTGTTCCGGCAGTTAGAGGTAACATACCATTTCCTCAGTGATGAAGATTCCAAGCGTAGTGCGCTTTTACCTTCGGCTTTATCGTCACTAAACATCAGGTGAGGTGAAAGCCAAGCATTACCCCGTTGTGCATAAAAAATGAAAATTCTTCCAGTTTAATGAGGATAAGCTCATCACTAGAATAAAAAAGATACCTAACTGTGTAAAACCAAGATTTTTTGTTGTCGTATAAAACTACCCTATATTTCCCAAATCATTATTTAGATCAACTATACAAAAGTCTCAGTCCCGCTGACCGCGACCCCCCGTGGCGTGACCTCGCGGGCCCTTCCAATCCGACCTGCGCGTACGCAACGCACGCCTAACACTATTATCTACGCACAATGCTGCTTTTGAACCGCCATTGAAGAACGTAACAAACAACAAGAGGCCACGAAATGAACTATAAAAAATATCTTAGTAGGTAACTGGACTCTACTACAATAGAGTCGACGCCATAAGTAGGTAATGTCCATCAGCCATTTTTGATGTCCGCACTTCTGGGGCACAGGCCTTCCTTATGGGTGGTAAGGAGGGTTGGCCATCACCCACCACGCGGGCCCAATGCGGATTGGTGGGTGTTAACGACTGCAAATGCAGGCGGGACCAACGGCTTAACGTGCCTTCCGAAGCACGGAGGAGCTCGATATAATAAATTTTTGGTCACCCCACCCCATCCCATGACTGACCCTTGCGAACGTTGCTTAACTTCCGCAATCGCTGGGCCAGGCGCTAAACCACTGCGCCACCGAGCTCCTCATAAGTAGGTAATAAATTCATACAAATACAATAGTTATCTTGGATGAAAAAAACTGCTTTGACTGAGAGAAATATGTCTCATATTAAGGTCTTGTTCTATCTGCGTAAGTACATACACACATACATTGAAGATTAATCGTAATAATACTAGCATACTTACATGCTGTTTATCATGGCTAAGATCGATAAACAGAAGAAAAATATTCTGTTTTATTTTTACTTTTGTATATTTTTCATAGACACCCATTACATTTCATCTATTTTAAACATAAAAGCAAACTATTGATAGAGATACATCAATAATAATTCCCTCACATCAATTAGCCCTGCAAACACAAGGCGAGACTCGAACCCACCTCCCGCTATAGACAACCTTGATGCACACTTTTCCGTGCGCGTGAGCATCTGTTTTGTAACAAACTACTTAAAATAATTGCCTTTTGCTCTTAATTTAATCGATCCGCTATAGAGCTCGTACTCGTAGTATCAGTATATTTATATATCTATCAACGCAGTTTTCGTAACGAAGTACTTAAAGAAGCTAATGTAGAAAGCATGGTTTTATTATTGATATTTCAAGTAATTTCTAATTAATGATACGAACTTACCTGTAAGTGAAGTTCTATCATAATTATACGAAGGATTATTCCGAAGATAACTAGAAGTTCTAATAAAAACATATCATTTCCTCAAAAAGTTTTATGTATCAGTATCAATTTCCTTTTCAGAATTGTTACTATATAATTCAGTTATAATTAGATGCATTTATAATTATAAAACAACTATTGTATCTAGGTACTTCAAGCGGAGAATCATAATTAAGTAAGTACATTTATAACATCTATATTACCAGCCAATTTGGCGATAGGGCGTGTGAAAACAATTATTAGGAAGTTCCTCGAAAAATTATTATTATCCTATTTACTAAATTAGTTTCATTCAAACATACAAATTCTTCAATAAGTTTTAATACTAGGTTTGTGAATATCCCTACCAAATAGTAAGCAAGTTGTAATTGTTTCTTTTCATTTCTCATATTCGGAAAGTGATGTATATTTGAACTGAGCAGCGGGTCCAAAACTCTTCGTTCCACCCTAGGGTGGAAAAGTAATTTAAAAATAGAACTGAATTTGGCAATGAAAAAGTTTACAATACTTAAAAACAAATGGTTTAAAAAAAGTTGCAGCCTAAGGCTTACCGCTGACGGGCGCTATTTTGTAGCTGCGATAAGCGCAGCGTTAATCGCGGCGATATCGCTGCGATAAACGCGGCGATAATCGCGGCGACAATCACGGCGCTTTTTAGTCGCTGACGTAGGTTAACCCTAAAAGGCACACGGTAATAATATTATAGAACAATCACTTTTATTATTGCTAAGCTCTATAAAATAAAGTTTATGATTTATTTATGTCAGTAATTATATACTTTTCACAAATGAAGCAAACAATGTATATGATTCAAATGTCTTCAGTACCCTTAGCACGAACAGCTATCGAGAAAAAAAACGCACGTAAAATTACTCGATAGACAATTCTCTATGGAAAATTTCATTTCGCTTATCGGCGATAGATGGCGTTGTACAAATTTCCAATACAAAATTTATCTATCGAATGATTATTTTTTTGATAGCTGTTCGTGCTAAGGGTACAGATCCTTTTATCGTCAAAATAGTGTGAAGAACAAAAATTCTGCATTTACTTTATATGCGCAAATTCAAGAATTAATAAAAATTTGTTCGATACCTACTGGAAGGTTTTGACCCCGAAAAAATATTGCGAGTCGCTCGAAGTGTTTGTTTTGCAGACATAAGCTAGTTTTTGTATTACATCATTTTATGACATATTAAAAAATAATATTTTTATACATGTTCCACAAACGGTATTTTTTATGTGTTTTAACTGTTACTGTGTATGTTACTATGATGAGATTTTGATGACATGTTATAGTGTGTTTTATATTCGCAATATACTCACAAAGCCAAAGGGCTTTGATATACCACATGGTATGAAAAAAATCTTTGTAAGTACTAAAAATTTTATGACATCACAGTTTCTACTCCCGCCATTTTCACGCTTTTCATCTTATATATTTGTGATCGGGGCATCGTATTGAATGCATCGATACCACATTTTCGTATTTTCGTGATGACTTGTGCGAAAAATAACCTCAAACCCTATAATTACCGATCGGCTAACAGTACAATAGAATATTTTATTCATGTTTTTCGAACGTTATAGTTATCTTTTTTACTATAAGTTCTATACTATAAGGAAGGAACGGTATGTTTTTACATTTTTCATTATAAGTCGAACACTATGCGGCCTAAAAAAAGAGAAATGTTTGAAAATGTGCTAACAACACTCTTTCATTATGTTATGATACCCACATGCCCTACTAGTAGCCTCACTTCAAATTTTTAAGACCCCTTTTCAATTCCTGCTGTAAAAAAACATCCTTATTTGCAAAATCTCATCTTAAACTATTCCAAATTTCAAGTTGATACCATTATCGAGATATCCAGCTGTGACAGACAGACAGACAGACTGAGTCACACCATAAGGGTTCCTTTTTACCATTTTGCTACGGAACCCTTATAAAGAACCCATAGAATGCTTATGGTTTTTCTTTTTTTGTGTAAAAACTCGCAATAGGAAATAATACGTAAAACTTTTCGCAGATGGCGCCATTGTACTCTGTGGTAAACAAAAATGGTTTTGATTGGCTAAAATACGTCGGAAATTACATTTTACATCTGAAACATCAAATTTAACGAATTTAGGACAGTCGCATGTGGCGCCATTACTTCCTCAGTATTATCCCCTATTCCATGCCCAAAATCATCTTACTTAAAAAACTGAATCTTGCGATTCTTTTACGCAAAACAGAAGTAGGTAGGTAGGCATTGTTATGAAAAACATATTTAAACTGCGACTGCTTTGATTTTCATTATTTATAAATAAATAAAATTTACTAGATGTTTGTTCTTAGACAATCCGACAGTGCTTTCAATACGATTTTATTAGCGACTAGTCAAATTCTTTAGCTAACTTGATGTTTCTTTTGTTACGTTTACGTTAAGTTTTCCATAATAATATAGGTAAATTATAAACTTATCATAATCCCAGAACAATAATTGCCTATAACCGACCTTAGGTTCGTAGTGTGTTCCTACCTTTTTTGGAACAGGATTAAAAACTATATAAATTGGTAAGCATATCATGTAATAATAATTCTCTTACTTTTTATTGCAAACTCTACCATTACAAAAATAATTATGTCAGCCAGCGAAAAAATTGTGGTGTCTTTTAGGGTTAAAGCCGCTTGTCACTCTTGTCAGTGTCATTTCGTGGGCGATTAGTCGCCGAGCTATGTGTGAGCTACTTTTTGTAGCTCGTGGGCGTTTACGTATTGAACTCCATTATGTTCTATTCTGGGCTACAAAAAATCGCTCGGCGATTAAGCGCCCGTGAGCGTTAGCGCTTATAGGGGGCATTCACGAACAACAACAAAACATGGTATAAACAGCCAGTGCAAAATTAAAAACATTGGGCGGAGCGGCCGGCGACGCGACGTGTTCCAAATTTAAAATAAGAAAAACTATAAAATATTGGAGGGAGACTTCCCTAACTCTGTGACTTTGAGCTGTGTGTGCCGTATTAAAGTTTTGTGTTGATTTTGTATTTACTAAAAATGAGTTTAAAACTAAAACAAAAAGTTCAAATAAAATAAAAGAAACAATAAAACTACGCTGTAATTCTCCTACAGGAAACAACTACTTCAGGAGAGTCTCTGCCATGGACTTACCGTCTTTCTTATCAAAGACCAAAGAATATCTCCAACTTTTACAGGCATCCAACAAAGCCAAATCTGTCATCATTATAATTTATATGAATCTGTAAATATTTCAAGCAAGAATTTAACTTTAAATTTCACAAATTGTTCTAATTTTTCTAGGTTTTTAAAGGTAAGTTGGTATAGGTAATAATTATTAAGGTCTACCAATGTAGTTACTAAGTAGGTACATGTTTTATTAATAAACATTTTGGAATAACTAAGACTTTTTTTACTTTCCTGAAATTCGAAATGAAAAGTAGAGTGTTTAACACGGGTAAAAGTCATCAATTCCATTCTCGAACTATCTCTAATGGGAATTGCTTCCTTTTGACCCTCGTATAACAATCTACTATTTTCAGCTTCATTTACCTACTTTTAATCTATCATATTATTTGTACTTGAGTACTGTATACATAGTTGTTTTTTAATATACAATGAAACATATAAGTGATTTCATCTCGAGGCCCACGCGTCGCTCGTTGCTATGTTTAGATTGCAATTATGTCTGTAAACCTGTATCTTGATCAACACATAATTAACTACATTGATGCAACCATTTACCAACTAACTTTAATTTTAAATTAATGATTTAGGGATCAGTATCAATGATGCGACAATATTAATTTTAAAAATATTAGTTTTAAGCTTTCAGACCTCCACGCCTTCTTTGAATGGGTGAAACGAAGCTGTCACTTGGCTAACAGTCGTATCTAGAATAACATTAGAGTTAGAGCTCTTCTCTATAGTATTAAAAAAATATCGTCGAGACAAACTCAAGGTAGGGTGTTGCGTCACAAATTTAAAAGTTGAATGAATAAAACTGAATTACAAATTATAAATTACATGGAAGTTTTAATGAATTCACGCCTGTTCGCATTCTGGGTGTGCACGTTAACCATCTGTGCTACAAAGTCATTCAGCAATACTACGTAACACCAGTTAAAGTTAAGCAGTGCAACCCAGTTAGTTTTGTACGGACATAAATTCAAAATCTATTTCCATAATTATACTTGTATGTATGGACTGACAGCTCTGTCGTAATACCATAAATGACAGGGGCCATAAAATCCGGCCATAGCTCGGATGTATGGCAATATTATGCGGCCAAAAGCCATTACATAAATCCGTGGCGAACAGAATTAGAAAACACCATGGCTTTTTAGAAAATGCAATGCCATAGAGTTATGTAACGAATATTAAATTCTTTAACCTTCTGTTTTGGTTACGTGTCACATAATCAAGTGCAACATTTGATTTGTAACTTAAATAAATGCACCAAAAATCTTAACCGTTGTCAACGAGAAGTTTCTTGTAAAAACAAATTATAAGAATCTGATGAAGATGATGATATTCTACTCATTTCCATAAATCAATAGTTTTATCTACTTATCTCGGGGTCAAGACAAATTTTGTTTAGTTGTCTAATATTTATTGACTCACGTAAGGCTTATGTGAATAACTAAAATCGGTAAATCTATTTTGACAAAAATTAAAAATCATAATTTTAAAGTCCTCTCAAATCCCACTATTTTATTTTTTAATAATACCTCCCACTGTTTTTGATTTGTTTTTTGTTCAATACCAGTTTTTGACGTTGTGGTAATTTTATTTAACTACCTATACGACGGCGACGCCTGAAATTCAATATGTCCATTTTAACTAGAATGTCCATGTCCATCAGCCATTTTTTTATGTCCCCACTGCTGGGGCACAGGCCTTCCTTATGGGTGGTAAGGAGGACGGGCCATAACCCACCACGCGGGCCCAATGCGGATTGGTGGGTGTTAACGACTGCAAATACAGCCGGGACCAACGGCTTAACGTGCCTTCCGAAGCACGGAGGATAACTAGAATATTACTTTGTAAATACTTTTTACGCTATTTTAGAAACGAAGGTTTCGTCATCATGTTATTGGGTGACTTCGTATGGATACTCTAACTCAAACGCCTCTGTGGTCCAGTGGTTTGCCCACCCGTGTTAGACGCAGGGTTCGATTCCCAGGGGGGTACAATTTGTACTCGGTTTGTTTGGTGGTAGGGCTCATTTCAAGTCCGCCTGGCTAGCAACCACTATCTTAACTAAGGCTGACGCCCTAACAACAATTTGAAAATAGCTGTGTTCCAGCAGTTAGAGGTAAGATAGCCAGTTCCTCAGTGATGAAGATTCCGGGTGTAGTGCGCTTCCACTTTCGGTCTTATCGTCACTTTAAATTAGGTGAGGTGAAGGCTAAGTACTATCCCATTGTAGATTAAAAAAAACCGGTCAAGAAAGAGAATTTTCTTAGTCCAGCGCCATCTCTTGACTGTTAGTGGAACTGAATTAATTTTTCTTGGGTCAGGGCCATCTGTTGACTGGTAGAGGAACGAATTATTTTTTTGTCTGTTTTTTGAATTTCTAAAAAAGTGTGTTATATTGAGACATCGTTTTATTTTTCCTGTAATATTTACATAAACTACTATCACATAGAATTATTTCAGATTTTTCTCTTTGCAAACTTCGGAGATAAGGGGGGGGAACGGTTTTTTTTTACATTTTTCATCATAAGTCGAAAACTATGCGGCCCAAAAAAAAGAAAAAATGTTTTAAAATGCGCAAACAGCGTTCTATCATATGATACCCCACATTCCCTAGTCGCCCCACTTAAAAATTTTTAGACCCTTTTTCAGTCCCTGTTGTAAAATAACTATTTATTTTTTATTTATTTCTTATTTGCAAAATAGTTGGACAAAGGTTATATTAAACTATTCCAAATTTCAGGTTGATACCATTAGTAGTTCTCGAGATATCCAGCTGTGACAGACAGACAGACTGAGTCACACCATAAGGGTTCCTTTTTACCATTTTGGTACGGAACCCTAAAAACATCTTACATACAACAAGAGTGAACGAATAGATAATTGCCTGATAAGATTGAATGAACGACTTAAACGATTACTTTCTAGTCAGCCCATGCATGGATGGCCCAGCCCACGAAACATGTATGTATGGATTTGACGTTTTAAAATTCGATTGTTAACGAAACCTTATGTCAATCCCATACATGTTTCGAAAGCGAAGCGATAACGAAGATTTGCGAATGTTACTTTGGCTAGGCCCTAAGAACAGTGCAGCGGGGTGATGACCGCGAAAACAAACATTAGTACTACACATTAGGCTCGGTTCACATGCAGGCGCCACACTTGGGCAGAGTATACACAATTCATTTGCTCAGTCGGTTTGTTCGTGGCACAGAAAACTTTATCGTGGTTACAGTCAAAGAATCAAAACTTTCAATGTTACAAAATTATTAAGCAGACACATTGGTAACTTTTCTTGGATATAAGTGTTATTAGCCAGATGAGTAAGTATTAACATAGGTACTGACATTCCGAAACAGAGTGGTAGGGTTTATTTCAAGTTCACACACGTATACACGTTATACACGTATCGCCGCCGTATCTGTGCCTTATCTCTGCCGCATCTTTTCTGTGTATATCACGCCTAATGTTTGAGAGCGGATGTTTTAGTTCCGAACTTTTAGAAGCTGAAATAGGGATGTTGACTATTTTTTTTATTTTATGTTACATAAATTACCTCTCAAAAAAAGAAACATTGGTAAAAGAATTAATTCGCTAGCATGAAAACTGCCCGAGATATCACTGTGTGAAATGCACACAAATGGACTCGATCAAAAACGCTCCATACTAATGGCTTGAACGTTATGTTATATTAGCTTGTATGCAACGCATAGGAAATTTGTTCAGCAGCTATATTAAATATTGTGTTTATCAAAATGGTTTCTTCGACAAATTTGCTATACATTTTACGGATTAATTAAAGGTATCATTTATTTTAATAAATTGTATACTTTTTAAATGGACTTGTCCACCCAACTTTGAAGGGTCATAAAACAAATAATATGCAATATATAATCAATCAATCAATCAAATATATGTTTATTGCGAATACAGGTGTTACATGAGATTTCACATAGGTAGCAAATATATAAAACCAAGAGGTATACAAGCTACTCTAAAAGTTTAATATGTTTACGATTTTTATTAGTATTTCGTTATTTTATTCATTAGTCAACATCCCTATTGAATGGCCATTTAATACAAATCCTTTAAATATATCTAAGTAGTTTACTCTTTATACAAATCGCACTATTAGACTTACTTATTAGATTAAACCATTTTAAAGTAAGTAACAAAATTACACGTTTCATCAATGACTTCTGCGAGTAACATTATTATTCTTTGCCCGTGGCCGTGTCTAAATTGACTCAAGCGAGTATATTTGAGTATTATGGCGAAGCTGTTCAAACCGACGTGGCCTCGTCATCAATCGGACAATTAGCGACGCCAATATTGATTCGGACACCAGTCGCTGCGCCTGCGCATGGATTGAACATATTATATCTGTACTAAAAAAGGGCCGCTACAAAAAAAATATCCAATCAAATAGTTTTTTTTATGCTCGACCCACCTCAGCTGGTGCTAAGTGACGATAAGGCCGAAGATGGAAACGCACTACTCCCGGAATCCTCACCACTGAGGGACTGGCTATCTAACCTTTAACTGCATATTTTAAATTGTTGTCATACTTAAGTAAGATGATGGTATCTAGCCAAGTAGACTGAAATAAGCCCTAATACCACCAACCAAACTGAGTACAAATGTACCCCCCTGGGAATCGAACCTCTGCGTCTTGGGTGGGCGAATCACTGAACCACAGAGGCGGTTATTATTAATAATCATCAAGTTTCTACTCGTTGCCTTCAATGCTATGACGAGACGGGCAGGGCTAGCAATGTACTTGCGATTAATACTAGACAACTGGGGCCTAATTGCGCTAATTTTCAACGATAATACCAAAGCTAAATCGTTACCGTTTCAGTTTCGTTTACAGAAAAATACTCGCTTTAGTTTTGTTAAAATTGTTGAATACTCTGCCTAAGGAGTCTAGGATTACAATCTAGGACAAATTAAGTGAAAATTATGAAGCTAAACCAAAGATTTTTAGGTAAATATAACCTAAATGACAACGTTACGTTTTTGGTTTTACCGTTCAGAATTACCGCGATTGGGCTCCAGTTCTCGAAAGAGTGAATATACGTATTCTAAGACGATGGCAAACAAAATAAAAAAATAAACTCTTTCATTGCGTCAATAAACAAATCATAACACGTAGTGCGACTATCATTGACCTATTCTAGTCTAGACCAATAAAAGCTATTTATTTGCAAATTTTGTTAAATAGATTTAAATGCTTTACTTAGAAACCGATATTTGACTAAAATTATTGGTTAGTATTAATTTTAGACATTTTTAGAAATTTAGACATACAAGAGTTTCTCTAGTTTAGACCCTTTTATTGAATCTAAGAGGTCTTTCTTAAATAAAGTAAAAAAAGTAATGGAATATAGTCTTGGTGACTGTTGTGACTTGTGATAGCGATACTTAATTTTGTTTTATATTTTCTATTTTTAATCACACTATTTATACACTATTTATATAATATATACACACATAGCTTATAATATATATTTATAATATAGATACTTTAACACATAGGTACCTACATCAAAATCATTTTTTATTAATATTACTTTTTATTCGTTTTAGTTTTATCGTGTAGTAGGTATGGTAATGAGTACCTACTTACTTTCTCTGCCTTTTGTTTTAGTTGTTGTATCATTTTTACTATTATTTGTGAAATTGTGGATAACTTTTTTTGGCCTAATCAGCTTTGGTTTTGTACCTATTTATATACTATTGTATACTAGTAATTATGTTCTTGGCTGTTGTTGTCCCTGAATCAATAAAAATAAAAATAAAAATAAAAATAGAGTGTGTTAATATGTGAACAAATCTAATCAGAGGGCCTACCAAAGTAACATTCGCTAATCTTCGTTATCGCTTCGCTTTCGAAACATGTATGGGATTGACATAAGGTTTCGTTAACAATCAAATTTTAAAACGTCAAATCCATACATGTTTCGAAGCGAAGCGATAGCGAAAATTTGCAAATGTTACTTTGGCTAGGGGGGCAGATAACTCTAATCTAAATAGAAGTACAATTTGCATCGATTACCAAAATTATGTTAATTTACACACTTTTTTTTATCTTAGTATAATTAAAAGCTAACGGACGGTCAACCTTAAAGTATGTCAAAAAAATGCTCTCAAATTAATATGAAAATGCTATTTGTGCTGCTTAAATGCGACAAATTAAGGCCTTTTGCTGCTTAAATAAATAAGCAACACAAGCAAATAAAAAAAAAATGATTGCCTTTAAACACTTACCTCTCAATGTTAAAACAATAATAGTAATTGTCGAAAATCTATATATATTAAGGGTTAATGTTAGGTAAGAAGTGATCTCCGAAAATACTAATTCGATTGGATTTCGCAAAAGGTCAGATTCTCTCTTCGCCGGATTCAGTACCTACAGACAGCATAATATCAATATTCAAGAGTTTTTCACCATTACAAAATGTCAGTATGATGAAAATCCTATATTTTTTAAATCTGAAATTTCCACTGGGAAGTGGAAATCGCATAAACAAAGTCGCAGGCGGATGCTAGTATATTACAAAAACCAAACTACTAACTTTGTGGGTAGTAAAATTGCAGTGTTATTTTATTTTAGTTCAAGATTCCATTCAAACACCCTTACATCTGTACCTCAAACATCTAATGAGAAAAATAAAATAAAAAAGATTCGATTGATAAATTTTGTATGGAAAATTTGTACAGCGCCATCTACCGCCCTTAAACGAAATGAAATTTTCCATAGATAATTACTCTATCAAGTACTTTTACGCGCGTTTTCTCGATATATGTTCGTTCTAAGGGTACTGAGCACTTTTCTTTTTCTTCTTATTTTTGTTATGGAAGGAAGTAATTTTTGCCAGTGTCAAGTGTTATTGTTTCAGTTTACATTAGAATGCGGGTGCATCGCATACCAATGCTGCTTGGAGCATTTGGCATCAAGTATATCGATACAGTTTACTCGGTAAGTTCTGCCGAGGTAGCCACCACTACAATAAAAGTCTCAGCTTCACACACCCAAGATCGCTTCATTTCAATTATCCCACATATTGTTCAGATGCGTAGACACTTGTACCACAAAACTGCACCAATTTTAAAACACAATATCCACTATAAACAATTCGCAAATAATTAAAATAGCCACCGAACTGAACTCAACAAAATGGCGCCAAAAGCTGTACTGAGCACTCCAACAGGGCAACAATAAATTATTTCCCTGTAAAGAAACGTCAATAAACGTCAGATATTAGACGGGTGACGCCGACGAGGGTGGACGAGTCAAGCCACGTCAAACACATCTAGCTTTTTCCTTTAAAGACGATATTTTATTTATAGGACAAGTAAATTCACTTATACTGAGTGTTTCATAATAACCCGATACTGCTAAGTGCCAACCTTAGACGAAAATAGACCGTTGTTTCCGATAATCGATCCTATTAATTGGCAAAAGAAAAACCAAACTTAGGTCATGGGTTGACTTGCCACGAAAAAAAAATGTTTTCAATATAATACAGTTGCTCGAAAATGTAAGTTTACGATGACAGTCGAGCGTGCGGTAAGTTGATTTTACCGCACGCCGTGCGTTTTTGTTTACGGATTAGTACAGCGTGCGGAAAGTTGATTTTACCGCACGCCGGCCCCGTGCGTTTTTGTTTACGAACGTTTTTTTTATTTCTACTAGCTTCCGCCCGCGACTTCATCCGCGAGGACAGTATAAAAATATTGCAACCAGTTTAAAATGACCCCTTTAGTGTATGAAAGCTAGTACTACGGAGAGTTCAAGCTGTTTCCCTGGTTCCACCCACCTGAATTTGATGAAACCTAGCTTAGATTTTAAGTTGGATCTCAATCTACTAAATTGTGAAAAATCCTTAAAAATTCGTTTAGCGGTTTTTGCGTAATTCGCGCACAAATATTTAGAATTTACAGTTTTATTATATGTATAGATTAAATTGAATTTCAGTAGTACATATTATAATGTTTTCTCGCAAATGTATTGAAAAACGTACCTTACCAACCTTGTATCATAAACTACTATTTCAATGAAGTGGCGTTTTCAGGGGTTATAACAATTATCTAGGAATTGAATGCAGGACTATCTACCATATTCAGCTTTAGTGCACTTTGTATTATGACTCTGACAGGTATAAAAGCATAATTATTTGAAGTAGTACAAATTTTTCTATAAATAGTTGATTTTTTTAATTTCACAAAGTGATGAAAAAACTAAACCTTGCAATCTTCGTGTGCTATATTCAATTTATTTATTTATTAATGTTTTAGTATATTTTACTAAAGAATGATAAAATCCACTTTATAAAAATAATCGTCCTCGAATTAAAATCTTAAATCAGCACAGAACCATTTCGGCCATAAATATTTTATGCGGAACCATTCTGACATGCTGTTAACATACATCGGGAACTTTCGGTCAAAGATTAAAATACTATATTGCATTTCTGGCACGCAGTCAACGGCTTGCTGTCTAAATAAATATGAACCGACGTTGGACGACAAACAACGGCTTATCTTCGTGTTTCGCTGGAGAATATTATAATAATTGTACGTTTTGATATGTCAAAGGTTACTTAAGATAAGCAATGTGCAATTTCCTGCTGCTTCTCAATTTATGAGATATAAATAAGAACTTACACACCCGTTTGCCCTTAAGAATCGCCTAAATCTTTTCCTAAACCAAAATGCAACTGCTAAGTTCATGTTATAGTTTCGTACCTAATTTGGTCAAGTCTAGTTAGGAAAAGACTTTTCTTAAGTTTAGTGAAAACAGCGGACAGACTATAAATTCGATGATTAAGGTCTACAAGAAAATGTGATCTTTGCCATTGCCAATTTTTTATAATATAACCGACGACATTGTCTTTTAACGACTTGGCTGTATGCGCAAATCCTTCGTCTTTCCCCTTATGAGGCATTACCTACGACTCTACTAACAATGCCTTTTTTAACCGACTTCCAAAAAAGGAGGAGGTTCTATGTTCGTCTGTATATTTGTTTTTTTTTGTGTATGTCCACCGATTACTCGAAGACGGCTGGACCGATTGAAATGATTCAAACGTTATTACATTAAGTACACTCCCAAGTTGGTCCCATTTTTAAAATTTGGAAATCGGTTCAGTATATTCAAGTAATTTTGAAAAAAGCACGAAAATAGTATGATTTTGTGTGAATTGATTGGTCGTATTACTTCTTTGTTTATGAACTGAATAAGATAATTATTTTTTTGTTGGAAGAAGGATATCTTAAGTGTAGGAGGTTCTCAGTTTGACCCGTATTTAAGTATGTTTCTCCGCGATTATCTTACGTTTGGCTGAGCCGATTTTTCTACATATATAATATACCTTACCTACAAGGTACCTACACTAAAAATAAAAAAAAATAAAAAAATGTTTAAAAAAAAAACAAAAAACCGACTTCAAAAAACCTACCTCTAAAAAGCAAGAAATAATATTCGTAATAATAAAAATACGTCTATTGAAGTCGGGTGGGGCTTTTAGAATAAAAAAAGGAATTTGTACTCCAGCCCCACCCGACTTCAATAGACCTATTTTTATTATAACGAATATTATTTCTTGCTTTTTAGAGGTAGGTTTTTTGAAGTCGGTTTTTGTTTTTTTTTCGTACTTTGTATCCTTGAGAAAAACTTGGTTCTTTCTATGAAATTCCTTTGATTTTCCTTAACTTTTCTCTCCTTCAAATAATTAATTGCCAAATTGCTTCGTATAGATAATCGCAGTGACATCCCACTCGTGATTTTACGGCGGCCATGCTCGCCGGCGCCGTGCGTGACCCTCTCCCTATTTTATTGGTTTTTTTTATTTCCTTTTTATACCTCATTTGTCTGAACTAGTCTCATTTTCCTAGAGGTTTTACACCGCGTAACTTTTTCACCTTCCAGTATTTAGCTACTGGATTTCGAACTTTATTTGTTTTTGTTACAGATATTTTTTGTTTCTTTTAAAGTTGTGATGGTAATAGTTAAGTTTGCAGGCTGTATATTATCAATCAGTTGACTTTAGTGGGCAGTAAAGGAGCTTGCCTGAAATCGGGTGGTTTACGCTGGATTTGAGTGCTCGTTTGATGATGTTCGTTAATCAGCATAAAATGCTATAGCATACGATAGAGCTACTTAAATCGCAAATAAGTCTAACAAACAAGAGAAATATTGTGATGCTGTGAAAAAAAATATACTCTCATGATAAATCGGTAGGTAGGTACTATATTATAACTATCAACTTCATGGAATGGGAAAATTGAATGAAAATATGTGTTTGAATGCAAAGAAATGGTACAATCATGAATAGTACACAATTTAATATTTTTTTATGTTGCAGCAGGTATAATTAATGGCGTAGTTTTATTATCGCCAGTCTAATATAATTTACAGTTGTTTACGACAATCGTTGCAAGCCCACTATCAGACTACAAAATAATATATTATTTATAACTGGTTATGGTTATTGAAGTTCGCTCGGCGCGGGGCAGAGGTCGCCCGATAGCCGGCGCGCGCGCACGACCCCACCGCGCCATAATCTAAACTGTATAGGTACTTACCAATTAATATACTACTACAAACAAGTAAATACTATTACTAATTACTACTCCATAAATGACTAAATATAACGTTCATAAATTCATAAAATCATTTTACTTTGAACCCATTCAATTCAATTCATTTAATTGCATTAAATAGGGTACAATTTTTATGACTTTGTAGGTGTTATACAACTGGGTAAAACTTATGCCTATTTAACTATATCATTTCATAGCATGCAAATTAGTAAAAAAACCGTTTATAATAATTTAATGTTATTTACCTATACTATTTTATATAATAATAATAATAACATTTATTTCAGATCTCACAAATCCATATTACAATATATACATTAAGATAACATTTGCTAAAAATCTGATAAGGGACTTCCAATAGCACTTTGGAGTACCTAATAATAATAAAATTATAATTAGGTCTCTTCTGAACAATAATCACTTATCTTTATCTATTTAATATATAATATGTAACATAATAAATATATAAACATAATATACAATATATAAATAAATAAATAAAATAATAATGGGCTAAAGCAAAATGGTAGTGGTAGATAAGGTAATGAATTCAACCTCGGAAAATTATTATAAACCATGTTTCATGAAAATCTGTTCAGCCGTTTGAAGATCATCAGTTCTTTAATAGTTGATGAGGGGATCTGACCACCTTCCATATGTTTATGTCCTATCGATTCCAAATTTGGTACCGTGTTACTTCAATGAGATTGGAAGTATGTGGTAAGAACCATGACCTGATCAGCCGTTTGAAGATCATCAGCTCTTTAATAGTTGATGAGGGGATCTGACTACCTTCCATAATTATGTCCTATCGATTCCAAACTTGGTACCTTGTAACTTCAATGAGATTGGAAGTATATGGTAAGGTAACCATGTCCTGGTCAGCCGTTTGTCTACGTTTATCTTCTTTAAATAAAGATGGAGGTGGTGTTACTTACCAAGTTATCAGTTCAAAACTCACTAAGCTTATTCAGAATATCTTAATTCAATACTTTAACACGTTGTTTACCGACCATTTGGCGAAATTATAAAGCTTAACTAATATTTAAGTATTGAAAACATATAAACATTTATAATTATTAAATTTGAGATTTTTGCATTCACAATGCTATTTTTATCCAATACTAAATAATATACTAGAAAAAATACGACTCGCACCAGATCAATACTCAGACGGGAATCGAACCCGCGACCTTTGGATATCCGGTCCAATGCTCTGACCGCTGAGCTACCGAGTCACTAGTGACATCGCCGAATTTCTTCTAGTATATCCTACTCTTACGCTGCAAGCCAGTTATTATTTATTTATTATGTTATGTTTATTATGTTATTTCACCAATGTGAGGAATTACCTCGACATTCAATTGAAATATCTTTCCAGATATTTGGCAATCGATTAAGATGAAATAGCTATATAATTTTTAAATTTGAGATTTTTGCATTCACAATAACGCTGGCTTGCAGCGTAAGAGTAGGATGTACTAGAAGAAATTCGGCGATGTCACTAGTGACTCGGTAGCTCAGCGGTCAGAGCATTGGACCGGATATCCAAAGGTCGCGGGTTCGATTCCCGTCTGAGTATTGATCTGGTGCGAGTCGTATTTTTCTAGTATATTATTTAGTATTGGATTTAAACATTTAGTTAATTACCTGACTACGGTATAAACCAGCCTTATAGAGGTGATCTACAAAAGGGTAGGGTTATCACTCGTCAGTTTCCCTAACTAGCTAATTTCTCTAACTGATCAGTTTACCTCATTCGTCAATAGGTCAGTTTCTATAACTAGTCACTTTACTTAATATTCATAGACATTCATAGTTGCGTAATTTTAGAGTTGGTGCACCAGACGCTAATATTCAAAGTATTTTATTTGCCACGTAGGTAGTTTATAAGTATGGTACTCATAAAAAGATATTCTTATTAAAGCCACGACATTTTTTTTATTGAACTAGTTCTCAATAGTCTATCGGCAAGTCGTAATCGTTCGCTAGTATTGTTCGGTCATAAAAGGGTGTTCTAGATCGTTATTTTATCGCCGTTATTGGCTATAGCGTCGTTATTACACCCTTTTAATGATCCTATAACGGAATAAAGAACTCTATTATAGAAAAAAAGTTGGAGACCGCCGTCATCAGGGGTGGTTTTATGAATTTTTATTGTTTTCCATTCCAATCATAAAGAAATATCAGACTTTTACGAGCCGCTTTTGTTTTTAGATAAAGATGGAAAAAAATATTTTTCAGTTATTTCTATCCCTCGGGACAGAGGGCCTATTACAAAAAAGAATCACGATAATCGAACGATGTTCTTTGATCGATTTACTTGATCTTGAACCTTATACATGAGTTAATAATGTCACGCAGCGGGACGAACATCGTACGCTTATCGCCATGCTTTTTTGTAATAGGCCCTCAGTATTTTTTCTCAATGAAAGGTACCCTATTACCCCTGACAACGAGCATGCAATATTTCGTGATGATCGGTTGAGTAAGCTCTCCGCACTCGGCGTCGTCATACGCGCGTCGGAAGAGAGCAACACGAGCAGCACGATGTTCAAAGAAGTCCGCACACGAAGCGGTGTTGCAGCGTATCGTATGAGATTTTTATTGTCATTACGATAGTCGTAGTGTACTGACGTTAAAAATCAAGCATAGAAATACTTTCTATTTTGAAATATTGAATTTTTAGATTTTAGCATTCACAATGCTATTTTAATATATTAAGTTACTTAATATAACTGAAAAAATATTAGAAAAAATCGACTCACCCTCACTCGAACCCGCACTCTTAGGATTCCGGCCCAATGCACTGCACAGTGCATTGCACAATACACAGTACATTGGGCCGGAATCCTAAGAATCCTAAAGGTGCGGGTTCGAGACCCGTCTGAGCTGCTACGGGTGAGTCGTTATTTTCTAATACTTTTTCAGTTATATTAAGTAACTTAATACTTTCTATACGTTTGGTGATGAGTTTTCGTCAACGTGAAGCTCTAGTTTATATTCTGGAACAATATCTACGCTTACGATAAGGGTTGCCAGATGGTTGGGATTCGCCTGGATTCTCCCGGAATTTCAAGTAATTTCCCGACTCCCGAAAAATCTAAAAATCTCCCGGAAAATCAGCTGTTCCGAAAGTTCTCTAGAAAGCAACAATTTTCGCGGATGAAACCACATTACAAGATTAGTGGATAAATCTGACTGAAAATCGCGCTACGCGGCCATTTTACTTTACCATAGACAGGCAAGAGTACAAGATTAGTGGATGAGACTAACAATGATTAAAAATGTTCTTACTATATACAGGCATTTTAGTTACATTTTTATTTTAAATATTTATTTCTCCCAACAACAACCGCAAAATCCCGACATTTTCAATTTTTCTCCAGATATTTTGGACTTCCGATCTGGCAACCCTACTTACGATCCGAGTGCGGAGAAACAAACTCACTTTCGTTTGAAGTAGTCAATTAGTTCCAGACTAGACTAAATATATGTACCTACACGTCTGATTGCACAACCATTCCGAATGCATTACGACTGATAAGCCCTCGACCTTGGTCAACCAATCATAAGCTCGTAAATAAGACGGACAGACGGACAAACACATTAAACGGCTGTCGTAAACTTGTTGTTCATACACTTTATTAGTTTTAATGGTGATTCATTTCAAGTGTTCTGTAAGTGATTATGAGTTTTATGTGTCAGAAATAACAATACTTAAAACCATATTTAATTTCGACGTATTCATTTAGAAGTATTCAGCAAATCTATAAAATAAAATTGGTCCTTTGTTTAATGACTCTTCTAATTTTTTATTTTTATTTATTTATAAGTAAGTATTTTCTCTCACTTATGCTCTGAAATCTTATCATTCCATTTGAAAAAGGAATGCGGGGCGTTCCACATTTCCAAGGGGGTCTGGTTCATCACATTCTAAATTTAAAATTCAGGCCAGGAATGAATTTCAATACTTACTTCCCGCACCAGCACCAGTGCGGGAAGTAGGTGCGAAGATGATCTGGGTGGTCTGCGGCAACTTTTTTTTTTGTTTTAGCTGTTCACAAAAACAAAAAAAGCAAAGGCACATTTGCACCATACAGCCATAACTTTAGTTCCTTTTTTCTGGCACGCAAGCCAACGACAAGACAGTTAATATTATAAAGGTAAAATTATTTAATAGGTACTATAATAACGATACAATAAAAAAATGGTGCGCACAGAGTATATTACTATAAGAATAAATAAATATTACATTGTATTGTACCAGATTTATCAGAGACAAATCCTCTAAGTAATCTTGAATTATGTACAGCGCCATCTACCGCCGAGAAGCGAAATGAGATGGGTTTTTATTTCTCGGCGGTAGATGGCGCTGCACGTAATTCAAGATTACTCAGAGGATTTGTCTATGATAAATCTCATTTTTAATATTAATTAAATTTAATTAAGTTTCAATTGAAAAGTTTTTTATTTCCTCACATTTCTTGAGAAAAGCACTATACAAGCCTTGTTCTGGAAGCTACTTGCATTGCCTCGAATGATTAAAGCCCTCGCCTGCGGCTCGGGCTTCAAACCATCCTCGACAATGCAATCGCTAGCTTCCCGTTCACGGCTGTAATGTACTAAACCTTTCGTATGCGAAAACAGTCGTTTTATCATAGAAATAAAATTTATTTTTAAGTAAAACACAACTCATATTTTCATGTCCCGGAGCCGGGACTAAGCATACGAAAGGTTAAGTTAATTGTAACATAATTTATGAATGTAATATCTGGAAACGATGTACATAATATATTTGTAAACAAATTGTTATGATAAAGCATTTTAAAAGACGTAATGAGTGGTGGTGGTAGGATAAAAGAATTGACGATTTAAAAAGCTTAATTGTGAGCTTATTTTAATAAATAATATCTTTATTTTCATTTTCTTTCACTGATTTAATAATATTTTTTTACAAAAATCATTTACTGTCCAAGTGACATAGGTACCTAGTTTTCACACTCTAACTAATTAGATTTCCCTAAATGTTATCATAGAAATGACAGAAGGCAACTTTTTAATAACCAAAAAAGTTCAAATTTTATCTACTGCGATATAAAAAAAAAAATTGTAAAAGTTTAAAAATAACAAATTACTTTTATGCTTTGTTCATTCTCATAATATGCCTACGGCCTATAGATGTCTTCTTTTCGAGTGCCATATTCTAACCACAATTTGTCCTAAATAGTGTATGTACCAAGTCGAATGTATGTATGTATGGTGGATTTTGTGTGAAGCGCAGAACAATAAGCCGTTTGTATTAATGCGGGCCCTGACTGGAATCGAACGGGTTGCGCAACACCGCCGCGCCGCCACACAGCTAGCTGTTGCTAGGCCGCATAGACTACAAACAGAGAAAGTACGGTCCAAACTGAGTCGTAGTTATTTACCTACTTGCATCCTAATTTGTCAGCGACTTTGCCGTCGTGAAGTTTTGAATTTCCCGAAATTCCGACTGAATTATTCCCGAATCAAGTAGCCTCTTCTTAGAAGACCTATCTATGTTTATGCCATTACCATTAACAAACAGTCAGACAGATAAAGTATTTACTTACAGAAACTTACATAATTATCAAATCAGTAAAAATTACATACGAGCTACTAATTCAATTTAAGCATTTGTACATAACACATTATTGCATCATTCACACCATTTTATAACACATACCAACTTTGGTATGATTAACTTGTTGCCATATTCAATCAGATAAAACAAAACAGGTAATGTCGAAGAAAAATAAACTAATTAGAACCTTTCATTTGTCAAAATTCACATGTTTACGTCACTTTGTATTATATAAGGTCAGAGTCAAGTATAGTTTTTCAACACTACGTTAATCAGTTTGCTAAATATTTTTCGATATAATTATTGATTATTAATGTTAGCATGTGTATTAAAATTTTGTTATCTCCAACATATTTTGTTGTAGTTTATATTCCTCTAAACCTTAATTCAAATAATACTTATACATAACATAATAAAACGTTGCCTATCCATACTAAAATGCAACATTTATGTGACATATTGATTTATTTTTCATTCGTAGGTAAATAAACTCGTCTTTTTCCAGAAGTGCAGTGTCTGCATCCGTCATCTGTGGCAGGTCGTTGCCCCCTCGCCGAGGCCTCGTACCAACAAACAACAGCTGAGCGCTGCATTCGACACACATACAAACACAAATGTATACTATATATTATGTATATGAACACCTGAACACTCCCAAATATACAACTATATCTTAGTTGTTAACAGTATTAATTGGTGCGTGGGCGATAGGCCGTTGCGAAATGCGTCTAATGAAAAATAATTATGTTCCTCTTTGAGTGTTCGTTTTGTTAATAGAGGTTTAACCTACATTTCTATTTTTAGTCTTGAATAGTTGTTATGTGTTCGTTGCTTTCTAAAAATCACAATAGTCTTTATGTTAACGTAATAAATTATCCGGCGCTAACAGTGGAATTAAGTTTGTAAAAAATTAGGAATATGTAATTTCTTTTAAATTATTTAAGAATGTATGGATTTAAGCAATACTAAGTCTTGTCTTAGTTTTTGTATTGTAAGTAAATAATGAGATAAGTAATATTATGCATTAAGAGATATGCACTAAAACACGATTTTATTCACGGCAACAAGTATTTATTGTTTTATTCCTTTGGCGTGAAGAATATTTTGTATTACTATTCTAAACTTATTTATACTCTATTTACTTGTTAAGTTGGGCTACTCATGTTTTTTACAATTATTAATTTTACTGTATGTTGACATTAGTAAATAGGAAGGATCCACACCACATCCATAGTTCCATGCCAGCAGCGATACAAGCCATCAGCCAGAGGCCGTACTCTGAGCTCTTACAGCAACCTCAAAGTAATGTTGTTATAGGGACAGAGCTATCTTCGCGTATAGCGCCATCTCATTAACAACATTGCTTTGATATTACTTTTGACAGTCATTGTAGGGGGGCAGGATCGCCTTGACACGTAGGTACCTACTGACGTGAAAGTCCTACGATCTACCGAACCGCTGGAGTTACACGAAAACTAGCATGGCTAGAGAAGGCTAGTGCCAAACTTTTGGGTCTAAGTATATTTTAAGTTACAAGGTGAAACTAATTAAGATAAGTTTATTATCTAATATATACTAAAAATAAGTCATAATAAATAATGTACTATATTATACAATGTAGTAAAATTTTAAAGTTTGGACTTACGATATGAGTAGGTAATCTCTGAAAGTTCTTATCCGATTTCAAAAACTTATTAACCATTAGAAATCTACATTTATATTTTTCCCTGATTATTAAATTTATTCTCAAAGGAAGTGAATTTCAAATAAAATAGAGATTACTTAAAAATTTTAAGTACTCTTTACTCTTTCAGCTTATGTATTAATGTAAATTACTATGTAATCTACCTTGTATTGACTTTAACGAGTTAAGCCGTATTAATATTAAATCGAAATAGCAAACATAATACAGAATACGTGCCTGATTATACTTGATTCGTCCTTCGATATTAGTATATTGACTACTTGTAGTATCGCTCGTATACTATCACCACTTAGCACGTTATTTTAGAGTAATAACCTAAAAAACCTAAAAAGAGTAGCTTTTTACTTCAAATTGACAGATTTGACATTTCCTGTACGAGTTCTCCCCGTCACTACTTGGCGCCAACACTTCATTCGCTTTTTGTGCTTCGCCACGAACGCACGTACAGTCTCAAAGTGAGAATTCTTTAGGATATAATATATTCAGTGAAAATTAATTTAAAGTTAAGTAAAAATGCTTAGTGAAGAAAAGAAGAAAGACTAATAAAAGTAATGTTACTAACCAAAGATCTATTGCAATCGAAATAGTCAAAGGGACTATTTCACCGCATAGGTCGGTTTAGTATTCGGCGGCATCAGTGATTTTGCGGCATGAACCAATAATATCTATTGCACTCGAGATAGTCATTGGATTATTTCACCGCATGGATAGGTTCTATTATTTCTACAATGAAAAAGAAGATTATTTTGTCGCATGAACCAAAAATCTATTGCAATCGAGATAGTCATTGGATTATTTCACCGCATAGATCGGTTCAACAACGCAACTGTAACAAGCACAGCAAAGCAACCCAAAGCGCCGCTGACGACAGTGACGACGCGACAGTGTAAAAATCAATCTGCTCAACACCTCTCGGGTGACTCCGCCGTCCGCCGAATCCGTCGCCATCCGCCTCCCAGGCAGACGAGGCGGCTGCTGTGCTAGAGCTGCTGCTGCAGCAGCAGTTCGACAACAGCGTTGCTCATCAGGTATGCATTTTGATATCTTAAATATCCTTGGGTACCATTGGTTCTCAGATTGACATAATATTATTATGTATGATTAATTCATTGTACTCATTGTTAAAAACAATGTGAATGTGAACCAATGATGAACTGCCAGTATAGGTAAAACCTATCAACTTCATGGAACCACATAATGAGTTATGTAACTAGTTGATACCTTATGCCTCACACCTATAATGTGATAGCTTTTATAATCTAGGTAAGCCTCAAACATGAGTCTGCTGATAGAAATTTCAATATGAAATGGAATAACAAACTCCTTAGTTTATCATCCATAAATTCAGTTAGTGTTTATGGTACAATTAAGTTTACATTAAATGTACCTGAACTAGAAGATGCTGTGTTTCATGCGAGTAGAACTAGCATGATAAAAAACTAGTTAATCAAATCACTAACTATGTATTTCTATTTCTAAACTGTGCGCCCTTTGTACCCTTCATGCCCGTAGTACAGTTGGGATTGTCCATACAAATTACCTGTCTATTTCTTTTCAAATTAAATATTCATTGATTTTAATGATAATGATTAGCGAAAAAATATTAATAAAACTAATATAACACCTTTTTAATATCAGTTTAAGACGGTAAATGTATATTATTATTTTTTTACATTACGCGGGCAGACAGTTTTTTGGTTATAGCCTGTATACGGTCAAATTTTGTGCATCTGATGCAATTCACACATACCGTCACCGACAGTTCAGTCGAATACGGTTGATGCATTCGCCATGGGCCTAAAGTGAATGCACCATTAGTCAATATCTTGAACAACGTAAAAACTGCAAGTAAATCGGGCGCAGAACTCAAATGAAACATTTTTTAATTTATTTATTTATTAGACATTGTTTTTAAAAATAATCAAACTGGAAAACAACGAATGAAACACGCAGCCACGTATGCAGCATGCTCCAGCTCCGACGACATATGAACAGCAGGACGCCGCCGGCGAGGAACACACACGAGCGATTTGTTTTGTTGACCGCAGCAGACCTACAGGCGATAGGCGGCGTTTCATATATATATAATACAATTATTCGCCAATGATCGATTCGTCTACATTCGCCTTCATCGTACGCAGGGTAAGGCCACTCGTACGAGTAAGTACTTGTAAGGGTGCGCGCTGGTGCGGCATTTGTCTGTTTTTCGGTAAATACAGGTAGTGGTCGCCAACCACAGGTCCGTGCGTCCACACAATCGTTTGCGCCGGTATTCATCTATATATCCGTCATATGTGTGGAAGTACCATTTATATTTTATTATAATGAAGTATATTTTTTTGGTGGAAAATCTATACGAGAGTGTGTAATTAAAGATTCACTTTCGTATCACACCCAGAGATATTATAGTCTCTTACTAATAGTATGATCAAAATTCAGGCATAATGTTACATTCACAGAATAGATCGTAGTACTTAACAGTTAACAGCCTTTAACCTTTAACATTCAACAGAATGTATGTATACTGTATATGTATAACAAAATAGTTAACTATAATAGATTTTTATATGTTGTCGTTGTCGTATATCTAGCTATTATACAATTAATAGTAATAATAATTAATAAAATAATAATAATACAAAATATAAATGCTTATTGTTTGTAAAAATATATCTAAGAGATCTTATCTCCTTTAAGGTTTTAATACGGATATGAAATATTGAATGGAAAGATGGGACTTTCTTTCCATAATGGAAAGATAAAGAAAGTCTTATCATTGGATCCTATTTTACAAAACTATTAGCTAGTATAGTATAATATTATCTGTGCTATGAGACAGTGTTTAGACATCATGATTTCCTTGTACATGATATTTAAGTACATAGGTACTATAATAGTGGGTCTATAGAATATTTTTTTGCTTTTTATGTCACGGTAATTTTTTTTTTACACCTACCTTCATAACTTTCCATTCTATCACGAATGTAATGGTATATTCATTTAACCCCGAGTGGCCTCATGGGGCCGCGCAACAATAGAGTATCCGTTGTGTCACATTTTTTCGGGCTTGAAAAGTTAAGTTTTTTCTCAAGACAAAACTTATACAAATTTGCAAAATTACGCAAATTACGACCATTTTATGAAGTCATTGTACCGGTATATTATCGATATTTTATCGATATTATAATATTGTACATGGTAATTGAATGTGATCAATACTTACACCAAATATATTGTATGGTTATGTATATACAACATATTATTGTAGATAGATTTTGTCTGATGCCTCTCAACAAAGGGGTAGACTGGGACACTTATGTGTGTCATGTATGTGTGGTCAGTCATGATTGCATATTATTTATATATGAATTATAATTATATATTAAATAAAACATGTTTTTTCGCATTACTGGGTAGAGTTTTCTACACGGAATTATTCTGATACTGAGTAATAATAATAAAAAATAAAAAAATTACCAGTTTCAGTTTTCTTAGATAAAATTGAGTAAATTCGAATACAAGTCGAATAAGTTGAAATATTAATGATTTCGTTTCCTAGCTTGGATGCCAAAAACGACTATGTGACTATTAGTCGGGCAAACTTTTATTTTTTATTATTTTCCATCAGTTTCTTATACTAGAGGTGTAACGATCATGCCATCATGACCGTCACAACCTTGAACCTTGGTACCACTGGTTCACATGTAATAATTAGTGTCTTATGTAAAGTAATAGGATTTAAACCTTGAACATCTTATAATTCCCAATTTCAGGGATGGAATATTCATCGCACAAATAAACTCATATCATTCATCAAATAAACTTACATATATGTCATTATTTTTTTATATTATGCTATTAGCTTTCCTGCCTGTTAATACTATCAGACTGAACAGAGTTTGATCACCAAAATGGTTTGATAATTTAACAACAAAATATATAGTAAATACATTATATATTTTGTAAGTGAAAGTGAAAGTGAAATAAGCTTTATTCAAATAAACTTAATTGTTAAGTACTTTTGAATCGTCTATATTTTCCTACCACCCGTTCCAGACTTTTTATAGACGTAATAGATATATAGACAAAAAAAAAAAAAAACTCATTTTTCTTACAGATGTGTAGAACAAATTTACCAGCATTACTTACATAATATTGGGTTCATTAATGAATGTACAAAATTGAGCTAACCTTTAGTAAGTGTGGTAAAAAAAAAAAAAAAAACTGCTTTTTGCGCAGATTTCCATTGCTTAAATACAACATTTTACAGTTTAGATTACCTAATATGGTTCTTTTAATTTATTACAACTTTGATACAATTAACAAAAAAAAAAAAAAAAAAACCCTTGACCGCCTAGTTAAAAAAAAAAAAAAAAAAAAAAAAAATATGTGAACAATACTTACAATTAATTATAAACAATTCATTGTTCAGTTCAATTATAAAACATAATCTACCTAATTTGACGCAAATCATCTTACAATTGTTTTTCTCAAGAAGAACCGCTTTTATACACAGCGTATAATATAAACATTTTGTAATTGATCTCAAGTATTTGAATTTCAAGAGAATTATATTACCTACACCATTTGTGTAATAAATATTACAGATTTTATTCAATTGCAGATAATTTTAAATAATAAAAATAAAATAAAACCTAATTCCTAATATCTAATATTATTAGAAAGCTGACATCTATTGATAGTGGAAAAGATTCGTGTCCATTGTCACGTCACCAAATTGTAGCAATCGACGTGCGCCGATACCCATTACCTACTTATAGCTATAACATAAATGTTATTAGAGACATTCCACGTAGTACAAGATGGTCGATGACACTCCACTATCTCTCCAAGATATTTAAACAAATACATTATCTTCGATTAATGATAATTATAAGTACTGAGTTTTCCAACCGTATGTACATAGGTATAACAAAATATTCAGAATTATATTAAATATGAACGGTATTCTTTTAAATTTAAAAGACACAAAAGATGATATTTCCTTTTTTCTTATACTCGTATAAAACTCTCAACATCTACAAGTAGTCAATATACTAATATCGAAGGACGAATCAAGTATAATTGATGATTAAACGAACTTACCTTAAGTGAAGTTCAATCATAATTATACGAAGGATTCGTCCGAAGATATTAGTATAAAGTCCCACCCTCCCTACTGATAAATTGTAATTACAATATTCACCCACTGAGGAAATATCATACGATTTGGACTCTGAACTAAATGAAGTGTTGGCGCCAAGTAGTGACGGGGAGAACTCGTACAGGAAATGTCAAATCTGTCAATTTGAAGTAAAAAGCTACTCTTTTTAGGTTTTTTAGGTTATTACTCTAAAATAACGTGCTAAGTGGTGATAGTATACGAGCGATACTACAAGTAGTCAATATACTAATATCTTCGGACGAATCCTTCGTATAATTATGATTGAACTTCACTTAAGGTAAGTTCGTTTAATCATCAAATATTAATGCTAGTGTTTCTTTCGGTACTAGCTCGGGGGGGCTTAGCCCACCCCTCGGAGGTAGCCCTAGTGCCCCCCGGAATGTGTAGGTAGGTTGGCGGGAAAACAGGAAGTCGTATCGGGAGGGCTCACTCCGCTCCCCGAATCTCATAACTGCCCCCCTGGAGAATTTTGTCTGAAAGTAACACTGGTTACAGCCTGGAGCCTGAGAGCCTATTACAAAAAGCATTGCGATAAGCGCACGACGTTCGTCCTACTCCGTGACATTATTAACTCATGTATAAGGTTCAAAATCAAGTAAATCGATCAACGAACATCTTCCGTCTATAGTGATTATATTTGTAATAGGCTCTCTGGTGTGAAAGACGTTCATACAAGTGTAGCACCAAAATAAACATAACCGGTGGTAGTTGGAAAGCGGCGGAGACGTCGCGAAAGCCGCGGCTTGTAACTAGTCGTAGTACAACCAAATTGGATTAGAAGATAATGAATAAAAATTATAATTTTCATTTGCACCTGTTACAGTTTATGAAATAAGTTGGTGTCTCTCCATTTAAGCTGCAAACCAGTGTTTGTGAGACACTGAAGAATGACAAACTTATGAATATAATACTGTGAGATACTAACGTTTTTACGACAAACTATTATCACCTTCTTATAAAAAATGTTGCCACTGCTACTTGCTGAAAGACAATAATAGCATTGTGTCAAAGTAGACGTAATATGTTCACATTGAACAAATGGGAACGGGTCCTGGGATAAAAAAAAACAAATTTTGAGATATGTGCAAAAACAATTATTGCAAATCAATGTGAATTATTTGACAAGGCTAATGAAAATAATTTAATCAGTCAAGATGAAAATGTCTTTGAAACTACTGAAACAATTCTTTATAAAAATTTTCAACGATATAAAAGATTAAAATTTATGAATTCCCACGGGATCAAAAGCTACCTAAGAGTTTATTGAAACTAACTAGCGGGAGCTGGCTTATAAAAACTTTACTCTTAGTGATGATGGAAGACATAAACATACAAGTAACATCAGGACTCTTTAATAACAAATTGTGGCTGCCATAAATAAACATGACACTCCAAGGAGTAACATGTCGAGAATGTGCTAAGTATTAATAATGGAAATGCTAAAACATACAACCGCAAGCGAATCGCGCGAGGCAAGTAAGCCAGTTAACGTATGCCATAACCATAATATTTATTGTTTTTTTTCTCCAACCGGTTCCAATTGCAGGACTGACATAGTCTAGGAAAAGTCAGTTGGTTCAATCCGCTGTTATAATTAGTAAAGGTATTATAAAACAAATTGCTTTTAAACGAATGTTCTTAATTAATTAAACTTGGGTTGGTTTCAATTAGCATCGAATTTGTGATTTAAACTATTCTTATTTATCTTACTATTATTATGAAATAATTATAAAAAAACTATATTATTCTTGACAATTACTGTGCTTAAAAGAAATGTACCTTAAAGTTATTCTATATCACGAAGACAGATTTGCTACGAATGTGTTAGGCGTGCACGTACACACTTCTTTAATCACAACGGGATGTTGTGCTTGGTCTTCACCTCACCTGGTGCTAAGTGACGATAAGGCTGAAGGTGGAAGCGCACTAAACCCCGGAATTCTCATCACTCAGCACATTTTTATAGTGTGCGTCTGCACGCTCTTGTATTCCGCACACTAAAATAATGTGCATGTGCACACACGCCTAACAACATTCGTAACAAAACGGTCTTCGTGAGATAGAACAACTATACCACGTTTAACCCCTGTCCTCGTAGCATCCTCAACTGTCAAAATCCATTGCGTTTTGACAGTTAAAAGTGATCAATCGCTATAATAGGGCCTTTCCTAACTGTTTTGTAATAGAGGTTCAAATTATTATTTAAACTTGAAGGACTGACATATTTTTGTACACTGTGTCACGGTGTTATTTACTCGCTTTTGACGAAACTGTGCAAACGCATGTTCAATATACGACTGTCAATATTGCGAGCGCACGATCTGGGTCAAAAAAACATGCAGCCAAATTGTATTTGTTTGGGACAAAAAAAGCCATTAAGAAAAGTTTTGGAGACATTCCGACGCAACCCTTTATTTGTTTGAAAACCGAATCGATTGTCATAAAAAGTTTCGGACAGTATCATAAAATGGAAGCTACGACATGCAACGTAATATTACGTTTAAACAAACGTTCATACCTTTACGGGATTATTCATATTTCACTCTATTATGTTTGAGGAAATCGAGAGGTAGAAAAGTACTGAAGTTATTACAATTTATGAATACTTTTTGACTGTCGAGCATTTGGACTAGCTATCAACATAAAATTGTAGCAAGGATGCCGTGAACTTTCCTATGAAAAGTAACATCTTGATTTCTTTGCTTTTATGATTCGGGAAACTGCAATTTTACAAATTTATTATTATTCCATAGACAGAATTTAGACACTTCAAATATTAACAATGTATAATGATTAATGTACCGTGTGCCAACAATGCATGCGGCGAGCATCGAACCCGCGCCGCATGTGAATGCGCTGCGTCTGTTTACATCGGCGCGTACGCATCAGCTGTGGCAGCGCGCGCACGGAATATACTATTATCTTTTATTTGCATATTAGAATAGACAAAGGGTCTATTGAAACATAGAATAGATGATAATTAACATGTGGAATAAATTTAAAAAAAATTGTGATGCCAAGAGAAGTAACTAAAGCTATAATGAAAATTGGATATAATGATGGTAAACGACATTTTCTTACAGTGTTAATTTTATAACACATTACAACATCAGAAATTTTAATGTCCTCACTGCTGGAGCACAGTGGTCTTCCTTATGGGTGGATAAGGACGATGGGTCATATTATTCCCGGCGATATTGGGAATATTCCCAACAAATTGGGAATATTCCCGGCAACGGCACATCTTTAACCATAACCCACCCAGCAAGAACATTGTGGATTGGTGGATATTAACCACTGCAAATGTAGCCGGGACCAACGTCAAAATTTTGGTCACCTATCCCAGGACCCTGGCGCTAAACCACTGCCCCAACGAGTTTCTCTTAAATCTTTCTTTCTCTGAAAACAATATTAATGCAGAGTAAACAGTATCATAGCCACAAAATTAAAAATAGTTATACTAAGTAAATAGAGCAAGAACATTTCATGAACAAAATTTCTTACTTAACGTAGTAGCTCCAATAATTTTCTTAGTAAATATTCCGTTGAAAAGATGTTTGAAATAAACAATTTAGGCCGACAGCCTCACTGCAACATCTCCAGCCGCGGCTGCCACGCTCCGCAGGGCTACCGTAACCGCCATCTCCGGAATACCAATGAGCGCCGCATCTTATTAATTAGCCCGTACCGTACTGGACCCACAGGGAACCGGGATACGAGCGTTTTTGTAAGCATTAGGGATTCAGGCATTTCATTTTGTAAAGTAATTAGAAAAAAATCCTAGATCTTTTTTACTGAACAAACATTTTGAATCTTTAACATTTTCATCTTAAACACTACAATTTAAATGTTTACCTCAAAACACTTAGAAGGTCCGGAAGTTACTTCTACAATTTAAGAAAAACCAATGCATGTTTCCAGTATTACTATTATAATAACATAGCAAAGTCGTTACTTTTATCACATTGTCGATATCTGATAAATTTTATGTTTATTTAATGTGTATCACTTTTGCTGGTGTGTCATATTATTGCGAACATAAATTAAATAGTAAATAATAAAGCCAAACAAAACATTTAGTAACTCGTTTCATCAAAAACATACAAATCCACTTAAAATTCAATCCACGTCTAACGGCTAATACGTGTATGGTGGCCATTATACGATTTTTGCAACACGTCCACCAGACTCAGTGACACCGTTGCGTCTGCGCATTTATGGCCCGATTAGACGGCGATATCATACATTTATGTATGTATGTACTATGTAAACCTCGACGCCTGTCTTTTGTGAATACTAATAAGATACTAATGTCTTATACACGGCGGATTTCTCTTTGATATAGAGTTTCATTAGCGCGACAAAATATTTAACTGCGACCAAAACATAAAATAGTTTATGAAAAACATAGAATCTCTCGCAATATGTTTCCTTACAAAAATATATTTAAGCACATTTTCAAAAAAGCTATGTTTCCACTATTTTTAAGTATTTTGTACTAAAACTACATGATAATAGTACTAGCGTACAGAAGTTGCACTCCGCAAAATCGTTTAAATAAATTGCGACTCTTGTACCGACACAATAAAGTTCAATTCAGGTCGCACAGCGCTCCCTTCGCTCCAAAACATTCACTTAGTAGTTGCTTCTCTTTCTATCGCGTAGGTCTTATCGTTTCTGTTGTATGAAATTAGTCCTCTCAGAGGTCGCCGAGCGCTTTAGACTCGCGCGCGGAGTGACAGAGCCCTGCTTAAACGTCGTTTCTTAACCTATCAAACAGCGTAAACGGAAGTTACGTCAATTCGAACCAGAATACGAACTCGCAAGCCAAAAACAGTCAATACATAATAGAGGTAAATCTTTGCAGTGGAAACGAGCTTTATGCCCTTACCGAGCGTTAGCTAAGTTAATAATTCCGAAACAAAAGTTAGCAGTAGCAGTTCGTGTACGAGTCGTTACGAGAGCGTTGTCAACAGCCGGCCCCGTGTCCCTCATACATTGGTAATGGGCTTCGCAGCCAACTCTTCGATTACTTGACTATTACTTGTCGTTATTTAGAGGGCGTAACTTTAACTTAGTTTGTGCCACTTACTTTCGAAGTTAAACGATATTAACTACTTAGTTCCATTTAAAATATTAAATAAGAAAGTTAGATTTAGGGCGTATTTTTCATTTGTTATTACATAATATATCTAAACATAGTAATAAAACGCCATATCTTTCCAAATTATTTTTGAATCAGTCGCGGGCGACTACCATCCTTCTCAAACGCCTTTCGACACAAATAGTTGAGTTGTATAATGTCAAGAAAAAATACTAAAGTCTGTTGATTTCCTCATTATTGATTTATTTAATAAATCAGTAATATTTATGCCACTTAATTAAGTTTATTCACATACACCCACATGAAGACAAAATAAAGCCAACATCATAAAAAATGGAGACCGCAGCCAGATCAAGTATTCAACAATAAACTAAAGATGGCGCCCGGCTCCACTGGTTGGTAAAATACAACCTTCTAATCATCTTTATTGGTCGTTTGTATGGAAATCGGCGCTGGGCCGGTCCGGCGGCGCCATACGCTTTACACGACGTTAGGGCGGCTGCAGGGGACCGACTTATACCTTTTTTATTTTTATTTTTTTATACCGGAGAAAATGCATTTACGCATCCCCCCCCCCTCCGCAGGTGAGCAGGGGGTTCGTATGTGGGGCTCGCCAGGAGGGGACCGCAACTTTTAACGTTGCGGCTCCCTCCACGACCGCCTCCCGTGATCTCACCCAGCAGAGTGGCTCGGTGGGATCACGGGAGGGGGGAATACGGACCGACTTATACCTAAACGACGAGAAAAAAATAATGAATAGTTACAGGTTGCGGTAAACATCTTGACGCTCCTTTAACGGAGTTGGGATAAGTTCGCGCATGTGCACTTGCAATGCGAGTGACCAATAGCACACGCCGCTGCCCATCTCCCACTTGCCCTCGTACCTCACCGCTACACATACCCAAAATACGCGTTCTGCGATCCCTATCCAATTTCAAGATGTTTGTCGGCTACTGAACGACACCAAATTACGATAAAGGACTTTAGGACTAGGACATACTGGGACTAAAGAATAAGTCGAGTGAAAAATCATCGTCGGTTTATTAATGTGCGAAAAATTTGTTTATTTATAATTAAATAGTTATTAGTTCTAGTCTATTTAATTATAAATAAACGAAACTTGTATTGATTAATATAATAATATAATTTAAAGTTAGTTAGAAAAACAAAATGTAACTAAGTGTGTAGCAATGTACTTAGATTTAGAGTAAGTAGGTAATAGAGTAAGTAGTTAATTATTAGTTGTTAGTTTTTCTGCCTGAACAAATCGATGCACTTAAACAAAATAGTGTGTAACAATGTACTTAGATTTAGAGTAAGTAGGTAATAGATTAAGTTAGTAAGTTATTTACTTATTACTTGTTAGTTTTTCTGCCTAAACAAATCGATGCACTTACTATTGATTCTATATCGAAATTAATTTTACTGATAATTTGTATTATCGGAGCGCAGCAGCAGTCGTGCGCGTGTGACTGCCCTAACAGCACAATGCGTGGTTTCTATACCAAACTCAATGTCGATTTTTTTGTGTCAAAATCATGTTTTTTATAACCGTTCATTCCTTTTGTGGCCATTATTGATATCTATTTACGACTTTGTCAATATTTTGACGATATTGCCATAATGGTGACCTTGTTAGAGACGTTTTATGTAACAGGTATAGGTAGTCGGAAATTATATTTTGGAAGAAGTTAGGTTTTAATAAACAAATAACGGTAAAAATAGAATTCAAGGCAAGTTTTTGGAGAACAAGGTCTTTGGACACTAAATCCATCTTTTAAAGTTATTCATATATAGTCATCACCGTTTCAAATGGCTTAAACGTATGCAATTGGATGCGAAGCCAATTTCCAACTGAACTTAAACTTTTACGACACAATAAGCAATATTAATACAATCAAACTAACTAAATTACCTATAAATATCGTCTAATCGCGATTATCTCGCCCGGGATCCAAATCTGCGACCGCCGGGTGCATTAAGAGGTCGTTTGCAAACAAACAGAGTCCGCCTCCACTCGACATTATACAAATCGGCGAATAGAATTTTACGATACTGTTATCACTTCATAGAGAATCTGCGCCGGCGGCGTAATGAATGCTCTCAGCGATATTACAGCGTAATGTGGACTTCGGTTACCTCTCAAAAATAACGAGGTTTGCTTAAAAAAGTTTATGGAAACAGTAGAAAAGAGGAAATTTTTGCTTTTTATGCGTGGATGATGGGATGATACCTGCAGTATACAATATAATGAGGTTTTTATAAACATGGTACTTATATACAAAACATAAAGTAGAGAGAAAAGTCACTCTGAACAAATTACAGTTTACTCCCACGCACTCATAGACATTAAGTACGGACAATCTCAAGCCAAACCATTGCAGCTTCTAGCGCAAACAAGGAAACGGGGAACAAAACAAGTCAGTAAAAAACATAACCGTCCTGCAGTCGGGTAAAAACAAAAGAATCCGTGGCCGGAGCCTGAGTGCTTCAGACTAGAACGTGCTAGAAAATGGGGTATGTGCATAAAGCTTAAATTTCGAATACCTATTCAATATATAGATGTATACGAGTACGTTTCATTGTAAACAATATACTATTACTGAGGTACAAAAATTATAAAATAAGTTACCTATCTAAAATAATAAAATACTCACATAAAATGGCGACAATCGTGATAAACTTTCATCAATATTCAAGATACACAAAACACCACTATCACTTCACTCACCGTATCTTCACGAGGGTTGACACACAGGTACAGTAAAATTTTCACTTTTCACACCACCGAAATAAGCACAATAACATTATTTAAATATTTGCAATCAAAATTGCAAAGAAAAACTAGTAAAGGTACCGGTATCATTCATTTCATCGACAACTTCAAAGTGTCTTTATTTTTCTGAAAAAAGGCAAAAGGATTTTAGACCTACAGCCTGCATAAGAGAATTTCAACACAATAATTTGAATCTAAAAAATATTATTATTTCTTAATTTTACGATGATAGACGGATGGAGGAATAATACTGCAATTTTTATTGTATCAAAAGTACCTATTGATATTAAAAGGGAAACAGAAACATTAAGAGAATTTATGGGTTCTCTATCATATAATGATGTACTTGGAAGACAAATTGCGGATATGGCCATCAGTCACTTTTGCAAGATTCGCTGCTTTGATCTTGCCCTCAAAAGTAGTGTCAGCGAAAAATTAAAACGCTGTTGTAGAAACTTTTTAGTTTTAAAATGTGTGTCAAATTTTCTACGGGTGATGAAATTTTCTTCTATTTTTCTCATAAATTATATTGTTTATAATTATGAATCATTTCCCAGCCCACCTGGGTTGCTCAGGTGCTGGAAACTCGCGCTGGAAATTCCAAAAATTTATTTATTTTATTGGTTATTTACACAGCTGGCTGAAGCTATTTTTGAAATATTGTTTCGAAGGCAGTTAGTATTAACCATTCATGATATTGGAAATTTGCAATAATCGAGTATGTACTTCTTCTTCTTATCGAATGAGGAATAGTGGCCACCTCTAGTGTTAGAGTTTATCAAGCTGCATGTAAGGCCTCTAACTTGGCTTAAGGACTGTTATCAGATGGCAACAGCCAGGACCGACGATTTAACGTGCCCTCCGAAGCACGGAAGCGCTCAGTTGCAATGCCACTTAACGGTCACCCATCCGACACCTGGCCAGACCGAGCGTTGCTTAACAAACGTGATGGAGTACGATCAGTCTGTCAAGTTCCGCCATGAGCGCTTCAACTGTGTGTACTGTACATAACTCATTTCCTGATAGATTAGTAAAAGGTACTTTTCTGTAAAATTTACACATTATCGAGTGAAGTTTACTGTCAATTTATTCGCATTGTAAGTTATCAATGTGGATATTAAAGTGAACTATGTAAGCTCCTCCGTGCTTCGGAAGGCACGTTAAGCCGTTGGTCCCGGCTGCATTTGCAGTCGTTAACACCCACCAATCCGCATTGGGCCCGCGTGGTGGGTTATGGCCCATCCTCCGTACCACCCATAAGGAAGGCCAGTGCCCCAGCAGTGGGGACATCAAAAATGGCTGATGGATGTAAGTGTAAACTGAGTATGTGATATTCCAACTTTACCTTTGTAAGTACTAGATTTATAGTTTCTAGGAAGAAGAAAGTATCTAGATTTGAAAAATGTTCATACATATTATGTCTTTTTAACAGCTGATAAGTTTCTTGCGCCCGTTCTTCTTGTCAGCTAAAAAAGTCTGGAACGGGTGGTAGGAAAATATAGACGATTCAAAAGTACTTAATAATTAAGTTTATTTGAATAAGCTTATTTCACTTTCTCTTTCACTAACTGAAAGCGTTATTGTATGGAAGGCCTTTTTCTTTTTTACATTCATAATCTACGTAAGAATAGTAAACAGTGTAGTAGTGTGAAGTGGGAAAATATATACTTTATAATATTATTAACATCAAGTTTTCGTTATTTTTAACATCAAGTGTTGTTATTATTAACATCAAGTGTTCATCGCTTGAGGGTAGGCTCACGGTTAGCTTCAGTCCCCCGTGACCACGGCAGCTGCAAAGGTGCCGAAAGGTCGGGAAAATCAAAAATCAAACCAAATACCAACTAATTACCAAAGTACTTTCAATAAAACCGCGCTAGTATCCGTTAAAAGTGTTTTATTTCATATCAAGTTTTTGATCAAATTTAGCACAAATACTGTTATAAACTAAAACATACAAACATACAAGATACGCGCAAAAAACATACTTAACCCTTTCTTTGCAGTCGGGTAATGATGTCCAAATCTCATATCTGTCATTTGGGTAGGTATGAAAAATGTGCCAAGGCTGTATTAAACAGCTGATTGTTAATTACAGATGACCGACATACATCACCGACAAGCAGGCTGTCACTTATTAGTACTTATTGCTCTTAGCAACTAAAAAACTTAGTTTTAACCACAAGTTTAGCCAAAGTATAAGTTGTTCATTTACGTGGTCTGAAATCCCCTTTTCATTATTAGATATGTACTTAAAAAATAACGGTGTATTTATCTTAATTGTTTTAATATTATCGTATAATTGAATAAACTATTTATTAAGAAACTCGTTCCATTGTGAGAGCAACTTGACCCGCAGTAATTAGTGGCCTCTCTGCAACTACCGCCAAAGACAAAGAAAAATTATAGAAGTTGATCAGTTCTGGCCACTCTCTCCCGGCGCGCACAACTTTTAATTAATCCGCGTCAAGTTATGAACGGCACTGCGCGTGCGTAATTTTCAGTACCCCAACTTCAAAAACATTATGGAATATAGTGACGTAAGCAAGTGTTACTACCGGAATGCCAGACCTTGGTTACTTGGACCATAATACATAATACAGACATAATTTTACATTATGGGATGATCCAAGTAACCAAGGTCTGGCATTCCGGTAGTAACACTTGCTTACGTCACTATCCAGTTGCACGACTTTGTAGTAACAAGCAAAAATGAAGAATATTTTTTCTGTCACACTCATTACAAAACTATTATGGTGCATTTTAATTGTGATTTCATTTTTTAGCAAAAGAAACAGTTATAGTTAAAAATTAATGATAGCTGAGATGATGTAAGCTAGTTTTATCCACGTGACTTAATCTGTCTCGGAATGCTATACCTGGCGCAGCATATTATTGTACCATGATTATGGGCATGTTATATCGGTTGTTTATTTGAAAAATATAAGTAAGTAAGTAAGTAAGTAAGTAAATCGTTTATTGGCCACAAAGTAGGAAACAAAACAGAAGAACGAAAACAAAGTGTGCGGCCAACTAGGCCCCAGCCTCAGCTAGTGCTACTACGACACAAGGCCGTCGCAGCGCTGGTATCCTGGTGGGGCCTAATCAGTGGCGACATTGGACGTACAAAATATTTAAATAATTACAAAAAACACAAATTAATATCTACACATACATAACAGCGAAACATTGGGTTGGCTGTACAGCCTTCAATTCCCTTGCTTCCATAGTAAAGGAAGGTTGTCTTAAAAATAAACATATATTTTAGTCTAGTCTATGATTGACTGAAAAAAAAAGAAGAAAAGTGACAACTGACAAACATAAAAATTAATAATGATGCTGGCGGTGAAATTATTTTACAAAAAAAGAACCTACCTACGTATATTAGAAATATATAAAAGCCACGTTACGACACGCGGCAGCCACGTGGTATGGTAGCCACGTGTGATAACAAAGAGGAGAAAGGGCTTCGCCGTGCCCCAAAGGGTGCCGGAACACAAAATCCCGCCATGTGAATGCTTATTGTGAAAAATCCCGAAAGTGAGTGAGTTAAAGAAGTCAAGAAGTTGTTTTCTGAATATTAATAAAGTGGTTTTTTAGGTGATTTCTAAATGTTTTTACCGTTTTAAGATCACGTAGCGGCGGTGGGATATCGTTCCAGCACCTTGAGGCGGCAAATCTAAAGGAGCCACGGAACGCCACTGTTTGATGCATTGCAGCTGCGAAGATGTTTGTAATTTTCCTCTTTGGATACCTACTCTGGTCACAGGTCCATACCAGCTTATCATACAGATAACAGGGCCTCCTCGTACCTATTATGCCAAACAATATAATTGTTTTTTTATAATTTATATATTTTGAATAAAATTATCTGGCACGTAAGTTAAAAATTATTCTGTGGAATAGGCCATTACTCAACTGTAAAAATTGCCAGTTTTTAAAATATGTTAATATAAGTTCATTTAAGATTATGTTGTTCTAGTATCGACTGTGTATTAGTTTTCATTATGAATGAAACCTTGTTTTTTCAGCTGCCCAACTGTCTTTAACAAGAATTTAACCGCCAAATGTTAGCGGGTAAGTAATAGTTACGCAACTGTTTGAGGCAAGATATCATATTATCTTATTTAATACCGTGGTGATAGTTTAACGCTTAAACGATTCTTAAACTTGATGGTTCACGATTATGAGAAGATGAGCGCCGTTAGCAAAATTTAATTAAGAAACTCTCAAGTTTGTATGTTTTCAAGAGTGTCTAACCTTTTTTTTTCTATGCCGAGGTAAAACGCATTTACGCGCTTCCCCGCCCGCACGTGAACGGAAGGGGGCATGTGGGACTCGCCAGCAGGGGACCGCAACATTCAGCGTTGCGGCTCCCTCCACGACTGCCCCCCGTGATCCCACCCAGCCCAGTGGCTCGATGGGATCTCGGGAGGAAAGAGTGTCTAACCTAACCTAACGGAATATAAAGGACCAATTTTTTTCACCCTTTTTATCCCGGTAAAGTAATTCAGCGCCTGAAGCGAAAGCGACCCATCTCCTTTTCTCCTTGCCTCGCGCCACCGTCGTCATGCCAGTAGCGTCAGTACACTTGTTAGCGATAACTTATCGATAATCAATCGAAAATTTTCCAAAAATTGACGTTAGTTAGTGAGTCAGGGAGAAAAGGAGAGCTGGGGTCGCTTTCGCTTCAGGTGCCTAATTAACTTGACCGGGTTGTAGGTACTTTTGTTATTTTGGAGTAGCTTTATTTTCAATTTCCTCTTTTTCAATACGATATTTTTTTATTGATTACATCAACAGCACCTCCAATGCTAAAAACGTGGAGTTTTCAATTTCCATTTACAGTGGCGCAGTGGCTTCATTCAAAAGTAAAGGGTGGGGCAAAATTAACCTTACTTACTGAAAGTAGGCTAAGAAAAATACGACAGAAACTGGCCGGGAGGAGGTTAGATTCTGTCAGTCAGCAAGTTTAAATAACATTTTAAAGCTCTGATAACATTTTGCATTAAAAGTTCTGGTGCTTCAGAAATTTCAATTTAGCTTTTACTTTAGTAAAACTTTGAATTCTTAAGAAGGTTACCTGCGTCAAATTACGTCTTTGTTTTATATTATTAGTACTAGTAATACCTAAATTTGCAGTGTTTAAATAACAGCACATAAAAATTTTAACGAAAAATGATCAATCAACTACATTTTGAGTGTAAGTATGTCATTATTATGTTGAATAATCTAATGTATTAAATTAGAATCTAATGTAAAGTAAAACAGGTGCACTTTAAAAATATTAGTAAAATCAATTAATATAAGGTCGCGCTCACATTATCTTCAGACTATAACTAAAAGTTCGTAGTTTTTTGGGTTCCGTACCAAAATGGTAAAAACATAACCCTTTCTTTGCAGTCGGGTAAAAAGGAAATCTTATGGTGCGACTCAGTCTGTTTGTCTGTCACAGCTGGATATCTCAAGAACTACTAATGGTATCAACTTCAAGTTTGGAATAGTATTAAGATGACGTTAGCCCAACTATTTTGCAAATAAAATAGAAATAAAAAAAAAAAAATTTACAACAGGGACTGAAAAGGGGTCTTAAAAAGTTTAAGTAGGGCGACTAGGACATGTGTGGTATCATATGAAAGAGCGCTGTTTGCACATTTTAAAAGCCTTAGTTTTCGACTTATGATGAAAAATGTAAAAAAAATACGGTCCCCCCCCCTTATCTCCGAAGTTTGCAAAGAGAAAAATCAGAAATAATTCTATGTGATAGTAGTTTATGTAAAGATTACAGGAAAAATTAAACGATGTCTCAATATAATACACTTTTTTAGGAATTCAAAAAACATACAAAAAATTAATTAGTTCCTCTACCAGTCAACAGATGGCCCTGACCTAAGAAAAATTAAATTAGTTCCACTATCGGTCAAAAGATGGCGCTGGCCTAAGAAAAAAAATTGTTCCACTATCGGCCAAGAGATGGTGCTGACCTAATACTGAAATAATATTTTTTATTATTCTACAGTTCTGCAGTGTATTTATTATGATGGTACTGTAGCGCCCGTGAGCGCACCCTTTGCTTTGAACAAACTATGTTTTTTTTTAATCTTTTCAATTAATTTCGAATACAAATGTAGAATGCTAGGTTGCGCTTCCACGGCCGCGCACCGAGCACCGAGTCCTCTGTGTAAATCGAACCTTAACTTTTTAAATGTCAATTGAAAACCATCGCGCCACCGCAGTAACGGTCAGTACGCGGGCATAGACACCACAGTACGGCAACCCTCGGTGCGGGAGTCCGACTCGCTCTTGACCGGTTTTTTTAAATACTTACACATCGTTGACAGGACTATCGGAAAGCCACAGTTACCTACAAAACTCACTATAATTTACTGTATACTAAACACAAGTACATTCACATCACAAGAAAAAAGGAAAAGCTTTTACGGAATATTTTTTGCTATAAGGCTATTATATCGCATATTTCAGTGTACGTTGTCATAATTTCCGTAAGTACTTAGCGAATAACATATCAATGTAAGAATGCTTAATATAGCATGGAGCACTTATAAAGTTGGAGCGTGTTAGAAAGGGAATCGTGTCAATTCCACTTGCGCGCAATTCGCCGCGAAAATGGCGGCACACGTCGGTACTTACACAAGTATTAATTACACCCTCCGCTCAAGCGCTGAAGTTTCAGTAATGAGGCAATCTTCGCTCCAGCTACATTTGTATGCGACTCGTTTTTGCCCAGGTTTCATCTGGGATTTGGATAAAGTTTTAAGCTAAGTTGTTCATTATTTATAAGATACTGAACTACTTTTTTCTTAATCCAAATATAAAGGGAAATTGGTGACATGATGTTGCAGGAGGGTAGGTACTATCTTTTAAAAAAATGTGATAATCGGACGCTGTACGTCGTTCGATTCATTTAATCTTGGAAATTATTCCTGACCGTTTTTGAGACTCGATTTTCAGAGTAGGACTTAATTTGTGTTTTATTCTCGATCATAAGAAAAACCCACTGAAAAAGTGTTTTACCATAATTGTTTTAAGTTTCGAAAAAAAAACACGGTGATTAGAGCTACTTACTTATGTACAATATGCGTATGCACATTTTGCATATTGTACATTTTGCGAATTTTTTTTTTTTATTTTATTTTATTTATTTATAACACACATCTATCTTTACAGGTACGCCCAATGCGATAGAGTAGACAAAATATAATTTAAGAATACTTAACTAATATTATTGTTTTATGGACAAAATATTAATGATTATAAAAATAAATGCTACATTTTCTTAACTTTGACTGTAACACAGCACAAACAGAGTAACTCTTGTGAACTCGTCCAATGAGCAACAAAATACGTCAACAGTATTGGCAACAATATTTAATGTTCGCAATGCTCGAATAAGAGGTGCTTCTTTTAACAAGTTGGTGCGCCCGCGCGGTATATCAAACAATGGCAATTGTACATTTCGCGTATGTACATTTCGCGTATGTACATTTCGCGTATGTACGTTTTGCGTATTGTACATTTCGCGTATGTATGTTTTGCGTATTGTATATTTCGCGCATGTATGTTTTGCGTATTGTACATTTCACGTATGTACGTTTTGCGTATGTATATTTTGAGTATTGTACATTTTGCGTATTGTACAATGTGCTACGAAGGGCTTAATTCATATTAAAAAAATAATCTTGAATTCGTTCCGTTGTGGTGCTCTCTGTATCAGATTATATCACTGTAGGTAAGGCTAGCGATTGTAAATTCATTCACAAATTGAAAAAAATCGTGTTATGAATATACAAAAGCTCAAAATACACACACCCAACATTTCTTTTCGATCCGTAATTCCAAATCAATGCATGGGCAATGTTTCCCGCCGCCCGCCCTTGATAAACACCTCCCGCCGAGTTCCGGAGTTGAGCACGGATGTATAATTCATCGCTGAAGTCCTGAAACAACACGCCCCATACAAAATTATGATGATTTCCAGAAAGTTCTGCGACGTTTCGATTGGTGTAAGGCACGAGTTGTAGCGTGTGTAGGGTGAAAGAGTGATATTGTGAGCTTATTTTAATACATATTTTTTTCTTTCTCTCTATTTCTGTATAAAGAACTGAGGGCCTACTCAAATGGTTATTCTACTTATATTAACGCTATAAGAATAGAATAGAATGATAATGAATGGCATTGACAGGAGCTAATAGCGTTAGCTTATGTCATTCCTATACATTGTTATATGCTATTCTACTAATACTAGCGTTAGTTTTAGTAAAATGGCCATTTGAGTAGGGGGGGCTGATCTAATAAAAAAATTAATAATTAAAGAAAAACGACGTCTAACAATCTTTTAACAAATCATCGAATTAGTTATTTTAGATGTTCAAAGACATTATTACAAAACTTTCAAGAATCTTTATTGAGTTTTGACATAAGTATGTATGTATAACCAACTAAGTAGTTGGTATAAAAATTCATCTTGAAAGTTTTGTGTCAAAATACGAAATCATTAAAAAAGCAATGCTTGCATCGCCCTTTTCCTTCATTTAAAAGTGGCATATCAGCACGTTCTTTCATTATCAAAATCTGAAGACTCCCAACACATTGTAATTTAAAGTTAACATCGTTACTATTTCTGTTAATGCTGATAAGTTTCTTGCGCCCGTTCTTCTTGTCAGTTAAAAAAGTCTGGAACGGGTGGTAGGAAAAAGACGATTCAAAGGTGCTTAATTATTAAGTTTGTTAGAATAAAGCCATTTTGACTTTGACTTGTAACTTGCTCCAACAGCGCCAAGAAGTTCGCGACCCATTAGCGGCGACGAGGCGCCGGAGCCTCGCATCACCATCACCGTAACGGCTCGCCACCCACCTGCTTCACTTGCTTTCTTGTCTAATTACTTCATAAGTTATACATATTATGAGGATTTAAGTCGTATGACGTCAAGCAGAATAGGATGCACCAACCACCAACCCTTCACACTTAAGAATTGGGTTGCCAGGTCAGCCGGAACCCACCGGAATTGTCCCGGAATAAGAGCATAACATGTCCCGGAATAAGAGCATAACATGTCCCGGGTTCCGGAATTGAGAAAAATATCCCGGAATATTTGGATACTGGTTTTTGCCACAGAGTTTTGATTAATAAAGCATGAAGAGGTGTAAGTTTAGCGTGACAACTAAAACACAATCAGCTTTATTACAAAAGATTTTTAAACACTACGAGTATTTAACTAAACACATGTTTAAATGTGATGCTGTCACATTTTTGACAATATTGTTTGACAGAGACAGCATCACATTTAAACACGTGTTTAGTTAAACTTCGTTTAAAAATCTTTTGTAATAACACGGAAAATGTTTCGCGTGATTTAGCTTTTTATAAAAGTGAGCGCTTCCGCGATCATACTGCGGAGGATGAAGATGATTTACTTAGTAGGTGCTGTATTTTTAAGACAGAGATAGAATACCTAACAACCTTCATGTACCTCGTGTATCAGAAAAAAGAATTTCCTCTGAAAAAAGTCAAAAACTGCGATTTTGGAACTGCCTGCCGAGCGTGGAAATAGGCCAACATCTTTTTAAGGGAAAGGCCTACGTTCTGCACTATGACCACTATTAGCTTTAACCTACTTGAAATTAATTTTGTCGTATTTCAACCAACCCCAAACTGAACAGAACTTACATAGAAACTTAAATGAAACAACAATGACTTGGCAAGTTGGCAACAAATGTTTATGCAAATCAATGTCCCCTACCAAGTTTCTAACTAAGCAATGATCGAGGAGGCATTTTCATAATCGACTATCAACTTAACTTTTCCAATAACTATGTCTTCCATACTTTGATCATCTATACCTGAGGATGTAGCACGTCATACAACAACAAAGCTGAAATGTGGCTAAATGTCAAGTTATATGACAAGTCATGGGAGACTTTCATAATGAGCTGCGTTTTGGGGGAGTTTGAGGTGTCCCACAAATGCCATTGTCATGTCAATTTCCACAGGTATGATTAACAGATGATCGAAGCTTCCATACTCAAATAATTCAACGCTATGTAACGAAATTATGGCTTATTTTTTATAGTAAAAAAATTAAATTTATAGAATTAATAATAAGCTACTTCTACTATATTGTGCCATCCAATAATTTATTTTGTATAGATCTTTACGTACTTTACAATAAAGAGTATTTGATCAAACACTAATTTACGTATTTAAATTCTACCAGAGGAAGTTTAGAACTGGCAAAATATTAAATTAATACATACAATTAAACGAAACTAAATCAAAAGGAATTACTTAAACTTACAGAATAGAGAATAGAAAGAGCAAACAAAAACCTGTTTAACCAACCATTGAAAATCGAACCCGCAAACTCCAAGTTAAAGTTTAATTCAATAAAGTTCCATCGTACCGGGTTCGAACTTAAAGTGGCTTTCGCATTCTGTGCGCTGAATAGAACAATCGTTAAAAGTTCCCTGATTTGTATGTAAGCCGTTAGCGCGTAACCTGCCGTTAGTCCCGTTTAACCGGCGGCTCAAACCGTCGTTAACGGGCGACGTGCTAGGAGATTATTGTGTTTTACTCCTTCCAGTTGTGGTTATCCTGGTAATGCTCGCGAAGCGTAACAAAAGTACTTGGAAAGTAGCATCAGTACCGCCTTGCGACGTGTCTAAATTTCAGCAAGAGACGAATTCGGTTTCCTTTATTGCCGTCGAATCTTACCCTCTAATCCCACAGAAGTTAAGTAATAGTACATTATGAGACAAGTTAGCTTAGGTTGCTCATTGTACACAAGGCTGTGGGTTGTAGCCCTAGCCGCAGGCGAGGGCGTAACTCAGCCGAGTGTGCAATAAGCAAGAGCTCACGAGTTTCATACGACGTTTTTCAACACATTTGCGAGGAAAAAACAAAGTAATTTACCACACAGCAACAAATACGACAAAAAAAATATGATTATTATGGGAAAAGGCGCGCATGTTTTTTTTGTTTTTTTTTTCACACGCCCAACGCAAGAATATTTTGCGAACAAAGGGATGAGGAGCATACAGCCTACTTCAAAATTATAATTTTAAGTGACAAAATGCAAATATTTTAATATTTTTATTACATTTTTATTATTTTTATATTAAATATTGTGAATTATGAATAATATGATAATAATATATATTTATTTGACTTAATTAAGGACTTACACATTTATTTATTCCAAAAATGTATATGAATTTTCAGCAGCATAAAACCTCTTTGTTGTCAAAAAAAAATAACTGTATTATCCGGCTAAATTGGGAATGCTTTGTTTACTTGCATAGAACTTGCAGTAAGGTGCTAATTTAAATTTGTAGGGTTAATTCTATTACGAACTAGTATTTTATATATTATTGCACGCGTTTGTTATAGCTCTGTTTATGCCCCTAAAAGCAATGTATTAGGGCTCACTTTACGAGCAAGTGTGTTGAAAACAAGATTTTCGAAACAAACATGGCAATATGTTAAATAAAAAATATATTAATTGAGCTATTTTAGAGGAGCTCGGTGGCGCAGTGGTTTAGCGCCTGGCCCAGCAATTGCGGACGTTAAGCAACGTTCGCAAGGGTCGGTCATGGGATGGGTGACCAAAAATTTATTATCTCGAGCTCCTCCGTGCTTCGGAAGGCACGTTAAGCTGTTGGTCCCGGCTGCATTTGCAGTGGTTAACACCCACCAATCCGCATTGGGCCCGCGTGGTGGGTTATGGCCCATCCTCCTTACCACCCATAAGGAAGGCCTGTGCCCCAGCAGTGGGGACATCAAAAATGGCTGATGGACAAACAATAACTTAGTGACTAACTACAATTTGCAAAAAAGTTTGCATAGATTTTACGCCTTTTTCTAGTCTATCTATAGGGAACAGACAGAACTAACTCTCTTTTATCGGAGACTTTTGAAAGTAAACTTAGCACTATCTGAAAAATTTATAGGGTTTAAAGGAAGGGTTGGAACCAGTATTTCATCGTGATTGTGACCAAGGCTGTCTGATGCAGAGGTTCCAGTCCAGTTACCGTTCTTCGTTCGTTCGTAAAAAAATCTATGAAACTAATGTAGGTTACAATATCTGTCAGGTATCCGGATCCTTTATGCCTTTGACCCTGCAATTACGGAGGTTAAGAGGGAAAGAGAGGAAGAGGAAGACCAAGAAGAGCGTATATGGAACAGATCAAAGAGAAGGTGAACGTCGTGTCTTATCAAGAAACCAACTTTTTTATTTCTTCGAATTCATCAAAAAATCTTTTGTGCTTCTCTTCTTGTTTATTGAACCAACTCTCCAACGTTGTTAAGATGGTTTCCTGAAAAGACTTAAAGTCTTTTCGAAGATCGGAGTCTAGCTTATTTCGCTGCGTAACATACGTGGGCGACGATTCCTGCTCCAATATATCGCTGACTTCACCAACACTCATTGCCAAGTCTCCCTCGCGTTGTTGGTTAAATGTGCTGTTACGATTACTCATTTTGCAACAAATAACTCTGATCCAAAACTACTCTGTACACAGTTCGGAATGCACGAAGAGTGATGCACAATTACTATATCTATGACAATATAGGCGCGCGCGTGTAGCCGAGACCGCGGTGCGCGGGGGAAATATAACATTTATAATTGTGACATTATATAATTTTAATTTTGAATTTCTGACATTAAATAATATAAAAAAAATACTTCGCTGACATTGTACTTAACTTAATATTAGTTAATTTGCTGTCATTCTATTTGAGAATATTTAAATCATTATGTTATTGTATTGCACACCCATTATGGGTAAAATATGACGAACTTAATAATGTATCTCTTGTCTCCTTTTATGTACTTACTCATATTTATGCAAAAATAAATGAATTGAATTGAAATATGATAGTATATTTTTAGATCAATAAAAATGATGTTAATTTTGTTCATCTTGTTTAACCTTAAAAGACAATCTGAAACCTTATCACCAAAAGAATTGAATCTAATTTCCGCCAGCCGGCCTATTATTCGGCCGGCCTTCGGATACACGTGCTGATGTACTTGTTTTGCCTGTTATCCGACCTTGCTCATTAAGCCTATTAATGAAAACAATGAGCAAAATCTACGCAAATAAAGTAAAAAAAAAACAAGTTACTAGCTTGTAATTTAGAAATGAATATTATCAATCTTGTTGTAATTACCACAGTTACGTTTCATACAGACCATACACCTTATTATGTATGATACTTAGAATAATAACACCTATGTAGAACAATAGTTCTCTACAAAGCGCGCTGTCAAAAGTGAGGCAACTAAAACAGCCAAAATGGTCCCCTTTTCAGATCTTGATTCTCAATTTAATAATGGAGGATATGAATAATTGAAACTGTTTTGTACTTATTCGGTATGATTAGGTAATTCTAATCATACCGAATAAGTACAAAACAGTTTCAATTTACCTACATTTATAAGATTAGTTAGATATTATTGGATTTTAGTTACGATTAGGTAACGTATGAAGGATATATATCTGGAAACTAAGCCATTCTGGCTTAGTATTAGTTGCCTCACTTTGCATACGAGGACACGGCTTCTAGGTGTTATTATTCTAAGGTATGAATATGTATTATTGAATAGCAGCTTATATGAAGGTGTTTTTTGCAGGCGGACTTGAAATAAACCCTACCACCAACCAATCCGAGTACAATTTGTACCCCGCTCCTGGGAATCGTACTCGGGACGGTGTTAGTGCATTGCGGCAGTAGGTAAGCAACTTTCGCAAGGGCTGGTTACGGGATGGGTGATCAAAAATTGGTTATCTCAATTCAAGCTCCTCCATGCTTCGGAAGGCACGTGAAGCTGTTGGTTCTGGCTGCATTTGCAACTAACAATGCGATTAACATCCACCAATCGGCATTAGGCCCGCGTGGTGAGTTATGGCCCGTCCTCCTTATTCACAAAGATGGCATGTGCCCAAGCAGTTGGGACATTTAAAAAAAATGCCTGATGTGCAGTGCAATGCAAGAAGAAAAACATCTCAATTTAAATTAATTTATTTTATTTATTTAGGAAACAACAGCATATAATATACAAACTTAATGATACAATAAATGTTTAATTTTTTTTTTTTTTTTTTTTTTTTTTTAATTTATTTGGCACAACAAACAGTTACATTCGCAGATTGTATGTAGGTAAAGATTTAAAAGTAACACACATTACTATAAATGTAGCCAACCCCGTTGTGCGCGGATTGAGTATGAAAACATATAGGGGGCAATAATAATAAGTTATTTAAACAAAAACTACACTCGTAAACGTTTCAACGAGAGATTTTATGTGAGCAAGTGAATCCTGAGGTAGCTATGTAGCTAAAAATAATAATAAATAAAAATGAATTTAAAGATAGGCACGAATTGTAACAATTTTGGTTTTTTTATTCTCTCGTTAAAACGAATACAAATACGGTATAAATTAATAAGGTAAGAAGTTTACTCTTTGTGTTCACAATACATATTGTGAAATAAAACACTTTTAACGGATACTAGCGCGGTTTTCTAGTATCCGGCTATATCGGCTAGTATCCGTTAAAAGTGTTTTATTTCATGTCTAGTGAGCGCGTAAGCTTGAGAAGTGAATACATATTGTTCTAAGTAAACGATCAAGAAATCAAGGCGGTGTGTTAATTAAATAGGTTATTGAGAATTATTCATCTAAAGTCCTCGTCCTTATCCTCGTAGATACACTTAATGCTGTTCCTAAAAGTTGCAAGCGAACTTGCGAAGATCTCGACATTTACAAAGTGTGCATTATATTGTTCCATTAGTCTGCGCAAAGGCGCGCGCTTACCGGCGTTAGTCTTGCAAGGAGCTGGTGCAAATAAGTAGCGTTTGCGAGCCTCTCGTGTTGGATGCGATCTGTACGGAATACGAATGTATATTTGGTTGACCAACTGGTTACAATCAAATTTGTTGTGACATATTTTATACAGAAGCATTTGGTCTAATATAGCTCTTCTCATATCAAGGGATGCAATCGAGTATTTTTTTTTAAGCAAAACGTAGTTTGACTTAGAACGGAAACATCGATAGTGCATGGTCTTTAGAAATTTAGACTGTACTCTCTCAATCTGACTTTTATATTTGGTGTAGTGTGGATTCCAAATACACGACGCATACTCAAGTTGAGACCTAACCAAGGATTTGTAAAGGAGAAGGTACGATGCGGGTCTTTTAAAGTGAGTAGCCATTCGCATTACATACCCATACATTTTGAAAGCCTTATCAACGATGTGATTGACGTGGACATCAAAGTGAAGTTTACTATCCATGAATAGACCTAAATCCTTTATAACTGATACCTTTTCTAAGGGGGTGTCCGACAGGGTATAAGCATATTTAACAGTGTCGATTTTTTTTGTGAATGTTATGGATTTACATTTGGTCAAACTCAGTTGTAACTTGTTTACTCTACAATAGTTTGCTAGGCGGTCTAAATCATCCTGTAGCTTTTGACAGTCAGCAGGTGATGCAATTCTGCGATATATTTTAAGATCGTCGGCGTACAGAAGGTATTTACTATTTCTAAAGCATTGGTTTATGTCGTTAACGAATAAAACAAAAAGAAGAGGTCCCAGAATTGATCCTTGAGCTACCCCAGAGGGGACGATAATCGTTCCAGAAGTGTGTCCTTTGATGAAAACTCGCTGAGTTCTGTTCCTGACATAGGAAGAGAACCATCTCAACAAATTACCTCGAATACCATTAAACCATAATACCATTAAGGCGATGTCACTAGTGACTCGGTAGCTCAGCGGTCAGAGCATTGGACCGGATATCCAAAGGTCGCGGGTTCGATTCCCGTCTGAGTATTGATCTGGTGCGAGTCGTATTTTTTCTAGTATATTATTTAGTATTGTGTAAAAATAGCATTGTGAATGCAAAAATCTCAAAATTAAAAATTATATAGCTATTTCATCTTAATCGATTGCCAAATATCTGGAAAGATATTTCAATTGAATGTCGAGGTAATTCCTCACATTGGTGAAATAACGCTGGCTTGCAGCGTAAGAGTAGGATATACTAGAAGAAATTCGGCGATGTCACTAGTGACTCGGTAGCTCAGCGGTCAGAGCATTGGACCGGATATCCAAAGGTCGCGGGTTCGATTCCCGTCTGAGTATTGATCTGGTGCGAGTCGTATTTTTTCTAGTATATTATTTAGTATTGTGTAAAAATAGCATTGTGAATGCAAAAATCTCAAAATTAAAAATTATATAGCTATTTCATCTTAATCGATTGCCAAATATCTGGAAAGATATTTCAATTGAATGTCGAGGTAATTCCTCACATTGGTGAAATAACGCTGGCTTGCAGCGTAAGAGTAGGATATACTAGAAGAAATTCGGCGATGTCACTAGTGACTCGGTAGCTCAGCGGTCAGAGCATTGGACCGGATATCCAAAGGTCGCGGGTTCGATTCCCGTCTGAGTATTGATCTGGTGCGAGTCGTATTTTTTCTAGTATATTATTTAGTATTGTGTAAAAATAGCATTGTGAATGCAAAAATCTCAAAATTAAAAATTATATAGCTATTTCATCTTAATCGATTGCCAAATATCTGGAAAGATATTTCAATTGAATGTCGAGGTAATTCCTCACATTGGTGAAATAACGCTGGCTTGCAGCGTAAGAGTAGGATATACTAGAAGAAATTCGGCGATGTCACTAGTGACTCGGTAGCTCAGCGGTCAGAGCATTGGACCGGATATCCAAAGGTCGCGGGTTCGATTCCCGTCTGAGTATTGATCTGGTGCGAGTCGTATTTTTTCTAGTATATTATTTAGTATTGTGTAAAAATAGCATTGTGAATGCAAAAATCTCAAAATTAAAAATTATATAGCTATTTCATCTTAATCGATTGCCAAATATCTGGAAAGATATTTCAATTGAATGTCGAGGTAATTCCTCACATTGGTGAAATAACGCTGGCTTGCAGCGTAAGAGTAGGATATACTAGAAGAAATTCGGCGATGTCACTAGTGACTCGGTAGCTCAGCGGTCAGAGCATTGGACCGGATATCCAAAGGTCGCGGGTTCGATTCCCGTCTGAGTATTGATCTGGTGCGAGTCGTATTTTTTCTAGTATATTATTTAGTATTGTGTAAAAATAGCATTGTGAATGCAAAAATCTCAAAATTAAAAATTATATAGCTATTTCATCTTAATCGATTGCCAAATATCTGGAAAGATATTTCAATTGAATGTCGAGGTAATTCCTCACATTGGTGAAATAACGCTGGCTTGCAGCGTAAGAGTAGGATATACTAGAAGAAATTCGGCGATGTCACTAGTGACTCGGTAGCTCAGCGGTCAGAGCATTGGACCGGATATCCAAAGGTCGCGGGTTCGATTCCCGTCTGAGTATTGATCTGGTGCGAGTCGTATTTTTTCTAGTATATTATTTAGTATTGTGTAAAAATAGCATTGTGAATGCAAAAATCTCAAAATTAAAAATTATATAGCTATTTCATCTTAATCGATTGCCAAATATCTGGAAAGATATTTCAATTGAATGTCGAGGTAATTCCTCACATTGGTGAAATAACGCTGGCTTGCAGCGTAAGAGTAGGATATACTAGAAGAAATTCGGCGATGTCACTAGTGACTCGGTAGCTCAGCGGTCAGAGCATTGGACCGGATATCCAAAGGTCGCGGGTTCGATTCCCGTCTGAGTATTGATCTGGTGCGAGTCGTATTTTTTCTAGTATATTATTTAGTATTGTGTAAAAATAGCATTGTGAATGCAAAAATCTCAAAATTAAAAATTATATAGCTATTTCATCTTAATCGATTGCCAAATATCTGGAAAGATATTTCAATTGAATGTCGAGGTAATTCCTCACATTGGTGAAATAACGCTGGCTTGCAGCGTAAGAGTAGGATATACTAGAAGAAATTCGGCGATGTCACTAGTGACTCGGTAGCTCAGCGGTCAGAGCATTGGACCGGATATCCAAAGGTCGCGGGTTCGATTCCCGTCTGAGTATTGATCTGGTGCGAGTCGTATTTTTTCTAGTATATTATTTAGTATTGTGTAAAAATAGCATTGTGAATGCAAAAATCTCAAAATTAAAAATTATATAGCTATTTCATCTTAATCGATTGCCAAATATCTGGAAAGATATTTCAATTGAATGTCGAGGTAATTCCTCACATTGGTGAAATAACGCTGGCTTGCAGCGTAAGAGTAGGATATACTAGAAGAAATTCGGCGATGTCACTAGTGACTCGGTAGCTCAGCGGTCAGAGCATTGGACCGGATATCCAAAGGTCGCGGGTTCGATTCCCGTCTGAGTATTGATCTGGTGCGAGTCGTATTTTTTCTAGTATATTATTTAGTATTGTGTAAAAATAGCATTGTGAATGCAAAAATCTCAAAATTAAAAATTATATAGCTATTTCATCTTAATCGATTGCCAAATATCTGGAAAGATATTTCAATTGAATGTCGAGGTAATTCCTCACATTGGTGAAATAACGCTGGCTTGCAGCGTAAGAGTAGGATATACTAGAAGAAATTCGGCGATGTCACTAGTGACTCGGTAGCTCAGCGGTCAGAGCATTGGACCGGATATCCAAAGGTCGCGGGTTCGATTCCCGTCTGAGTATTGATCTGGTGCGAGTCGTATTTTTTCTAGTATATTATTTAGTATTGTGTAAAAATAGCATTGTGAATGCAAAAATCTCAAAATTAAAAATTATATAGCTATTTCATCTTAATCGATTGCCAAATATCTGGAAAGATATTTCAATTGAATGTCGAGGTAATTCCTCACATTGGTGAAATAACGCTGGCTTGCAGCGTAAGAGTAGGATATACTAGAAGAAATTCGGCGATGTCACTAGTGACTCGGTAGCTCAGCGGTCAGAGCATTGGACCGGATATCCAAAGGTCGCGGGTTCGATTCCCGTCTGAGTATTGATCTGGTGCGAGTCGTATTTTTTCTAGTATATTATTTAGTATTGTGTAAAAATAGCATTGTGAATGCAAAAATCTCAAAATTAAAAATCATTAAATGGGTATATGTGCGGCCTCTTCCCCGCATGGCGGATAGGCAACACAACAACACCAGAGGGCCTATTACAAAAAAAAAATACGATAGTCGGACGCAATTCTTCGTTCAATTTACTTGATATTGAACCTTATTCGTGAGTCAATAGTGCCACGGAGTGGGACGAACATCGTACGCTTACCGCGATGCTTTTTTGTAATAGGCCATCAGATTCACGTAGGTAATTTATTGGACAGACCAGGAAGTGCTCACCAACTCTGTTTACAATACAACACCACAACTAATTTCATCCTTATCACCCGTGGATTGAGGCGAATATCGCGCGCCCGTTGCGAAACTAACCAACCAAATAAAAATAAACTCTCTCGATATCATTTAAATACTAAAATCGAATGATACTACCATTACGCGATACTCGTAACAAATAGCAAACTAAGGCCACCAGTCGAATTACGGCTTTATCTTGTTGTGTTTGAGTGGTGTTTTCGTTGTGAAGGCTGTTGGCCTATTTTTAGTGGGTGCCAAGGACGGGTGTTATCAGCTTAGTAAATAATAAATATGGTCGTGGCTAAGTAGCGTCTTGTTAGCTATTTGATGTTTAAATCGAGAGTGGATTTGCGAAAAGTAGCTAAGTTACTTTGACACCATCATCACTTAGTTATGAAGAAGCTTAAGACGGGTAGAGACTCTATACTTACAACTACTCGTATCGTGTGTAGGTATACTTACTGACCTTTAAGTATATGTACTGATGAAGATAACCTAACTAACAATAACCTAATATCTGTTTTGATAATCCACTCCCTGACTTAGTTCAGAACAGATCACAGATAAGTCCAGATTGAGTATAGTGTCAATTTCATCAATCAGCCATTTTTTAATGTTGGGGCACAGGCCTTCCTTATGGGTGGTAAGGAGGATGGGCCATAACCCACCACGCGGGCCCAATGCGGATTGGTGGGTGTTAACGACTGCAAATGCAGCCGGGACCAAAGGCTTAACATGCCTTCCGAAGCACGGAGGAGTTCGAGATAATAAATTTTTGGTCACCCATCTCATGACCAACCCTTGCGAAAGTAGCTTAACCTCCGCAATCACTGGGCCACGCACTGAACCACTGCGCCAACGAACTCCTTAATTTACCCACCTCATTATTTAAGACTTGCTTGTTAATTTATGTTTGAGACTTTTACTTATTCTCGACTTTTATGTTCATCATATTATTTTGTTGTTGCACCGTTTCTGAACAAGTGTGGATGAGATCAGTTGCACATGTGCATATTTATTTATCGTACCACGGTTTGGTGCTGCTGCTACATGCATGAAGCTACTGAAAGAATTACAACATTTACAACACAAATATCCGGCGCGCGCGCAGCTATTTGATTAGGTAATCGTTCCCACACCACACGGTAGCGAGGAATAGCTAACCTATTTACTTATGTGTTTCCAAATTGATCAACATAAAACATAATACATACATATACCCAACAATATCATAAATAAAAGTGTTTGCGGCTGAAAAGTTTGCTATAATCTGGCAAAGTTACAACCAGGAAGTACATAAAATAGTTACAAAAAAAATGTAAAGTCAAAAGTGATCGGCGAACTAAAATCTAAGGAAGTGTAAATGCAAACAAATATTGCGTAACACCGCGGGACTAAAATATCACAACCCGCACAGCATTTAGTTCGGGCCAGCCACGCGCCTATTGACAAACATTAGCGTTCTTCAGTTTGCAGTTTGAAGAAAAGAGGCATTTTATTAGAAATGACGTCATAAAACTCAAAGAAGGCAGCAAAAAGATGCAAAGATAACTTATCTTAAGGTTTTTTTAAAGTATAAATAGAAAATATCAGTGAGTACGTACATATAGATTGGGGAGGCCTATACCCAGCAGTGAGTGTCGTGTGGCTGATATGATGATGATACAGATTATGGTCGCTATTATGCAACCAGTGTTTTTCACTTTGTGCTGAATAAACAATGCCAGCATATTGCCCGCCCACTTGTCATTGTTGTCATGTTGCATGGTGCTATGTTGAGCGGAATGCTTATTCCATATATTTTAGTTCGCTGAAAGTGGAACTGACGCAGCTGCAACCGAGTAAGCAGCAAGCAAGATCCAACATGACGCCATTTCTTTGTATTGATATGCAATATTAATTGACTTATATCAATATTGTAGTAATTCGAGCACATCTGCTTGTTGTGGGTGTAACAGGTCGCCGGTTGCAGGTCGCAGGTTATCCAGCACTTATCTGGCAGCCGGTAAATAATTCATATCAATAAGTCGTAGTTGGGTGCAGTCAGCGACGTCAAAAATGACATACATAATTTATTTTTCAATACAAATAAAAAACCCTAAAAAAATAAATTAAAAAAATTAAAAAACCCGCCTGCATAAAAAGACAAGTCGACTGAAAAGATGAAAACAAGATTAAATAAATATTAAAGGCAACATGTCATAATAACATGCAGTCGGAGGCATGCATAAAGAAAGTGACATTATGAATAATTGAATTATATGCCTCCGACTGCATGTTATTATGACATGTTGCCTTTAATATTTATTTAATCTTGTTTCCATCTTTTCAGTCGACTTGTCTTTTTATGCAGGCGGGTTTTTTAATTTTTTTAATTTATTTTTTTATTTATCTCTTTTTAGTTATTATATTTTACTGTCACGATATACCTTTTTGAAATCCTTATAATAAGCCCTTTAATTTGACACCCATATTGCAGTATTCTAAAAAAAAATATTTTTTTCACTACGTATAATAGCACCGTACAGCCGCCATGTTGGTTTTTTTATAACGCCACCTTCTTAAGAACACTTGGGCTGAAAAGACCAATCTAACGATATCCTAATCATAGAAATCCGTTCAGCCGTTTGAGAGATATGAGGTAATAAAGAATATTACATACAAACAAACATACTTACAAGATACGCGCGAAATACATAACCCGCAGTCGGGTAAAAAAGGCATAAATTCGGTCATTTCTTAAAGATTCAGACTTTGTGGTGCTACTGCTTTTGGTGAGATATTTAAAATGTACTTTATATGTTTTAACCCTTAATAAAATAAAGGTAACTATTTTACCACTTTGAGTTTTTTTTAAAAAACCTGATATATTTATCGTTATATAATCCTGGAAGAACTAGTTTTACCAAATTATAATTCCTTAATAGTTACTTTATCTTGTTCATGGCAACACACAACATAGAAATGTCAACTGTCAGTGTATTGTTACGTCAAAACTGACAAACCGTTAGTAAGGTGAAAAAATTCGAATATTTTATTGTGCTCTGTAGTTTTTTGAAAAGTTTCTTCAACAAAAAATCTGGTAAGTTATTTTGCGGTTCTAATTCATAAAGTACGCTATATTTATGTCTTATTCAACTCATTCACGGCGTCAGAAAGTAAATATTTGTATATTTTTGGATGTTTCAAAGAAGTGGTAAATAATTTACCCTTGTCTGTTCCGAATTTGTAAAAAAAATTATATACATAAAAATACTTTGTATACATTAAGGACTTTTGTAACAAAGAATCAGATAGTTATAATGATATATTTTTTGTAGATTCATCATGGCCGGGAGAAAAAAATTATCAAAAGAAAAACTTCAAGATTTCGTGAATAATGTTGTGTAAATGTGTTTCGTAAAATTAAAAATGTGCAATATGATGCCAATATTTGATTTTAAATAAATAGCTTTATGTGATTTTGAATAAATAAAAAGATTTAAAAAAACTGTTTTATTTGTAAAAAAAAAAATAACAAGCAAATCAAGGAGAAACAATTAGTGTAAAAATAAAAATAAACTGTAACGGACAAGGGTAATAATTTTACCACTTACATCTAAAATGTTGAAGTTCTAAATGGACAATGGTAAATTATTTACCACCAAAAAAAACCCCCCATCCTCTAATTTTTTTATATTTTCATTGCCAAAAATGAAATGTGGGACCATCATTTACCCGGAACCCATTGTCATTTTCTTAATATCTTATCCAGGGACTCGCGTTTGTTTAAGGGTTAAAACGAGTCGATTTCCGCCTGAGCCATAACAGACAATTTGGATAGAAACATCGAAATCAAAATAAAAAAATATTTATATAAATTAACTTAGAAATTAAGTGCTTTTGAAGTGTCTATCTATATTTTCCTACCGCCCATTGGATATTTTTTTAGCTGACAAGAAGAATGGGCGCAATAACAACATAATAAAAATAACAATAATTTGAATAGTTATTGAAAACGATAACAATAATTATCGACGACCTCCGTGGTCGAGTGGTTTGCATGCCGGTTTTCAAGGCGTCACAATCTCTTGAGGTCCCGGGTTCGATCCCCGGCTGGGTCAATGTAGAAAATGAATTTTTGAATATTGTCTCAGGTCTGGGTGTTTGTGATACCACCGTTGTCTCTGTTTTCCATAACACAAGTGCTTTAGCTACTTACCTTGGAGTCGGAGCAATGTATGTGATGTTGTCAAATAAAAAAAAAAATAAAAAAAAAAAAATTAAGATGGTTTATATGTTACATTCATCAATTTTCTATGTTTAAATAATCATTCAACAATTTTCTATGTCTTTTTTCAAAAAAAGCAATAATTGTCATCTCGGCAGCTACCGGCTGCTGAGAGCAATAAAGTGTTATGTTTGGCCTCCGCCGCCATCAGGAAGGACCTTGCTTTACTTTAATCGGCCTGATAAGTGAAGACGAACATTAGACCAAATTACATACAATTTAATTGTATGTAAATAACAAATTTCCGATATATCAAACCGATAGAGAGAACGTAAGACTTTGTGCGTCTTAATTCGTATAAAGAGCAATGTTTCATTCTGTTTGTAAGAAAATTCACCTAAAATCACTTATCCTCATCCACCTAAATCCTTACATATTAATATTTACAGTGACCATTTCTTATCATACTTTTATAAAATGAACTAACATGTTAAAACATATTACTTACAGTTTACAGAAAACTTGCACGTTATAAGAAACTTTGAAAAAATATCTGGTCCTAAAATTTAAAAAAAATATATACGTAGACTTATTTCGAAAAACAATCAACGCAAAACTGAGATACAATGCATTGGATTGGATTGCACCTTCGATCAATGATGGAAGAGTAGAACTTAATTTTCTTCTATGGTACTTCGTGGCAGAAAAGCGTTTGCCCAATCCTCAAACTCTGTAGAATTATAAAAAACTATAAAACTTGCTTGTTAAAAGATAATTTTGAATTCATCATATTAATTATTATTAATGATAAATTAGAAATGTCTCGTAAATGTGTTAGAGTGGGTTAATGAATGGTGTGGTGGCGCGTAGTTGTTAATCGCATTATCAGCGGCATGGCAAGCCAGCAGACGCGCGACCTTGGCCGCCACCACGTGCAGGCTACGGGCCCGTCTACACTGCACCACTCCACGGCCTGTCATCACCCGTCAGATGGGTCTACCCTCGGACCCTTGAGCGCAGCGAAAATTTTTCTATGTCTATGATCGGACATGATATTATTGACGTTTGTCGTATCGGTTTCAATCTCGACTAAAAGGTCACTTCAACATGCAAATAGATTAACATGAGTTTCTGTGTGTCTTAGGTCCCAGACTTTTGTTAAAAAGGTGATAACTACACTATCAATTTAACAAGCAGCGACCGCACCGCAGGGAACATGCATCAATTTTTTTTTGTATCAAAATCAAAAGTATAAAGCTTGAGAAAATCAACTGTAATATTAAAACTTTTCTCTTACGTTTTTTTCTCGTGATATTATAGTCACTTAAAGTTAGCGCGCAGCAGCACCCGTCGAAAACGCTCTATATATACAAAACGGTCAACATTTGTGACATCACTTATGCCACGTTTCAGGCGCATTAGTATGGAGTTAGCCAAGAATTTTCAAATATCTCCCTAAATATTGCGTTTAAGTACATATGTGACATACAAAATATTATTTCTTATTTGATAATTATTCTATCCGACTGTTAAGTGCATTATATCCGAAAATGAAAAACACAAAACATAATACATTTTTTTTATTTTTCTGTTCCATCATGTTTTTATACGTGTCCGCAGCGATCAAGCTCAAATTTATCAAAATCGGTGACTTATGCATGTTCCCTATTGAATGCAGTGTATATCATTCTCCTGTCTAGGCCCGCCGTTGCCCAGAGGCAACGGTCGCTACGTCCTACAACATGTGTTAGAGTGGGTTAACAACCAACAGTCCCCCTCAAATGGCTACCTTCTATTCGTTCGCTAACTTAAAAATTAAAGCTAAGCCAAGAAATCTACAATTACGGTGTCGTAGACTTATCAATTCCATACAATACAACAATTATCTGTGATTTACATAAGCCTGCGAGGTGTGACTTGATTGAGTATGGCGGCAGTTCCAAATTGTGATATACTCATCGAAGAGTTCTTAAGATTATCGTATGTTGTATTATTTAAACAACAAACTCAAAAACCATTTTATTATAACCAACATTTCTCTATAAAATAACTCCCGTACGTATAGTATGTACGCCGTCTTATTATGTAACACTAATCCTGCGGCACCGCTGCTGCGCCCGCGCACGCTATGTGTAGGTATACATTGTGATGTTTGTTTGTATGACTGACACCCGGCGAGCGTGTCAATTAGCGCGACACGTGCCAGATAATCGCTAAATACATAAATGCCCCACAAGAATGCCAATCGCTATGTTTGGCATCAACTTCGGCCAATAAACCTGCCAAGATAATAACGCTCATCGTTCTTACTAAAGTCTGTTTACCATACTGTCTTATTTAGTAAACAGTCTTACTAATAAAAATGTTTAAAAAAACAAAAAACCGACTTCAAAAACCTACCTCTAAAAAGCAAGAAATAATATTCGTACTAATAAAAACACGTCTATTGAAGTCGGGTGGGGCTGGAGTACAAATTCCTTTTTTTTTATTCTAAAAGCCCCACCCGACTTCAATAGACGTGTTTTTATAATTACGAATATAATTTTTTGCTTTTTTAGAGGTAGGTTTTTGAAGTCGGTTTTTGTTTTATAAACATTTTTTTTTTAATTTTTAGTGTAGGTACCTTCTGTATTAAGTAGTGTAGGTACATATATATTATTTAGGTAGAAAAATCGCCTCAGCCAAACGTTAGTAATTCGCGGAGAAACATACATGCATACGGGTCAAACTGAGAACCTCCTTTTTTTAAGTCGGTTAAAGAACTACACCTTTTTGAACAAACAAAAAAAAATATCATATTTAGTTCATAAACAAAGAAGTTATACGACTGATCATCGAGGTAGTTTACACAAAATCATATTATTTTCGTGCTTTTTTCAAGATTACTTGAAAAGTACTGAACCGATTTCCAAATTTTAAAAAGGGACCAACTTGGGAGTTTACCTAATGTAATAACTTTTTTTTAAATTTTGAGATTTTTGCATTCACAATGCTATTTTTACACAATACTAAATAATATACTAGAAAAAATACGACTCGCACCAGATCAATACTCAGACGGGAATCGAACCCGCGACCTTTGGATATCCGGTCCAATGCTCTGACCGCTGAGCTACCGAGTCACTAGTGACATCGCCGAATTTCTTCTAGTATATCCTACTCTTACGCTGCAAGCCAGCGTTATTTCACCAATGTGAGGAATTACCTCGACATTCAATTGAAATATCTTTCCAGATATTTGGCAATCGATTCGACTCGCTAAAAAAAAAAAGTGGCCACTTTTAGCAATACAACTTCATTAAACTAAACGACAGACTAGAAAATATAGTTTAAGCGACAAAAAGTACCACAAATCTTATACGGAGTACACTAGAAGAACACAATTCACAATTTCGTCTTTATTTAAGCACTATGTTTTTTTTCATTAGCGGCGCTAGTATAGCGCATAAACGCTCTTAACATCAGTTAATAAATTATTGAACTAACTACAACTATGATTAATTTACGTGATATTATTATTTCTCATTGCTTAGTTTGTGCTCGTTTGTTTACTATTTGCTTGGGCACCTATTTAAAAAATATGTACATACATAATAATATTATGTGAACGGAGCAGCAGGCCAAGTTAGTTATTAAAATGTCGTATTTTCTGCCGGAATATACCGGCAGTCGTTTATCTGATCCATCTGTGAATACGTAATACGCCATAACGGCAACTCAGGCGTAAAGTTAAATTGCCCGACGCCACAATGGCTACGCCGACGATTTCGACCCGAACTTTATAAATACTAATGATGAATACGTTTTGGTAATTATTTTGTATCAGTAAGGTAACGAATACTCGTCCTGCGTAGATTAACCTTATAATGGTAGCTTTATAACGTTTCTTACAAACGAAATTGATTTAATTTGCCAATTTGAATGGGCTAGTTGACAAAATTTCAATAACTGCTTAATATTTTAGCTTATTAGGCATTTTATCGAAAAAAAAGGTTTATTTATTTTTAATCGAGCGTTTACATTAAAAATTTCGTGTTTTAAAAAACCAATTTTAATTTGGTTCCAAAACGCACAAGACTGTCATGGCGTCTTGAATGACGTCACGCCGTGCAAAACAAACAAAAGAGCGATCGTGTCTTCGTACGTTATAGCTAGTTTTTATCGTTTAAAAATGAATTTCTCATATTATAAGTACTGTATAGTGCCCCAGTGTGATAGCACGACTATAAAAACGCCAAACCAGTTATTTATATATGTTCCAAACAATGGAGATATACGGAAAAAGTGGCTAAAACTTGCGTTCGGTTGTGGTTAGGTTGCACTCGGAGTGTAGGTTTGGAACGCACCTCCGGTAGTGATACTCGAAACGTCAAAGACAAGATTGGAGTTTCGCACGGCGTGACGTAACGCTTTCTGATTGGTGTTCACTGTCACGTGACTAAAGGTTGCATTTTACGAAATTTATTTTTTAAAAATATTATTAATCTTTAACGCTTTTAATAATTAAAATTGTTTGTTATTTTCTCCATAATATAATTAATCATTATAAACCCCTATCCATTATATTTATTCTTAATGGAAACAAGCCTATTCTTTTGCGTCACATCCTTACAAGGCTCAATTTTGGAGTCTCTCATCCGTTTGTCTTCCATCTAATTATAGCAGGAAGTGAACTCGATTCTCGTTCGTAAACTTTAATGTGCTCCCTTAGAAGTCGCTGACAAAATAAATAACATGTTTGAAATATTTGCCGATGAATGGCAAAGAAGTCGCTTTTGATCCGCCGCCCGCCCCGTTGCGCCGCGCCCGCCCGGGTAAACACCGTTGTACCCGGCTTCGTTTGATTGTAAGGAATTGGTAAACATTGTGTGAAAAAGAAATTATCTGAAGACTTTTGTGTGGAATTTTGAGTAATAAATACGATACCTTTGAACTACGCGAATTTGTTGTTGGTGGGGTAACGATGTTTTTTTGTAGCTACCTTTTTGAGGAAACGAGGAAATGAATACAGGGAAACGAATATACTGCAAATTGGATTTTTTGTAAATCCTCCAATTCGTAGAGTATTTGATGTCAAGATAATTGTGTCTAAAGAAGTAAATAAGTAACCAAATTTCTTCGATCGTAATTAATTCTTACATTAATGTGTATGAAATTATAATTTATATTTATTTATTATATATCTTCAAGGTCCAAGGTCCAATATCAAAGAAAATAATATTAAAGTGTTATTCATTAATCATTATCTTCTTTCAAACAGGAAAAATTAGCTTCTACAAAAAAGATAAGTTTGATTTTCAGGATTTCCTGAAAACGACTGAACCAATTTCAAAATTTCACTAAATGACACCAACTTGGTAACAAACCTGTTGTAACAGATTTTGACTAAGTAATTTCAATCTGTCTAGCCGTCTTCGAGTACCTAATCCTCTTTTTTTGAAGTCCGTTAAATATGCATGCATGATTAGGAGAACTCTATTGACCTACCAATTGTACTAAACATACCAAAAAACAAAAATTGAATCTCCACGGGACACAAAGGGATGATCCTAAATAAGTAACAAAAGTAAAATATTTACGGGAAACGTCGTTTTCAGAGGGGCAGGTAAAAATAGGCTCCGGGTAGTTCCCAACTTATCCTATTCCCGATTTACCCGGCCTGTTTTCCCCAGTTATACAAAGATTCCCAAACTTTTTGCTCGCTTGGCGAAAACAATATTATAGGGCTACTGCATACACAATACATTATTAAATAGATTCTATACATCAAAATCACATGAACAAAAAGTTTTTAATAATTGTATGGCAACGGTTTGGGTCTTTAGTTAATCGACACCTTATAATCAGCGTATTTTACAGAAATATTGATTCAAAATCAAATTCTTAAGTAACAGAGTGATTATTATCTTTCTCTTAGCCATGAGGGTGATCATCAGATATACTCATTTGGAGGGCATCTTTGACTTGAGCGGAGAGTGCTAACCCTATAGTTACTTAAGAAATTTATCGTTTGTTTATTCAATTCTTTCGACATAATTTTTAAGACAATTTCCGGGAGGCTGCGTCTCCTTGACCGTACTGTCGACCACATCATGTTCAAATCTATTTACTTAGTTATTTGATTATGACTGTTTTAATCAATCACATGTTTGTTTCAAATATTGACAATACCAACGACGTCAGAAATGACGGACTTTGCTATAACTATAAATATAATGTATGTACTTATGTATACTTTCATTAGTTAAGGTACAATATTTATACCATACGTGTAACACCATAATGTATAAATTATTTACGTAGGTGTTTACAACCTTGCTGAATAATTTATTTGTATGGTCATTTTACATTCCAAGAATAAGAGATAATATCTTTGTTATTTGTAGTCACTTCAATAACTTTAAAATAAAAATTATCCTTTACCAACGGTCAGTCCACACAGAACTTAAGTAGGTACCTAATAATGGTGGCAAAAATTATTAACTGTGCTTCCTGACGTGGCGTTGACTGTACCCGGAGCTTTTTATCGTCTGATTAATTTCCGGCAAGCTCCGGCCCCGGGGTTGCTAGTTTTAAACTTCGCGCTCTGCGATTAAATATAAATCCCCGACTAACATATTTTAAGGGAAACTTCCGATGTTGGACGAAAAAGTTTACTCCAATTTATTTGTGCTGGACATAAAAACACACTTTGGAAAAATACCTGTCCTAAAATTCGTAATAATATTTTTTTATGCACAACGGGGTAGTGCTTGGCCTTCACCGCGCAAGGCGCAATACACCCGGAATCCTCATCACTGAGGAACTGGCTATTTTACCTCTAACTGCCGGAACACAACAATTTTTAAATTGTTGTTATGGCGTCAGACTTAGGTAAGATGGTGATAGCTAGCCAGGCAGACTTGAAATTAAGCCCTACCACCAACCAAACCGAGTACAAATTATATCCCCTCTGGAAATCGAACCCGCGACCCCTGCATCTTGCACGGGTGGGCAAACCACTAGACCACAGAGGCGGTTAATAACGGTAACTTCACATATTATTATATTCTAATTTAAATAATGATCCAGGTAGTTATCTATAAAGCTTCAAGCTTTCGACAACGTAGTTGAGTGGTTTTTACGTCGGTTTTCAAGGTGTCGCCAACTCGGAGGTCCCGGGTTCGATCTCCGGTTGGGTCATTTCACATTCCAAGAATAAGAGATAATATCTTTGTTATTTGTAGTCACTTCACACTGAGAAAAATGTCATTTTGGGGTAATCTTAAAATATCGTGGCGTACGTTTAAATTAAGTGCGTTGTCCTAAAATAAGGAAATAATAGGTTTATATTACGCTATCTTGAAACGTGTTATGATGTAGTCGAATTATATGGTTAAATAAGGCAATATTATGACACTTATCATCGTAAAAATTGGTCATCATAAATAATATTATCTTCTTAATATTATAACACTATGTAATAGAAAATAGCCCACTGTCCTATAAATATGTATGATAATCTATAAATAAGATTATAATTCTAAATCACAATGAAAGTGCCACCTTCCATAAAAAGATGTCATAGTATTTGAGAAGAAGCATCTCTAGAATACGGTGACGTCCCCTTATAGTAGTATGATAAAATTATGTGCTAGTTCCTTTTATTTTGAGATTACCTTCACTTAAAATATAAGGAATTGGCATCAAAATTTAAAATGAATCCTACAAAAATACGATTACAGAAACTTATTTAAGAGTTTTGGCCAAAATATTATATCGTAAAAATTGGTCATCAAAAATAATATTATCTTCTTAATATTATAACATTATGTAATAGAAAATAGCCCACTGCCCTACAAATATGTATGATAATCTATAAATAAGATTATAATTCTAAATCACAATGAAAGTGCCACCTTCCATAAAAAGATGTCATAGTATTTGAGAAGAAGCATCTAGAATACGATGACGTCCCCTTATAGTATCAAAATTAAAATGAATCCTACAAAAATACGATTACAGAAACTTATTTAAGAGTTTGCATCAATTTTTGTATGATTCCTAAAAAATACGATGACAGCACGTAAATTCATCGTTCATTTACTCATCGACTTGTCGTTCGTTTTGTATATTCTCTCCATTCAGTCAGTCGAAGTCGCAGAGTCGCAAGGACAGTTTTTAGCGTGTACAGAATTTATTTATATTTGACAATTTTTTTAAATGTGAGTGAGTGCAAAGTGCAATACTTATGGATAAAGCAACTCATGACTTGCTAAAATAATGGAATCTAGCTCAATACTTATATACAACGTTTTGAAGGTAAGTTGCCAAGCCTATGTTGTGCGCGTGCACACTTTATTGGGGGGGAAGAAAATTAACTTTTTATATAAAACGTATCATTTTGGAGGGCAAAAAACGTATTTGGGGTAAATTTTAATTTTCTCTTCATATAAAGTGTACTTATCATTTGAAGGAAAAAAACAAATGATCATATTATTGCCATTGAAATGGACCTAAAACATTGAATTCTTATCACAAATTACATGTTTGATTTTAGCTTAAAATCCGGCGGTCTCGACAGCTTCGAAGCTCAGCAGAAGCTGAACACCACAAAGCACAAGTTTCTTCGCAAAAAAATAACAGACACACTAGCAGTTTGTGACGGTAAGGATTTATGTAATTATTCTGGTCTGTCCTCGTTTGACAAAAAAATAAATTAATAATAATGTGTAGTGTTATATACAATAAGCATTTTTTTTTCCAGATACAAAACCAGAGACTAAATTTCATTGCTGTCATATTACTCCTCGGTTGCTTATTTAACATACCTCCTGCGGCTCCTGCCCGTCGCTCCAGGAAAGATTGGCAAACATCACGAGCAGAAATCTTGGAAGGATTTGACGGAGACGGTGGGTGTAACCCACAGTATCTTGCAGAATGCTGGGTGGTTCTTATCTTAAGTCATTGAAAGCGAATCATGATTTTACTTATTAAATTATTTTGCATATTTTATGGATTTTCCTAAAGATTGTTCTTAGTGTCATGAGTATAATTAGGTACTTAAGTAAGTTGTGACATGCTAAATAGGTATTTATTTTTAACTATGTAAATTATTTTTGACTGACAAATACTGTGATTGTTATAAGCATAAAGGTACGGGATTATAAGCATGGTGTATTAAGCCGAAAGGGGGGCAATGTACTCATCCATTAAATAACTTTTACTATCGGGTAAACTCTGAAATCGAAAAAAACTGCTGCTACTTAAGGCGGTTGTATGACCGAAAGTGGCGCCCTCAGAGGTTTTTATTTAATAAGTTATTAATAGAAAATTATTTTAATAATGTTTATCGTGGAGATTTTAGGGCCCTTGGTCTAGTACTTTTAGAAGGTATCACTACATGCCCTCGTAGTCATTCGTAGAAGTAGATAGCAAATGTGTCAAAAACGGCCACTTTTAGCAGTTTTGCTATCTACTTCTAGCAGTGACAACGAGGGAATGTAACGATACCGTCTAAAAATACTAGACTGTGGGCCCTAAAATCTCCACGATAAATATTTTTAAAATTGTGTATTAGAATTATAATATTAAATATAATTCACCGCTGCAACACTTTCGCTCAGGGCACCACCTTAAGCTCAGGGCAGTACCTATTATGTGCTCAATTTGCGAATAAGTAGGTACATTATTTTTGGTGTCTTTTTTTCTGTTGTACAATACATTTATTAATAAATAATTACTTATATAAAAGTAAAAAAAAATATTGTAAAAATTAACGTTACTTACTTTCAAAAAGAAATATTGATATTGCAATAATTAAAGTTACTTTCAAAAATAAATAAAATTACTCTTGATTACTATTTCTGTTTTTTTTATACTCGTGTCTTCCTGTTCTCTTTAAGTTTTTAATGCAATTGCATATTGCCAAGTTATGAAGGTACCTATTACTTTTTCTATATTTCACATGCTTTAAATTGTTATTTTTTACTTATGCGTGATCCTCTTTTTTTAAGTATTTTAGGAATGTGAATTAGGTAAGAAAGAAGTAGTAGGTACAGTCATCTTTAGATATATTGTAGCAAATAAGGTGACTCATATCCTTAGTTAAGTCCAACCAATTAAAATAGTCTTTTCTTGTGTTTTGGGTAAGATCCTACAATTTAGCAACGATTTTCTCATATCTCCGGTTATATCCTATTACTTTACGTACCTACTATTTATTATTAGGTACATCCTCTTACCTTGGGTTATCCTAGTACAGGCGCCATCAGATATACTGTAGCAGAAAAGGTAATCAAATACTTCTGAACAGTTTAAAATATCAATAAATTCCATACACTTCGTTTACAATTTGTATGGAATTTATTGATATTTAAACTTTTCAGAAGTATTTGATCACCTTTTCTGCTACAGTATATCTGATTTCGACTGTACTAGGATAACCCAAGGTAAGAGGATGTAATAATAAATAGCACGTAAAGTAATAGGATATAACCGGAGATATGAGGAAATCGTTGCTAAATAGTAGGATTTAACCCGAAATACGAGAAAAGTATATTTTAATTAGTAGGACTTCACTAAGGATATTAGGAAGTCACCAATAAATAGTAGAAAACAACCGAATATATGAGGAAATAATTTCTAAATAGTAGGAAAAATATTAGGACCTAACTGGAGATATGAGGAAGTCATCAATAAATAGTACGAAAAACAATAGGACATAACTTGAGATATAATGAAAGAATATTATATTTTTTTGACATAAGAGGATGTCATCGAGAAATAGTAGGAAAAATAATAGGATATAACTCGATGTATAATGACAGTAACCATAAGTAGTAGGAACGAGCATACAATTTTTTATATTGTAGGACGAGCATACAATATAAAATATATTGTATGCTCGTCCTACCAAAGGTATGGTGACATGTCATCTTAAATACCGTTATCATCAGCAACAGTAGTATCATCGTACTTTTTGGTGATATCAGTATACTCCGTGCTTTAAGTGAATCCATCTTATTTTAATCTGAATTCACGTCATTTATGATGGGCATTTTTCTCAGTGCAATAACTTTAAAATAAAAATTATCCTTTACCAACGGTCAGTCCACACAGAACTTAAGTAGGTACCTAATAATGGTGGCAAAAATTATTAACTGTGCTTCCTGACGTGGCGTTGACTGTACCCGGAGCTTTTTATCGTCTGATTAATTTCCGGCAAGCTCCGGCCCCGGGGTTGCTAGTTTTAAACTTCGCGCTCTGCGATTAAATATAAATCCCCGACTAACATATTTTAAGGGAAACTTCCGATGTTGGACGAAAAAGTTTACTCCAATTTATTTGTGCTGGACATAAAAACACACTTTGGAAAAATACCTGTCCTAAAATTCGTAATAATATTTTTTTATGCACAACGGGGTAGTGCTTGGCCTTCACCGCGCAAGGCGCAATACACCCGGAATCCTCATCACTGAGGAACTGGCTATTTTACCTCTAACTGCCGGAACACAACAATTTTTAAATTGTTGTTATGGCGTCAGACTTAGGTAAGATGGTGGTAGCTAGCCAGGCAGACTTGAAATTAAGCCCTACCACCAACCAAACCGAGTACAAATTATATCCCCTCTGGAAACCGAACCCGCGACCCCTGCATCTTGCACGGGTGGGCAAACCACTAGACCACAGAGGCGGTTAATAACGGTAACTTCACATATTATTATATCTATAAAGCTTCAAGCTTTCGACTGAGTGGTTTTTACGTCGGTTTTCAAGGTGTCGCCAACTCGGAGGTCCCGGGTTCGATCTCCGGTTGGGTCAATTGTCAATTTAGAAAAACGAGCTTTTCTATATTGGCTCAGTCAGGTCTAGGTGTTTGTAGTTCCACTGTTGTCTCTGATTTCCATAACACAAGTGCTTTAGCTACTTACTTTAGAATCAGAGCAATTTTGTGATGTTGTGAGACCTAGTGTTCTTTGGTATTTTGCTAAGTGTTTTTTAGTAACTTACCAAATTGCTTACCTAAGTGCATTTCTACAAGCACACCACATAGGGTGATATTTATATTATAGGGTGATACAATAGCAGTGATATTTACAGGGTGTTTGGAAATAGCCTTATGAACCCGAATATTATGGTAGATAGGGACCATCAAACGACATACAATTGCTGTTTGACAGATTGACAACAAAATGCTGTTTTTTTCGCAATTTCAGAGTTGGTCCCATAGTGAAAGTTGTTATGTTACCATATTCGGCTTTATTAAGGCGATTTCCATACACCCTATATAATAAAAATGCTTTTTTTTTCTTATTATTCTTAAATTCTCACAATAATAAGATTGGCGCCACATTAGCTTGCGTTAGCGACGCTGCGACGCTCATAAATAAATTGTAGCTTACGAAATAAATATAAAGTTTCATGGCCAAAAACCTGTCGTGCACCTTCGTCTGCTAATCGATTTTGAGCTTTATTGGTATTAGCAAACGGTGTAGGGCATACGCCCTATAACTGTACCGTGCCCGATACGGCGCCAAGAAAGGTCGTGGCTGTAGAACGTAACCGCTCGCTGCTATGAGAATAAAAAGTTAATATCTTTCACGGTGCTTCTTATTATTTATTTTTTTATAATAGATAGGCAAGCACTGACCGATAGCACGCCTGATGGTACCTTGAAGGCCCCCAGATTAAACCTATCAGGAAACACAGGCTCAGGCAAGGAGTTCCACTCTCTAGGGCAGGGATGCACAGACTGCGGCCCGCGGGCCACATGTGGCCCGTCGGCAATATGCTAGTGGCCCGCCAGCAAAAATATTCCCTCGTTCATATGAAAATCTTTTTTTTGGCTTTTTTATGTTTTTATGTTGTGCTGGTGGCCCGCCATTAGTTTATCATTTGCCCAAGTGGCCCATGGTCTCCATAAGTCTGTGCATCCCTGCTCTAGGGGGACGGATGATAAAATTTGAAGCAAAACCCTTTGTGTTGGAATATCACCAAAAACCGGTGGCGCTGATTCGTATGTCTGGTTTTCCGATGGAAGAAGGGAGATGGCGGAATTAGGTTGTGGGATTCTACTGCACACTCGCCGAAATGTATATTACAAAAAAGATTATCGTTGCCGATGAGCTTTCTGGCCTCCGCTCAATGGATTCAAGCGTCTGGAGCTGGTATTTAGCGGATGCCCATAGATGGGAACAGTACCTACTCCATATAATTATTATACAGGGGTTACATAAGTCAAAGTTTTTAAAACTAAGTTCTCTTCAATCGTACATTTTTCTCTACTTATTTTTTTTATCTCGTTAATTAGTAATCGTTATTAAAATTAAATAACTACAATGTCCAACATATAATTTTAACGAATCGTGAGTTCGTGAACCGTTACGTTCTCAGTTCACTTAGCGCACTTTCTTCTTGGCGCCACCGCTATGGACCATTAGAAAGGTTCCGGTAACATCAGCTATTTAGACCCTTATGATTCCTTGGATAAAGTCGAAATTCCCCCGGCAGATGGCGTTGATATATCAGCTGATTTATTGGGCTGGCCTGCCTGGGCCGGGTTTTTGCCCCGGCCCTTGAGCGTTAGTTTCTTGGTACCGGCCATATAGTTGTACTACTTATTTCTTACTTGTTATAAAGTATTTCGTGAGAAAAGGCGCTTAGGATCTGCCGTTGACTGTGCAAAATCAGCTAGTGTGTACTAGGGTTGATAAGAGAAAATTACCACAGAACATAAAAAACACTGATAGGTATGTGGACAAGATACTGTTCACTAATCAAAGGATCTAGTGAACAACATATTAAAAATATACAGGGTTTTTGTAAAACACCAATAACCTCGCAAGTAGATTACTAACATCATAAATATACAACAACATTTTGTTCTACAACTTTTCCGAAAACTGACAAAAAAAATCGACTCTTCATACAAATGTCCCGAATAGCTGATGGAGTTTTGTATGAAAAGTCGATTTTTTTTGGCTGTTTTCGGGAAAGTCGTAAAACAAAATTGTACAACAACCCTGTATATTTTGTAGGTATATCATTGTTATGAAAACCAGCCTTCTACTTAGTACGACAACATTTAAGACCTTGATTAATTTGTTTTAATCAAAGATTTAAGACCGTTTTTTTTTAAATTCAATAGTTATATTTCAATACCAACTATATTATAAACTTTATACTTAAACGAAACAAAAACTAATAAAACTAAAACATAAATAAAACTAATTACCAAAGTACTTTCAATAAAACCGCAATTTATTCGTTAAAAAGTGTTATATTTTATATTTTTTTTAGAATAAAATTTTCCTAAGTGTAAATTTAAGTCACAATTTTTTATTTTGAAAATAGTTTTAATCTTCACCTTTCCAAAAACACCGTTATATACAAGAACTCAAGAACAACTTCTATAAAGTGGTCACCTATTAAATATGATAGACGTTTCCCAGAAGCTCTGGACAGACCATCTCATAAAGGTAACAGTTCTGATGTAACCCACTTGCACCCGATTTATCAGTAAACTGGCCGGTAACTGGCCGGCTGCAGTTAACTTCTGGATTAGAAATTATATCCGCTGGCTATCACAACGGTACATAACTCTTATGAAATCAAGTAGTTAATTTGTATAAGATGTTTGTAATATTGGTTCCGAAACTTATATTAATTCTGAAAGGATACTAGCAGAGAACAAGTCTGTTACTTTTTGATACCATTCAGAATTTTCGTGATTGAATAAAATCATTATTGTTTATTAATCGAAATCGAAAAAGAAGAAAAATTAAAATAATCGAATAGCTAGGTAGAGACGACGGCACAGCATATACATGATGACCTTGAGGCCGTATTTATCCCCTACGTTATAAAAAATATTTTGCAATTCGACTGTTTAACATGATGTGCTGTCATGTGTACATAATAAAGAACTTTAAATCTCGAGCTCCTCCGTGCTTCGGAAGGCACGTTAAGCCCGTGGTCCCGGCTGCATTTGCAGTCGTTAACACCCACCAATCCGCAATGGGCCCGCGTGGTGGGTTAGGCACCCATAAGGAAGGCCTGTGCCCCAGCAGTGGGGACATTAAAAAATGGCTGATGGACATATAAAAGCCTTACCTTCAGAGTTGAAGGTCGCGAATGGGTTGGCCTACAATACCATAGCACGTACCTATGTAGGTACTTATGTAACGTAGTCATACGGTTTTGATGTCACGTAGAATATTGCTTTCCGGGCTGAACCGGGCTGTGTACGTCACCCTGGGTGGTCCACACACAGGTGTGAGCTCGCGAGACACTTGATACATTGTGTGACCCAATGAATAATAGTGACACATTTCACAACTATGTTAAATAGTGAAATGACCGAAGTAGCATCTTCTGTTCAATTATCCTTACTAATAATCCTTACTGCGAAATTCCGTTTGTTTGTTTGTTACGCCTTCGTCTTAACTACTGAACTGATCACCATGAAATTTTGCATACACGTTGTCAGGGTTACAGAGAAGGACATAGGGTAACTTTCATCCCGAAAAAAGGATTGTTCCTGAAAGATAGCAAAAAAACCTTCCACGCAGACGATGTCGGGGGCGGCCGCTAGTAATATAAAACCGGAAGTAAGTTTGTTTGTTTATTTATTTGTTTGTTACGCCTTCACGTCATAACTACTAAACCGATCATCATAAAATTTTGCATAATGTTGTCAGGGGTACAGAGAAGGACATAGACCAAGAAGGACAAGGACCTTTCAACCCGAAAAAATTGTAGTGTTCCCGAGGGTTAAAGAAATAACTGACCACGCAAACGAAGTCGTGGGCGGTCGCTAGTCTATAAAATAGCGTGTTGATGATTTCATGAATATGATATTATACTCGCTAGGCGATTGCGTAAAGTCAATCGTATTCATTTGACAGTTCATATAGTATCATAATATATGTCATCCCATACAAATTGCAGCCGATGGAATACGATGTGAACTGTCAAATGAATACGATTACCTTACGCAATTCCACCCTCGTATGCTTTTGTTTCGCAATGCTATTGGATAATATGCCATTATTCTATTCCCTTGCTCCTATGTTTCCTCTTGTTATGTCGATAAGTCTGTATGACCTTCAGCTGACTATACTCACACATATCCATTTTATCGCCTGCTTTCCTCAAACACCGGTCTTTGCCATAAAACAGTGGATAAACAAACGTTAACCACGATTTGGAATCGCGCCCGTCTATCGCGCGAGTTATTAAAACCTCCCCATAAACCGAGTGTTTAGGCTCCAGAAATAGCATTTTAAGGCCATTCGGTTGGCGATGGAGCCGGGCGCTAACCGCCAGTAACGTTTACTGCTCGTCAACTAATGACAGCTGAGTGGAGCCGGCCTAAACAAAGGACTCTTAAAATTTTACCACGCCTGAGAGCACATTACGAGTATTATCTGAGCGCAATTGAACAACGCTACAAGATTTCCCTTTTAGCCGATTTTCCTTGAAGTAATCGGTGAAGATAATAAAGTATTTAATCTTAGCCACTTTTAAGTATTCAGTGGGTATTTAATGTCTTTGCGTATATAATATAAGCTTTTTGTCCTAAGTAAATTTTATAGTGATCTAGCCCGCGACTTCGTACGCGTGGACTTATCTCATGAATATCTTAGGTACTTATCATTTTTACCAGTCGTAGACTTAATTCACCTGAGTTAAATCCCCTGGGTGAATTAAGTATACTTATTATATTAGTATATCACTTATAATCTCACTTTATTGGTTTTAGTTAGTATACTTAATGCACCTAGGTGAATTCAGTATAAGTAAGTACTCATAAGAATACTTAAGTCACCTATTTTAACGAAGACAGCTTTTGTAAATCATTAAGTTTTCGAAGGAAAACCCTGGCAAACTCATCAAAATATGAAATATTGTAAGGGTTCCGTACCAATATGGTAAAAAGGAACTCTTATGGTGTGACTCAGTCTGTCTGTCTGTCTGTCACAGCTGAATATCTCTAGAACTACTAATGTTATCAACTTGAAATTTGGAATAGTTTAAGATGACGTTTGTCCAACGATTTTGCAAATAAGAAAGAAATAGAAAAATAAATATTTTTTTTACAACAGGGACCAAAAAGGGGTCTTAATAATTTTAAGTGAAGCGACTAGAACATGTGGAGTATCATTATGAAAGAGCGCTGTTTGCACATTTTAAATCATGTTTTTTTTAGGTAGATAGTAGTTTATGTAAAAATATTACAGGAAAAATAAAACGATTTCTCAATATAACACACTTTTTTAGAATTTCAAAAAACAAACAAAAATTTTATAGTCAACAGATGGCCCTGACCGAAGAAAAAAAAATTTAGTTCTACTATCGGTCAAGAGATGGCGCTGGCCTAAGAAAGAAAAATAGTTCCACTATCGGCCAAGAGATGGTGCTGACCTAATACTGCAATAATAATTTATTATTCTACAGCACTGCATATAATGGTACGGAAACCCTCGGTGCGCGAGTCCGACTCGCTCTTGACCGGTTTTTATTATTATTTGGAAGCATTTACACAACACTTTTTCAATCAGTCAGTTAGTCGTTCCTACTAAACTCATACAACTCAAACTATAATTCCATCGATATCTAAAGGCACAATGCTTGTTGTTTTCATACGTTTTGTGTTGATTCAATCTCGGCGGCGATTCCCACCCCAACGCATTTACGAGTCGCAGTAATATCGCATACGCGAGATGCTCGCCACTCAAAATAAATATATTATCAGAATGGAGTCGTTTGCTTGCGCCGCCGCCGCCCGCCCTGCGCCCGCCGCACGCCGTGGGCGGACTACAATATTGCATATGAAATGGCCATTTCTCGAGCCCCTTCTAATTACTGCGCCAGAACCAACGCTTTGTTTACATTATTGAGGTTCAAAAGGACACGAGGGAGATCTTGTTTATTTGCAATATTTTCACATGTTTATTAGTTAACTAGCTGCCGCCCGCGGTTTCACCCGCGTGGTTCCCGTTCCCGTGGGAATATCGGGATAAAAGTATTCTATGTTTTAATCTAGGATATCTACTATCTGTGTGCCAAATTTCAACCAAATCCGTTCGGTAGTTTTTGCGTGATTGAGGAACAAACATCTAAACCCACAAACTTTCTCATTTTTAGGGTTCCGTACCAAAACGGTAAAAAGGAACCCTTATGGTGTGACTAAGTCCGTCTGTCTGTCACAGCTGGATATCTCGAGAACTACTAATGGTATCAACTTGAAATTTGGAATAGTTATAGATGACCTTTGTCCAACTACTTTGCAAATAAGAAAGAAATAAAAAAATAAATAGTTTTTTTACAACAGGGACTGAAAAGGGGTCTTAAAAATTTTAAGTGGGGCAACTAGGGCATATGGAGTATCATATAAAAGAGCGCCATTTGCAGTTCAAAACATTTTTTTCTTTTTTTTTAGGCCACATAGTTTTCGACTTATGATGAAAAATGTAAAAAAAATACCGTCCCCCCCCCCTTTATCTCCGAAGTTTGCAAAGAGAAAAATCTGAAAAAATTCTATGTGATAGTAGTTTATGTAAAGATTACAGGAAAAATAAAACGATGTCTCAATATAACACACTTTTTTTGAAATTCAAAAAACAAACAAAAAATTATTTAGTTCCTCTACCAGTCAACAGATGGCCCTGACCTAAGAAAAATTTATTTAGTTCTACTATCGGTCAAGTGATGGCGCTGGCTTAAGAAAAAAATAGTTCCACTATCGGCCAAGAGATGGTGCTGACCTCATACTGCAATAATAATTTTATTATTATTATTAAAACCGACTTCAAAAAACCTACCTCTATAATATTCGTAATAATAAAAATACGTCTATTGAATTCGGGTGGGGCTGGAGTACAAATTCCTTTTTTTATTCTAAAAGCCCCACCCGACTTCAATAGACGTATTTTTATTATTACGAATATTATTTCTTGCTTTTTAGAGGTTGGTTTTTTGAAGTCGGTTTTTTGTTTTTTTTTAAACAATTTTTTATTTTTAGTGTAGGTACCTTGTAGGTAAGGTATATAATATATGTAGAAAAATCGGCTCAGCCAAACGTAAGATAATCGCGGAGAAACGTACTTAAATACGGGTCAAACTGAGAACCTCCTTTTTTAAGTCGGTTAAAAAAATACACTTAAGATATCCCTCTTCCAACAAAAAAATTATTATCTTATTCAGTTCATAAACAAAGAAGTAATACGACCAATCATCGAGGTAATTCACACAAAATCATACTATTTTCGTGCTTTTTTCAAAATTACTTGAAAAGTACTGAACCGATTTCCAAATTTTAAAAAATGGAACCAACTTGGTAGTGTACCTAATGTAATTACGTTTGAATCATTTCAATCGGTACAGCCGTCTTCGAGTAATCGGTGGACATACACAAAAAAAAAAACAAATATACAGACGAACATAGAACCTCCTCCTTTTTGGAAGTCGGTTAAAAAAGCAAATAGACATTGAAGGCAAAATGACCAAAACGACGAATGACAAAAATGTAAAATGACTAAAACGCAAAATGCCTAAAATTCAAAATGACTAAAGAGCAGAATGACTAGAATTCAAAATGACTAAAATGGAGAAGGATTAAACCTGCTGGTATATTGTAGATGCTTGCGACCCAAGAAACACAATATTATCATTCAGCTAAAGTGAAAGGAAAATCCACACAACGCGTATTATATCATAGCTATTAACTTTAACACAGCCTTTTTCAACCCCAACAAAACTCAGCGTCGTTTCGCAAATAAAACTATTTTGATATCTGCGAGGAAGAATGCCCGAAGAAATATGGTCCCCTTTATGGGAACTACGCCGCGTCATAAACAGGGGTCCCGGGGAGCCGCCAGGATACTGAATCCAAATGGGTTCATTCCAGGCCTCCAGAATTCTGAACGAATCACTCGTATAAATGTTTGCGGGAATATTCACGAAATTCGTTATGGCATATTGTTAATGAAAGGGGTGGCTACGGAAATACTGTTTATCGTACGTAAAAGAACTTTTCCATATCTTATGGAACGATGCATTTTATATGAAGATTTTTTTTAATATAGATTTTTTTTCTTTATTTTGTTTAGGAACTTTGTTTTTTAAAAACATGTCAGTTCCATCGAACCAGGGGGCCTATTACAAAAATAACGCAACGCAACGGTAACGCAGTCACTTGGCCACGATAATCGTGCGCAGTTCGTCGGTTGTAGATATAACAAACATTTTGAATTTGGCTAACGTTGTCCATAGACTATTGAACGAATGATGTCGGATATTCTAGAGAAAAACTGCCAAACTTACGCAATCACTTCGCGATATCGCATACGCAAGTGCTTTGTAATAGGAAACAATCAAAACGAAGCACGGACGCAGCTGCGTGTATCGCATTAAACTTTTCGTAATAGACCCCAGAATAATACAAACAGCACAGAGTAAGTGCATTAGTGTATTATCTAAATTATCAAAAATCAGACAAGGATAGTACTATTCTAACTACTTTTAGTTTCACATTAGTTTTCGACCAAACAATTATTGAGAAATACCAACGCACCAACGCAGTGACCCGTCTCTGCCCGGAGCAACTATTCGACAAGTTGGGTCCGATCGTCCCCGCCGGGCCCAATAATGGTCCGTATTAATTAAACATGGTCCCGCAGATGAAATCCCGAACAGGCGACCCTCCTGTGTTCCGAATAATTACGCAATCGATAAGTTGCTCGCTAGGCTCTTTTATATACGACCTAGTTCTATTATTAACTTAGTTAACACTTGTGTAGGTCTAAGGTAAACTTAGTCGCTAAATGGACAGGATAGGGCGCAGTAAATTTCAGAAACTTTGACTACGCTCGATATCTTCATAAATATATCGTATACTAAATTATTATTCAGTCAATTTGTAATAGAGCAATCCAGATTGCAAAATATCTTCTAAAATCTTATGATGTATCACATAATTTCAAAAATATTTAGTTGTCTAAAATAGTTATGATTGCAAATATTCCACAACCCTTCAAATAAATTAGCTGTCACATCCGGGTCTCTCGCTTTCATTCCGCAACAAAGCTTGTCAGACAACCGAATAGTTGTAGCTACGCAAATTACTTATTAGAATACGGGCGCCGGCGTCCGGTCCGTCCGGCGCTATATTGATAGTTCTAACGATTCCTTGTCGCAAACGTGGATACAACCAAAATAATGTTGTATGGAGGACAGTGAAGAGGGCCGCAGGCTGGTTACATACACACGTTTAAGTTGTGACGACTCTACGCTAAGCTGGAAGGAGATCCAACGCAGACAATTAAGACTCCGCGCTGGACACTATCCATCGGCAAAATTTGCATTTCTAATGAAAAAAGTACAATCTGACAAATGTTCAACGTGCCAAAAAGTTGAGGACGTGCAACATTTGCTGATGGAGTGTGTCAGAAACAGCAATGAGAGGCAGCTTTTAATAAACAAATACAATTTAAACACCTTAGATATTGGCCTTGTTCAAAGTATTTTGTCAGATCCACGATCAGAAACTGCAAAAAGACTTTGTCACTTGGTTACGGTTTTGCAATAGCTACCTCTCCTTTGAAAGAATAGTATAAGGTCACGATGGGGTTGGCATGTCTAAAAGATAAAAACCCCGGTAATTTTCATCTAGATTAAAAAAAAAAAAAAACGCAGACAAATTATTCTAACAAGGGACCCGCTTGGACAGCAAGTAAGTGGAACATTATATCCCGATTTTCTTTACACCCAAAGTGAATAGGCATACTCTGAGTGAGCTAACTCCATTGTATATCATAGTAGGTATGCTACCTTGGCATAGTTTTCGAGCTAGATTGGGATCCAGAGTAACCCATAAAAAAGTCAGTTGCTACGACTTCTACAACTACAATAGTAACATCATTGTTGTCAGTACAAAGATTGCAATTTCAGAGTTGCAATAAAGATTTTAATTCTTATTGAAAGTGTTTTCTTAAAGAATAAACTGTAAGAACAGAAACTTCTCTTTGACACCGCACTCAAAATTGTTGTTTTTGCTCATGAGCATCACGCTACGGGCTACGAGTTACGACGCATTATTACTACAACTACGAAGTTCGTAGCGGGGCGAATCTACGGGCGTTTTGAACGGCGTCATTGTCCTCGACATTAAAATTGTCATGATAGTGGGACATAACGTATTATCGTTACTGCGCACGGGGACAGAATTTTCTTACTTTATGTAATGAAACTACAATAATAACGGTGAATCACTTTTACTTTCTCCACAGGAATACACTATGATTATTATGAACTAGGTTATAGCAACAGTTCGTTAGCATTTTTCCCTAACTACTTCTTTTCCCGACGGTTGAACAGTGACTGAGCTCGCAACTGACTTTCGTTCACCGTTGCGCCGCCTATCCCCACTCCTTACCTCCCCATTCCACTACAAATGGCGGGAAAATATGGCGGGAAACGGTGTTGCCAAGCTATTAAACTAAAATACTACTATTTTATCATTTCAATTTGACTCAAAATCATAACAATAAAATGAATAATTTACTATCAAACGACAAAACGTCACATTCGTCCATCCTGACCTCGTGCATGTCCTCGTGCACGGTCAACTCAAAACATTCTAACGTCACATTCGGCCAGTTGTATGTTAACTTATACCGCATTTGATTTAACAAATTTAATTGGTTTGACTTATTGTTATAATTTAATTTTGTGGATTAATTAATGCTAAAAGAGAGAATCTACTGAATCTACCACCATTTCACAAAATGTGAGGCCACTCCAAGAAAGAAATGGCTAAAGAAAACTTGGAGAGGGTTGTCGACCTCAGTCTTTTATATTTGATAATTTATTTTCTTTATTTATACATTTGCACTACATGAGATTTATAACTGCTAAGTAGATCTTAAAGTAACTACTTATCGCATGCACCTTGACGGGCATAGCAACGTGAAAGAGAGGGGCAGACATTTAAATATTCTTATCATTAAAATATTCATTACCAGAATAATAACATTTAGTTAGTAACAGATGTTTTAATGAATTTATGAACTTATTAATTTTTGGTTCGGCTTTTAGATTTTATAGTAATTTATTATAATATTTTTTTTTTTCTGACATCGAGTAAGGACCCGAATTATGTTAAGTTAAATTAGATGTAGTTTGCACAAGAGTATTTTTATATCGCGGGACATTGTGACGAGGCGCGTCTATAGTTTTAATATATAGATTTGGATGTTTCCCAACAAACTTGCACATTTCTAAATAGTATAAGCAGAGTAATGTTAAAATTTTTAAATTTTTAAAATGGGGTTGCATTTACAAGAGGAACTAACTGTTGTAAATTATTGCGCCTAGTATGATCATCAGACCATAAAGCTATGACATTTTGAAAGCCAGTAATATTGTGACACAAACATTAACTCTAGAAAATCTTGAAAAATATATTACATTACCATATTTTTTTTTTACAATAAGCAATCAAATTCTTTATGTACTACAACATTTCTTATTAGTTCTTTCTACTAAATCATGGATTTTATTATAAAATTTAATAAGAGATAAGTACAAAAAGTAGATATAACAGTCGACGGCGCGCCATCGCCGGGGTACCACGAAAGGGTAAACAAATTCAATCACAAATTGTAGACTTTTGACAGATAACCTGACGTGTTGCCAACTACATAACTCAAATTATCAATGGTATCAACTTATTAAACTTCCAATAAGTCTTACAGTTTCTTATAGTAGGTACCTATACAATTTCAATTGACTATTATCTACTAGCTATGCAAAATGCAAGGTAATAATAATAGGTAATAGTATTATAATTAAAGTTGTGTTGCAACAATCATTATAAGTCAATGATATTCATTGTTATAAATATTATTTTTATTTATTTCACAACCCACAGCATGAGCTATGTACTTATAGGTAATATTTAATTTAGCTAGGCTATACTACAACTACCTACTTTAACAGGTTCTGAATAAGATTGAAATACATTTGATAAATCAATGCATAGGAATTCTGGTCCGTTTCTATGTTCAACCAGATAATTGCAGCTGAAACCTATTAGCCGTCGCAGCCTGTTGTTGTCGTGTCACAAAAACTAAGTTCAACGAACAGTTGTTTCGATCCATCCACGCGTCGCACACCGCGCCACACTCGCATTAGCGACGTGTAACGCATCGGCATCTTGTCAGATGCAATATGTTTCTGAAATATATAAAACATAATCGACAGTAACCGTCCCTAAATCATAGGACAAACGTCATCAAAATAAAACATCAGGTTCAAAAGGAAAAATATTTGAATCTATTCATAAGAACAGCTTCATTGTGAGATAAGAGACACTAATACCACAGTACATACAAATTCACATAATTATGTACAAAATGATATTTAGTTGCATTGTTACTAAAACATTAATTTTTCCTGTCAATTTATTCATTTTATTCCACAATTTGTGGTTCTCTTGCACTTTATTATGTAATGTGCTCAGTTTTAGTAATTGTTAATGTCTATGCTCGCGGGACTACCGTTTGCCGCTATGTGGACACGGCCTGTCAAGATATATATATTCAGGGCTACCGTTTGCCATAGTGTGGACACGGCCTGCCAAAAATTCAAGCTAAAGCTATCAACTGAGGACACACATGGCCCATACAATACGACACACTCGGCCGCTTAACCGGTATACTTTAGGATACACATGACCCATAGACGCGACACACTTGGCCGCTTACTAAGTACTACCCTTAACGCGACATACTTGGCCCATAAGCGCAACATACCTAGTCGCCTAAAAACTACAAATAGTTTATATAGTAGTAGCTTACACACTGCTATGTACTTAACATTGTAAGACTTATTTTCTCGAGCATAAATATAATGTATTCAAATTAACCATAACTATATATATAAGCATCGAATTGCGATATTATAAACAAAGAGATAACCAAGTAAAATGAAGTTGTGTCTTAAAGAAGAACGCGGTCTTCATAAAGTCTACTTATTTCTTTTTACAGATCTTCGTTCGTACATATTTAATTGAAAAGTATCTTAATATATTTAATTAAGGGCCCGTGCACTAAGTTAAGCAACAACAACTTAAATAATCGTTTGCAGATGACGATTTGAATATGAAATTAATAAAATTGCATAATGTTATCACATAAACGTGTAACATAATTAAATGACAACCTAGCCTTGTAAACCGCTGGCGCTTCTAGCCAAACCGCACGCGCATTTAGCCAAATCCTAGGCGCATCTAGCCTAACCGTAGGCGCATCTAGCCTAACTATAGGCGCATCTAGCCTAACTATAGGCGCATCTAGCCTAACTATAGGCGCATCTAGCCTAACTATAGGCGCATCTAGCCTAACTATAGGCGCATCTAGCCGTAGGCGCATCTAGCCAAACTGTAGGCGCATCTAGCCAACTGTAGGCGCATCTAGCCAAACTGATGGCGCATCTAGCCAAACTGTAGGCGAATCTAGCCAAACTGTAGGCGAATCTAGCCAAACTGATGGCGCATCTAGCCAAACTGGAATTGCATCTAACTAATAAACATTCATTTATTTCCCAGAATGTTGTAGTATACATTGATGACATTATAAGTTATAACAAAATCTGCATATCCTGCCTTAGTTAGGCGTGGAAATCTGCCAGTAGCTAGGTGATTTTAAAATTTAAATTTGTGAATCTGTACTTAACATTAATCATTAATAAAATTATTACAACTAGGTACTTTTATTTACCCATCTTCCCATTAAATAATTTAAAATCCCAATAAAATAAATGTCAAACTTTAATGTCAAATATGATAAAATGACATATTAACAATAATAGTTGCCTGCCACAATGTTATTTTAATTTAAAGTTATAAGATATTAATTACAACTAGTCAAACCACAGGTGAATCTAGCTCTGTAAACTGATGGCGCATCTAGCCTTCTAATATAAAGGCGCATCTAACCTTGTAATATAAAGGCGCATCTAACCTTGTAAAATAAAGGCGCATCTAACCTTCTAAAATAAAGGCGCATCTAGCCTTCTAAAATAAAGGCGCATCTAGCCTTCTAAAATAAAGGCGCATCTAGCCTTCTAGAATAAAGGCGCATCTAGCCTTCTAAAATAAAGGCGCATCTAGCCTTGTAAAATAAAGGCGCATCTAACCTTGTAAAATAAAGGCGCATCTAACCTTGTAAAATAAAGGCGCATCTAACCTTTTAAAATAAACGCGCATCTAACCTTGTAAAATAAACGCGCATTTAACCTTTTAAAATAAACGCGCACCTAACCTTGTAAATAAACGCGCATCTAACCTTGTAAAATTTAAACTTTAATTGTTAAAGACTGTTTTTTACCTAAGTAAATAAATAAATAAAATGAAAGCAAATCTGACCTTTAAAGATGCTTCATCCTTATAAATTCTCAAAACTATTTATCATTCTAGTATGAAAGCGAACAAAAGCTATAGGTACCTTACTTTAGGTCGAAGGCGCGTTTAGGCTTGTCCTAGCCTTACAAACTGAATGTGCATCTAGCCTCGGAAGTCAAAATAAATTTTAGTTCATATAAATATCTAGTATAAATTGCTTAGGGTTGGGTGAAATATTTAGAATAAGGTTCATTTTAGTTTGAAATATTTTCTTAGTTCCATATAAGTAAATTTAATTTTAATTTCATTGAAATTTTCACTGGACCTATCCTTATGTATCAAAAGTTAAATCTTGTAAGCCAAAGACGCGTTTAGCCTTGTAAACTGTAGGTGCATCTAGCCTTTTAAACCGAAGGCACGTCTAGCCTTTTAAACCGAAGGCACGTCTAGCCTTTTAAACCGAAGGCACGTCTAGCCTTTTAAACCGAAGGCACGTCTAGCCTTTTAAACCGAAAGCACGTCTAGTCTTTTAAACCGAAGGCACGTCTAGCCTTTTAAACCGAAGGCACGTCTAGCCTTTTAAACCGAAGGCACGTCTAGTCTTTTAAACCGAAGGCACGTCTAGCCTTTTAAACCGAAGGCACGTCTAGCCTTTTAAACCGAAGGCGCGTCTAGCCTTTTAAACAGAAGGCGCGTCTAGCCTTTTAAACCGAAGGCGCGTCTAGCCTTTTAAACCGAAGGCGCGTCTAGCCTTTTAAACCGAAGGCGCGTCTAGCCTTTTAAACCGAAGGCGCGTCTAGCCTTTAAAACCGAAAGCGCGTCTAGCCTCTTAAACCGAAGGCGCGTCCAGCCTTTTAAACCGAAGGCGCGTCTAGCCTTTTAAACCGAAGGCGCGTCTAGCCTTTTAAACCGAAGGCGCGTCTAGCCTTTTAAACCGAAGGCGCGTCTAGCCTTTTAAACCGAAGGCGCGTCTAGCCTTTTAAACCGAAGGCACGTCTAGCCTTTTAAACCGAAGGCGCGTCTAGCCTTTTAAACCGAAGGCGCGTCTAGCCTTTTAAACCGAAGGCGCTTCTAGCCTTTTAAACCGAAGGCGCGTCTAGCCTTTTAAACCGAAGGCGCGTCTAGCCTTTTAAATCGAAGTATATTTCTTCAAACTAAGAAATTAGGACAAATCATGTACTTCAAAGTAAACTTACATCATTCATTTAGGAACAAATAAAAATAAAATCAAAATTATAATCTTTTACTAGTAAACATACCGCGCATCGAAACCACGTAAAAAATTTAAAAACGTAGCTCGTACACCAGATAATTAAATTATCTTTCGTATTATTTTATTCACGAAAGATGAGCTACTTGTAGGTAGGTAGTTTTTTTTTTTTTTTTAACTGAGATCACTTCTGTAAAATCACGTTAATTAGTGAAATCGGCAATTTTTGTGATCGGCCTCTTAATAGAATAAGAATTAACTTCTTGAACTAAAATAAAACTCCTTAAGGGTCCATTATAGGAAAACATGGTTTGCGAGGGTCATATAATATAGAAAACGTAAAGTTGTAGTCACAAAAAAAACATACAACAAGCTAAAGAGATTCTCTAGTAGCTATAAGTATTAAATTGCGTATAAACCTCACAGACTACAGTAAGAATCACATCCGTTTTATTCTCCGTATCCGTACATCCCCAGGGTACAGTGTTAAGGTAGACTACTAACGACTATTACCTACAATGGTATGAAATATAAAAAAATTAAACATTATAATCTCTGCGGAACACATTGTCCGAGATAAAATTACTCAGTAACATAGATACTGAAAATATACAGTTCCTATTTCCATAATTCATTAAGTAATGCATTTCCAGAGTTTAAATCACGAAAGTTACAGTTGGGCAGTAAAGATAACAAAACTTTCATTTCATGACCTCGCTTTATACAATCATGAAAATTACTATTCCATTATCATGCACTATTTCATCATGGTGACTGACGACTGAGTGTAGTTTTGTGTGCAGTGTATTGCACGACCGAAGTGTAGCCTCGATCACGTGCAGTTTTGTGTGCAGTGTATGCACGACCGAAGTGTAGCCTCGGTCACGTGCAGTTTTGTGTGCAGTGTATGCACGACCGAAGTGTAGCCTCGATCACGTGCAATGAATGTGAATAATGGTATATGTATGCACGGCCGAAGTGTTGCCTCGACCACGTGCAATGTTTGTGAATAATGGTGTGTATGCACGGCATGGCAATGGTGTATATGCAGTTTATTAAAACTTGAAACTACCCAACTTAATTTCGTAATTTTAGCTCGGTTTAAAACGTTAGATAAGTAAGAAGTTCGTGAGCGTACATACCTTGGTTCTTCCACTGCTGATTTGTAATGAAACTACAATAATAACGGTGAATCACTTTTACTTTCTCCACAGGAATACACTATGATTATTATGAACTAGGTTATAGCAACAGTTCGTTAGCATTTTTCCCTAACTACTTCTTTTCCCGACGGTTGAACAGTGACTGAGCTCGCAACTGACTTTCGTTCACCGTTGCGCCGCCTATCCCCACTCCTTACCTCCCCATTCCACTACAAATGGCGGGAAAATATGGCGGGAAACGGTGTTGCCAAGCTATTAAACTAAAATACTACTATTTTATCATTTCAATTTGACTCAAAATCATAACAATAAAATGAATAATTTACTATCAAACGACAAAACGTCACATTTAGAATTAAGAAAATATGTCGAGGAGGATGACGGAGATTCACCAGCGCCCGGCGTAGTAACGCGCCGTTTGTCACCGGCCTAACTGCGGCAGCAGTATGCGGCACTGGCCAGCGGTTAATTAAATGGTGTGCGGCTCTCCCGGGTAATTTAATATGCGATATCCCTGTTTGTGGAGTCGCGGCCCGCCACTATGCATTACTTACTTCTGTGGTTAAATATTTGGCCGGATCGGATAACCCTTGCCAAAATTAAACTCATTCGATATAATGTAGAATTTGTGAACAAAATTACCCATTGCCCTTTCATCTTAATAATGCCTTCAGAATTTTGAAACACAATTTGTTAAAGGCGAACCAATGTAAATAACGACAATATCGCGAAATTATCCCAGGATATAAAGGGCTTGAGGACAATATTTTTTCCACGATTTCTCCAGACAGCGAAAAATACAAGAAATTCAGTATGGAAGCACTCTAACCAAAAGGTACATGTGCTAGATTTCATAAAACGATCTACCATTGGAACCATAATATATCCGTTGGATACCTACTTTAAAGCTTAGAATAAAAACACCTAGAACGATAGTTCTCTACAAAGCGCACTGTCAGAAGTGAGGCAACTAAAACAGCCAAAATGATGCGCCAGATTTTTATTCTCCATTATTACCTAAAGCATACCGTATAAGTACAAAACAGTTTCAATTTTCCTACATTTATTAGATTAGTTACTAATAATGGATTTTAGTTACGATTAGGTAACGTATGAAGGATATAAATCTGAAAACTAAGCCATTCTGACTTAGTATTAGTTGCCTCACTTTGCATACGAGGACACGGCTTCTATATAGGTGTTATTTTTCTAAGCTTTAAGGTCCTAAAAAAGGTTGTGCGCACGACGTGTCGCAGGCGTATATTTGTGCACAAGGGAGGTGTTGTCGCGCGCAATAATCGCACGCTCGCGGCCAAATGGCGCGTCTCGTCGTGCCGACAAAATATTTGTACATGTCAAAACATCCCTTATCGGAATGGGCGATCCAGAATGTATCGCGTCACGGACTACGGACGAGGCTATGTTGTGTAGTGACTCCAATTTTTTTTTCAGATCTGAGAAAGCTTCTTAAAATAATCACACTTACACTTTCAAATTCGGTACACCCCAAACTAAAATCACCAACACACAAATCCCTCAATAATAATTTATTTATTTCAGATAACAAGATCCATAATGGTTAATTATCACCTCTCTAACTAAATGATAAACCCCGTAATTTATCATTTAGTTAGAGAGTAAGCATTAATATGTCTATGTTAATTTACTTGCGCGTAGCATGACGAGCTCGAGAGAAGTCTAATAATGGATTTTTAAAAGTTGACAAAACTTTTCTGCATTTGAAAGATGCTGGAGTATTATTATATAGTCCCAAAAATTACAAGATGATGATAGATGTAAAAGTTCAGTTTCAAATCTAAGATCATGGTGTGTCCTTGCAGTGGCGGGTGGTTGGTCCCCGCGGCAGTAGTGGGTGATGACGTCACGTCGCGCCATCCGCGCGGCACGTGACAGCGCCGCGTCCCGACCCGACACACTCAGCCTGAATATTGCGCCTCATATTTTGCTATCCCTACTAGGTATCTCTCTGATCATGATCGAATGATACTATATAGCCTACAGCTTCATTGTGATAGGCACGACGACGCATGTCTTCCGCTCTTTAGTAATTTTATTACGGGACCAACTCTGATTCTCGAGAAATCTTGTGAGCAGGTTCTGAAATTTCGTAAGCAGGTTCGATAAATATAGGTTATCTTTGATAGTATTTGATTGAATCAGGCGTCACTTGGCGGAAGTCCCAAACCATTTTGAAAAAATAAATATATGTAGCTTACTTCCGCAAACAAAATATGCAAGATGCACCGCCCGCCCGCCCGCAAAAATATGCACATGCACACCACAAAATATAAGTGCACAATACCTGCATTTAGCAAGACAGCAACACACCTTGCACCTTCACCAATTAGGCTACTTTACACGTGTTTCGCCCCAACCGGGAGCATCCTCAGGAGTTAGATCGTGCGTAAACCAACACCGGTGTTGGTTTATCTTGCATATTTTGTTTGCGGAAGTTTGCTATAGAGATGAGACGTACTAGGCCAAACACGTACCGAGTCTTGCAAGTACGAGTACACCAAAATACTTGTTCCATAAACCTATTCCACGAGTATTTAGAAGTATGCGTTTTTAATTTACTTTTTTACTATACCTAGGTACAGTATCTTTTCGATTACGTGTTTAAAACATTTATTATTCGCTCTATACAATATTCTGAATTACAAAACATACATTGGTTGATAGCTTAATAAACAAAAACAAAGTAAAAAACAAAGTAAACATTATACTATTTAGAATAAACTTTCTCAATTTGCAGAGAAAACAATTATTAATTACGCATCATTAATAATCTTAATTAAAATCGGTTTATACTTAAATGTAAAATATTTAAATATATTTGGATTCCCACGGGAACGTGATCGGGATAAAAAGTATTTGTTTTAATCTATGCTATCTACTATCTGTGTGAAAAATTTCAACCAAATCCGTTCAGTAGTTTTTGCGTGATTGAGGAACAAACATCCAAACATCTAAACATCCAAACCCACAAACTTTCACATTTATAATAATTATTAGTAGGATAGGATAGTAGGATTGATTTAATATGGAAGCTGCCACATTTAATAATTTTCAATTCATTTTATACACTTCCTATTTAAATAGTTTTTTTACAGTTAATATTAATCAACACCTTCACCATTCGTATTAGCAAAACACTCAATAAATTAATAAAGTAAATCCAAACACCACCAAAATCTTCTTAACTTAAACGCATAAGAGTTTATTCGCAAAAAAGCAATCGTAAACAATACGAGATGCCGAAACAACTGATCTGTTAATTCAAATTTAAATAAAACACACGACTAAGCAAACGGTCCGCGCCTAGAAAAATATGGACCTAACACAAATTTTATTAAAGTTAGGAAACAAGACAGAAAATCTTCGCTAAATACTCCTTGACGGCGTCGGACGTTTTCCTAATCACAGTGCATACAAAAAACTGTTTTAACACATAACGTTAAGGTTGATCTTAAATGTATCGGAATAGACTCACTCACACTGAGATCGAACGCGTACCGATCGCGTCTCCGAGTCTCCGACTCTTGTGAGTTACTTCTTATTAATAAGTTTGTGTGGGTAACAGACTAATGTACGCCGTCGATACTTCTAAATACTCGAAACGCGTTGGACGCCGATTCGATACTTAGTATTTAGACGTCCAAGCAAATACTTGTTCCAAAAACTTGTTCCAGTAAATACGTCTCAACTCTAGTAAGCTACATATATTTATTTTTTCAAAATTATCTTTGACAATTCAGTTTTTCGAATTTTGTCCAGATGGCGGAGATAATGTGAAAAAATAATAATTCAGCCTTTTCAAAAAATATCACTAACGCGAGGTTGACAGCTCACAAGCTAGTATTCATCTGTAGATTATAATAACACACAGGCACAGAACATTCACAGGTGATCAAAGTCTACATTTTTCGTATCCTAATTAATCCGCAAAATCACCGGGTGACTATAAGAATTCAAATAATATGTAGCTGAACTAATAAGTCACGATGTCAAAAATAATAAAAGCTACTACATCATGTTTATGATATAAAGAAGTACCTACCTATATTTATTGAAAAGTAATTCCTTACTCTGAATAAATATTTTCCCCGCAATGCCGCAAACAAGATGCTATTTTTACAATAATAGGGCAGGGCCGTGTTTTCTGTTTTGGGCCCGTGTTTAGCAAACATTTCAGTTTAATAAAGTACGGCAAAAATAAATAACATTTCCTCTCTTATGAAAACAAATGCAAACGGCAGACGGTTCATGTGAAACTCGTGAGTAAACGCGTTGATATTGCTCAAAGCGAACGAACAATATAAATCAGAGGGGCGACTACGAAAATCTAACTACGATAATTGGACGATGTTTGTTCCACTTTGTGACATTTACTAGTTAAGGAATAGTGTCCAAAATTAAGTAATTTGGTTGGTGGTAGGGCTTATTTCAAGTCCGCTTGGCTAGCTCTAAGACTGAAGTCATAACAACAATTTAAAAATTGTTGTGTTCCGGCAGTTAGAGGTAAGATAGCCAGTTCCTCAGTGATGAGAATTCCGGGTGTAGTGCGCCTTCACCTTCGGCCTTATCATCACTTAACATCAGGTGAGGTGAAGGCCAAGCACTACCCCGTTGTGCATTTAACAAATCTGACTAACACCCTCGTCCGATTTATCCAATGATTTTCTCAAAATAAACGTCTGTGTACAGGCAGTTTGACGTGCCACGCTTGAGAGTTAACTTCCTGAGCACCTGAGACCCTAATGTGGTGCCGAATAAGGCGATTTTTCACCATTACGGCTCCTTCGAGGAATTTAATGGCAGCAAGCGGTGACACGCTTCAGGCTACGTCGAACTAAAGGATGATTCAAGCCCTATTGAATGAGCCAATAAAAATGCAATTACGTCCTTGTTATAGTGGAGAGCTATTAGTCAAGTGAAACCCATTTTAAAACACTGATACGGGCGTTAAAGCCTACTTACTTTTAAAATCTGTTTTAGTTTTATTGGAATTGCTTTATTAGCATTTCAAATATTTTCGACATTCAGTATGATGTTTACATCTACCAGCGTTATTGATGTATAGTTATAGTACATAATTATAATTTAATTTATTTTGAAATAAAACACTTTTAACGGATACTAGCGCGGTTTTATTGAAAGTACTTTGGTAATTAGTTGGTATTTGGTTTGATTAAACTAATCAAACTAATTACCAAAGTACTTTCAATAAAACCGCGCTAGTATCCGTTAAAAGTGTTTTATTTCATGTCTAGTGAGCGCGTAAGCTTGAGAAGTTAATTTATTTTATTAAAAATTTTGATCATTTCAACGATGAGTTATGAAAAAAATGCAAGGCTCTCCATTTTATACCTCTTTACAATACCGGAGTCGTTTGAAACAAATTATCAGCATTCTCGACAAATAACCTCGGGTTGTTTGAGGGCTTACTCCGAAAACTGAATTACGATGATCGGACGACGTTCGTTCCACTACTTCCACTTGGTGACATTATTAGCCCAGGAACGCAAAAATAACCAACCGTTTGTAAATTAAGTTCATTTGATTTATTGTGTTAGGGATAGAATCAAAATCACATCTACACTTAATTCAAAAGTACTTAATAATTAAGTTTATTTGAATAAAGCTTATTTTACGTTCACTTTCACTCACATAAAAATTTATAATTTAATAGGTTACGTCGGGTTGAGATATGAAAAGCTTTGGTTTTAGTATCTAAAATGGCGTAATAAATAAGTATTTCACGAACGCAAACGGTAACCTTTTTCGTGATTTAAATGTAGCCCATAAGCATGAAACACATTATACCTACGACCCAAAATTAATCCGAACGTATGACGATCATTGGCCGATTATCTAATTTCGTAGTAGGCCCTCAAGTTTACGCAGTCCGGCCTGGTAGCGCGACAACTGAGCTCGTTAAAAGAAAGGGCAGCTTTTTAAGATTGATAAAGTGCCCTAAAAGGACGCCCTCCCGAGGATCCCGACCATTCCCGGAATCTATTTCGAATGAAGAGTCCCTCAAACATATTTTTGATCTCGTTTCGGCACAAATTAAAGTGCTGCGTTTGACGTTTCGCATTTCTGGCCCTTTCTGTCGCTTCCCTTTTTCAGGCAGTGAATGGGGTGTAACTTTGAAATGAATTATTTGTAAATACACTTGAAATCAATTCAAATTCAATAAGTACCTATTTAAAAAAAGACTCGTTTATTTTTTATAATCAAACCTTTGAAGCGAAAAGCTCTACATTAAGCTCTACATATAAATAAAAAAATAAACAGTCAAAAGTTACTCTGGGATAAGAATCTCGTAGGTATCTCTTAGATGTGAGTGTCGGCTGGCAAGTTAGATCTGAAATATTAACGTGTTGAACATAATTTTATGGAAAGTATTATTGCTAGCGTATTGCACAAAATAGTTATAATTGCATGCATTAACAGAAAATATTTAAGTCTTTATAAGTAAAAGATGTTTTTCTAAAAATAAGCCTGTACTCATCTATAATTATAATTCAGACAGTCCTCGCTTCGAATACCATGTTTACAGGGCATGAAAATCCTTAAATATTTGCATTCAATTATACCGAGAGCAAGTATGTAGGTGTACAAGAGTCATGACACCCGGAACAAATTAGAGGCGCCAACTTAATGCATTTTCAGGAAGGGTTCCGTAATCAGCCGGGCTGACCGCCGCTGACGGAATGCCATTCATGAATAGAAATATGAGGGGCACCAGCCACGGCGCGATCTAATTACGCGCCCGCCATTTTGTGAATAACTTATCACGTGGCAGCAAATGGCCGCGACCATTCTTTGGGTCACTAACTCACGACACTATTGTTTAAGATTTGAGAGATCCACATGGGATATGTTTGTCCTATTTCATCTCGTGTCGACATAACCATGCAATAGGAACACTAAGTTTTCTGTAACAAAATTGTTAAAAGCACCTTGGTATCCCAAAATCATAAGCACATTTTAACTTTCTATCTTTGTCAACAATATTTAATTGTTGCAGCAAGAACTTTCCCCCGGGATTTTTTACGAATAATACTCCTCTAAATCCCTTAAAACGTGCGGCACTCACATCGCTCGTAAAATATAAAAGCGCGAGATCGCACTCGTCGCGCATTTGCATGATTATGCGCATACATGAACACTAATAAAAAAATTATAATATAATGGTGCCGGTCGGAGGCAAGTATTACGCGTGAAATGTGCTCCGGTCGCACGCATCACTCTGGACTAAGTGTTCCGTGCTTGAAGTTGACATAACAACGAAGAACCATGTAGAACCCTAAAAAATAAAGCATGATATAACTTGCTATCTGTCGCAAAATGTGTTCTGCTTATTTGCTCTGGATGCCGAGAAAATTAAACCAAATTCGGAAAACTTACTTAAGTACTCCAATCCGAACGAATTACTATAATAGAATAATTTTAATTAGTAAGAATATTGACCTCCAAAAATCGGGTACAAATCATCATCGCTCATCACAAAAACTAAAAAAAACTGTTTCACTAAGTCCGCTTCAGATCAAATAACTTTTTGCTACAATTGGTATTGGTGTAGTATTTTTGCTACAATTTTCATACATATAAACTCTGTTACCATTTTTTATTTAAATAACCATATATAGACTGTGCTGTGAAACAGGTTATATCTTAACCTAAATTTAAGAAATATTCCAATGTTTGAGAGACGGGAACCAGGAGTTCCATATCACGGGGTTTACCTAGTTTGGACTCTTGTCCCCCATCACTTATAAAGTTGTATGAAACCTTTATTGTACTTATGTAAAGGGGAGATTTTTATTTTTATTCTAGGATTCCGGGATCTCAGGAGACTGGGGCCGGGGCGTAGAGGGCACAATCGATGTACCTTTGGGCCAAACGGTCATCAGATGTTGATTCATTCATGAATATTCAATTCCTCAGGGACTTCCATGTTTGATGTGGTAAAACGACTAAAATATAGCATCTCGTCATTGAAGTTAGTTAGTTAAACATTATTAAAAGCCCCTGTATTTATTCAGCCGTTGACGGTGGTCACCCTTCCACTCGCAGGGCAATGGCCATGCCTATGGACAAGTCCACATTAGCGATGACGTCACGGCCCTCGCCAGGAAGATGGATCGACCGTCAGTCTGTTTGTCCGCGGCTGCCCACCTCCTGCAGCCCCCCACTCACCGCGACAAAAAGATGGATTAACTTGGTGTCGCCTGTAATACACATTAAACTTGTTTGATTCCGAAAATAGACAAGAAAGAAAGACAAGCACAACGCGAAACATATTATACTTGTATCTACAGAGTGTTAGGTGATAGCCTTATAAAGCCGAATGTGGTAGATAGGGAGGGACCATCATACTGATCAACTTTTACTCTTTTACTGGGACCAAATCTAAAATCGCGAAAAAAAAAACAGGTGTTTATGAAACGGCTGATGGTAACTATCTACCATAGAATAGCATAGACTAGAATATATTTTATTGCCATATACTGTTACTTAATATAACTGAAAAAATTAGAAAAAATCGACTCACCCGCTCAGACGGGACGGACCCGTAGCAGCTACGGGTGAGTCAATTTTTTCTAATATTTTTTCAGTTATATTAAGTAACTTAATATATAAAAATAGCATTATGAATGCTAAAATCTAAAAATTCATCGCCATATACTGTGTACGGTTTGCAGGTATTATATAATTATATTCAGCTTTGTAAGGCTATTTCCAAACACCCTGTATAGCTCATCAACTTACATTTTGGAGTACTTACTACTTGTCACAGATAAGTTTACCTAATAATACCATTAAATCGTGTAGTTTAGCTTATAATAATAATCAACCTGTTACCGATTGTAAATAAAACCTATTGGTCAGATATATATATTTATATAATGTATAAACATGATTTATTTCTATTCAAATAACGAACAAGTGCAAATTAAATTAAACAATTCGAGGTAGTAGCACATATAAATAGCTATAGTAGTTCTTGATATTTAATGTCAAAATATGTTTAATTCAACCGCATAAGCTTCCTACTCTTCGCACATTTCAGTAACTACAATACCTAATTAAAACTTTTATCAAAATTGGCTTAAATTGCAAAAGTTCCATCCGTATCACATATTTTATGGAACTTTTAGTTCAGTTTGCCCATTTGATAACAGTTTGATTTTTTTACGTCTTCTTCACGTGTTTTAACAAAAGAGTTGGATAAAAATAAATATTATTTTTACAACTACCACTATTTCCTCTTCACCAGTTCTCCGGGTGGCGTGTCTATCTTTTCTGATGAAACCTCGTACTGTGTGTCCAGCCTGTGAACAATGCACATTTATTAAGTAGATAATTATTTGCTTAAGTTACATATATCCTTCTAATCCTCTTATTAATGTGAAAGTTTGGTTTAGATGTTTGTTACTCAATCAAAAAACGACTTAACGGATTTGGATGAAAGAAGATAGATAGATAGATATACCATAATAGAAAACATTACAAGGAAAAGAAATACATATTATGAACAATTTGGCGGCCTTATCGCTAAAAAGCAATTTCTTCCAGGCAGCCATTTGTATGACTGGAAGAAAAAGAATAAGAAGTGGGCAGTTTATGGTGCTTTTACACTATGATTCTTATATTACAATATGATATATACCTAAAAAATTGCCTCAAGCAGGACTAAAACTATTGTGTAGTTAACTTGTACCCGAATGAAATAGGTATTAAAATTTAAACATGATTATTGTTTGTGTATTTATTATACCATTTTTGTCATGTTGGAAACAAAGTTAGAATATAATTTCCAAAACAATTTTCCAATTTCCACATCCGTTTTAACCACAGATCATCAAGGCACAACAACTTTGCAAGGTAACCCAGCTCTCCTCAGAAAAAAACCAATCTCCTATTGTTACATAGTTTGTAGCCTGGATTAAAAACACAGGTTTTTTTTCCCATAGTCAAAGGTTCCCTGGGGATTTTCCGAATGTCCATGCGGCCAAGTCGCGTGCGGAAGCTAGTCACAAAATATATTATCCAATACAGATTCCAGTCTTTATTTGTATGAAACCTAACCAATTGATGTATCAACAAAAATGACGAGCCAAGAAACTCGTGTTCCGAGTACGATTCATCAGATAGGTCCGAACCCGAGACCATCGAGAGTGAAATAAAAAGTCCGACTTATTAAGCTTTGGCAGAGTAGTGGAGAGAGCGGAGGTGGGCACAGCCAACAGCAAAACACAATAATCACTTTAACGAATTTATTAATCATAATAAACTGTTCAAGTAAATACAAATTAAACTTATTTTATACAATAATGGTCGGATGTCGATCCAAAATCAGCTACGGATACCGTTTTTGATAATATTTTAGTAACCGATTTTGATACTAACTCTGGTAGCGATTTCGATTACCAATTCCCCCAACAATCTATTTCGATCAATCACAATCTAAATATAGAAAAACAAAAAAGCTGGCTGGGTAATAGTAAATGTGGACGTATATGGTAATGATAGAGGATGGGGATCGGTGATCGTGCGCGTGCGCCGGGGCCTTGAGCCGATCACCATTGCTAAGCAGACTCACGTCCACAGCATGCCCCTCGGTCACTCTTGTGACTGACATTTACACGGCACGATTTGAACCACAGCCAGGGCACAGGCAGGCCTCGTGGATGGCTAAGGAGGATAAGTGTTAAATTATAGGATCAGGCTTACATAATTAAAAGCACTAAGTCATTGTTTAACAGGGATATATTTGAATAACCATAAAGCCATACTCGTATTATCAAGGAAACAACATATTTGACCTTATTAATCACTATAATATTCGATTAACCAATTCTAAGCAAGATTTGACAAGAAAATATAACTAAACTTATTATTCACTATATTTTAACGTATTCTTTTATGATCACTAAGATTCTAAATTATGTAACTAATAAAACAACACATTAGACTGCATTATGCATAGTGAATAATTACTCATAAAACATTAATCATCATACATTAATTTTACTTTTGTAATCACTAAGCTATTTTAAATTAATTGTATTACCGATGAAATAACACATTAGTCTTTATTAATCATTCTAACGAACATTGCATTAAATGCCAATAAGACAACACATTCAATCAAACATATTAATAATCACATCATGAACAAAGGGTTCTGAACAGAGTAACATCTTAGACGTTCTTAGACGTTAATCAGAATAACACAGGTATGGGACCATACGTGTTTTCATTCTCGCAGCCCGGCAGTACTGAGGCAACGCTCGTCTCGATCGCGATATTTATGTGATGGTTAGAAAGAGACAGAACACCGAGCTATTGCCATCTCTGTCATGAAATTAATTGTTACCCACAGCGTACTAATTAATTATATAAAAATTGTATTTAAGGAGATCGTTTTCGAAAATAAAATGAGTTTTGCTTATCATTGTGCATTTTGACTTTGAGCCCACAACAGCTGGTGACCACCGACATGTCTAACGAAGAACAAGTAAGGGCCGCCGCAACGAATCCCGCTGGCAACGCCGACACTGGCGCGGATGTGAAATTCGATTTGGCTGGTATTTCTATACAGTCGAAAATCCTACCCTTTTGGCGAGAGCATCCCCGCTTATGGTTCGCCCAGTACGAGACGCTTATCAACCCTCTGAAAGTGGGAGACGAACAGAAATTCAGATATGTCCTTGGAGTTCTACAAACGTCGGAAATACAGCAAATCAGCGACATATTACTGAATCCTCCTGAAAAAGGGAAGTACGAAGCTCTTAAGGAACGCCTTCTTTCGGTATACCAAGAATCTGAAACGAAGCAATTTCAAAAATTAATCAGCGGCCTGGAGTTAGGGGATCAGAAGCCTAGTCAACTTTTACGTCGTATGAGAGAATTGGGTGGCAGTTTAGTCCCGGACGATGCGCTGAAAGTAATGTGGATGAACCAACTTCCTACGTACGTGAGAACCGTCCTGTCTATAAACAAAGAAGCGACACTATCCACATTAGCTGCCATGGCTGACCAAATGATGGAACAACACGAACCCGCAACCGTCGCAGCAGTTTCTAGAGCTACAACTCAACCTACCTCAAGCAGCGCGGATACTGTGTACAACAGCCAGTTTGATTTGCTATCAAAACAAATAGAAAAAATGTCACTTGAGATCGCCGAGTTGCGACGCAGCCAACATGGATCACCTAGATATCGCCGTCCCTTTCGCACACACTCAAGATCACGCTCTCGTTCAAAATCAAGAAGTGGAAAACCTAAGAAACCTGGAGATGCTGACTGGGAATGTCGTTATCACTACAAGTTTGGTGACAAAGCAAGACGCTGTGAGTCACCGTGCGCTAGAAAAAGAAATAACCCGGAAAACTAATAGCAACACCGTCAGTGGCGGGCGTCGGTGTACCTTCCTCGAATAACCGCCTATGCATTTACGACCTAGATACAAGAGAACGCTTTCTTGTGGACACCGGCGCGGAGATATCAGTTTTGGCGGCGACAAACAAGCGGAAACTTACTCCAAGTACCTACAAACTCTACGCAGCAAACAATACACCTATCCAAACCTACGGCGAACGAACTATACGACTGAATTTGGGGCTACGACGCAGTTTTCCATGGACATTTATTGTAGCAGATGTGAAGACTTCCATTTTGGGCGCAGATTTTTTACGTAACTACAACCTTTTGGTGGATCTACGGCATAAGAAGTTGAGAGACGGAATCACTAACCTATCTATAGATTCTGTGGATTTTGACTGCAAAACGGAAACCGTCAACATCATCAGCAGCGACCACACCTACTATGATATTTTGAAGAAATTCCCAGAAGTGCTTCGCCCAATGTCATTGAAAAATCCTGCAAAGCATGACGTCACGCACCATATTGAAACAAGCGGCCCCCCTCTCTTCGCCCGGCCCCGCCCGCTACCTCCGGATAAATATCGAGCGGCTAAAGAAGAGTTCGAACGAATGATGCAATTAGGAATTTGTCAACCTTCTAAGAGCCCATGGGCGAGCCCTCTTCACGTGGTCAAGAAAAAAGATGGAGGTTTACGTGTATGTGGAGATTACCGCAGATTGAACGCTGTAACGCAACCAGATAGATATCCTATACCGCGAATTCAGGACTTTACCTATCAACTACATGGAATGAAATTTTTTTCAAAACTAGACTTAAAGATGGCGTACTACTGGATACCAATTTCAGAAGAAGATGCAAAGAAGACAGCGATAATAACACCGTTTGGCCTATTTGAGTTCAAATGCATGACCTTTGGCTTACGCAACGCCAGCCAAACATTCCAGCGGTTCATGCACGAAGTGTTAAGGGGCATTGAAGGCTGCTACTGTTTCGTCGATGACATTCTGCTTTATACGAGTGATGAAAAACAACACAAAGCTCTGCTGCATGAAGTCCTGCAACGTCTCGAAAAATACGGAGTCACACTAAACATCGAAAAATGCGAATTTGGAAAAACGAAAATCAATTTTCTCGGATATGAAGTATCGTGCGATGGAATTTCGCCCACGAGAGAAAGAACTGAAATTATTTCGAACTACCCGAAACCGAAAACTGTGAAAGAACTACGAAGATTTCTCGGAATACTAAACTTTTACCGTGACTGCCTACCACACCAAGCGAAACTGCAAGCGCAATTGAACACCTACCTACATAACTCAAGAAAAAATGACAAAACGCCTATCAAGTGGACGAGCGAAGCAGATCAAGCTTTTGAAAAATGCAGAAAAAGCATATTAGAAGCTACAACGCTAACACATCCCGTTCCTGGCACAAAACTTTGCATCATGAGCGATGCGTCAGACCACAGTGTTGGAGCGGCTCTTCATCAGCAAGTAGATGGCACCTGGCAACCGTTATCTTTCTTCTCTAAAGCGCTGAGTCCTACGCAACGCCGTTACAGCGTGTATGATCGCGAGCTTTTAGCGATATACATGGCTGTAAAGCATTTTCGTCGTTTGATTGAAGGCAATGACGTCACCGTTTTTACTGACCACAAACCGCTAGTAAACGCTCTCACAAGATCACCTAGCAGCAGCGATACTCCACGGCGAGAGCGACAGCTACATTTCATAAGCCAGTTCTGCACTTCAATCGAATACATACAAGGGGAAGAGAATTCAGTAGCCGACGCTTTATCCCGCGTAGAGGAGATTGGATGCCCAACATACATCGACTACAGCGACCTTGCCATTGAACAAGAAAAAGATGACGAGTTACGAAAACTAAGACAGCAATCACACTTGAAATTCAGCAACGTCACACTGCCAGGCCTAGCCAATCCAATAAGCTGCGAGATGACCACCGGCACGCCACGACCGTACCTGCCACTGAAATATCGTTTTGAAGCATTCAAGGCACAACACGATATGTGTCACCCAGGTGTACGAACCACAAGATCACAAGTGGCAAGTAAATACTTCTGGCCTGAAATGAATAAGCAAGTAGCCGAATGGACTAAGGCGTGCAAGGGCTGTCAACGAGCAAAAATACACCGGCACGTTGTGACTACGGTGGGCGAGATACCTATGTCTCAAAGATTTGATCATTTAAACATCGATTTAATTGGGCCTCTTCAAATATCAAACGAATACCGATACTGCGTCACCATCATCGACCGGTGCACCAAATGGCCTGAAGCTGTACCTGTAAGAAATATAACTGCCGAGACGGTGGCCAAAGCGCTGTACGAAAACTGGATTTCAAGATTCGGATGCCCTCTGCGAATAACAACTGACCAAGGGAAACAATTTGAGTCGTCACTATTCAACTCGCTGCTGAAACGATTCGGAATAACAAGAATAAGAACCACCGCATTCCACCCGCAATCTAACGGCCAGATCGAAAGGTGGCACCGCACTCTGAAAGCTGCTTTAATGGCGAGAGGAGGAACGACGACGTGGACCGACGAGCTGCCAACAGTATTACTCGGATTACGCACGACACTACGTCATAATAATATCAGTCCGGCAATGATGACCTATGGCGCAACACTACGGATTCCGTCTGATTTTTTTGTGCCTACACCGCCTAAAATTGACGACACCGACTACGTACGAAGCCTACTACGAACTATGACCTCACTTTCACCGAGCACTAGAACGAGCACATCGAGTTCCAAGCCGTTCATATACAAAGACCTTGCTACATGCACGCACGTCTATGTGAGGAACGACACTGTCAAGAAGCCGCTTACACCGCCGTACGATGGGCCATACGAAGTTATCAAACGATATGAAAAATTCTACAAGATACAACTACCGAGCCGCACTGCCGTTATCACCGTAGAACGATTGAAACCCGCCTATCGTATTCAAGACCAAGACGTCCAGACTACCACAATAAGCAAGCCTTCCCACGACGAAGCCACCACACTACCACAGAGCACTGCCTACACAACAAGATCGGGACGAGTCTCGAAACCTACTGTGCGCTTCGCTTGAGGGGGAGTGATATGGGACCATACGTGTTTTCATTCTCGCAGCCCGGCAGTACTGAGGCAACGCTCGTCTCGATCGCGATATTTATGTGATGGTTAGAAAGAGACAGAACACCGAGCTATTGCCATCTCTGTCATGAAATTAATTGTTACCCACAGCGTACTAATTAATTATATAAAAATTGTATTTAAGGAGATCGTTTTCGAAAATAAAATGAGTTTTGCTTATCATTGTGCATTTTGACTTTGAGCCCACAACACAGGTATTCAATACTTATCTTATTATTCGGCGAGGCACAAAATCAGACTGACTCGTAGATTTTACTTTTATGCTTTCATTAATGGCGGGATTGACACTGCTTTCCCGCCATTACTGTCCATAGTCAAATGAAATATCTTTTATCTTGATAACAAATGTAAATCATTAATTTTTAATAAGTATGCGTAACACAATACTACTACAGTTTGTCATAGTCTTCGTGATCATTCTTTTAAATTCTTAATCAATAATTTTAATAAAGTTAGCAACTAATTCAAACCGGAAACCAATCATTTTGTTGATAAATTTTAATAATAATTGTTTCAATGTATTCAACTGCTTTTAATTTTTCGTTAATATTAATTTAACTCATAAAAAATTATATTACTCATAATTAAACTAAGAACTATTTAATAATAACATCATTATGATAACTTTATTATCAATTGTTACCCAACCGGAACACTCGTTATTTACATAAGATAATTCCATGCGAGAACAGTGCTGATAGTACAATACTAGGTGCGATCCGATCTAGGTGTTGCGTAAAAGTCAACGCAAAAGTCTCATCAATGTTATCTAATTTTAGTTTGGGCTTATTCCGTTTATCCACCCTGAAACAGCCACCCTAAGGTAGATACTCGAAAAAACGCGTGTTCACCTATCCACCCGATTAAACTACCCATATCAAGTATGATGGGGTAGTTAAATGAACACGTTTTCCGAGTATCCACCTTAGAGTGGCTGCTTTTAGGGTGTATAAACTATATACTAAAGAACTATATACCTACTACATACCTATACAAGGCTCTTTTCGATGGGCTCGCCATCTTTTTTGTATCAGACGACTTTTTTTTGACGAGACAGTACTCAGTGTCAGTGAACGCGTGTTCATAGAAAATGTATGAAATAATAATTATCACGGTGGCGGTACTGTGCCGGAACTGTGACTTCACTGATATGGTGTGAATCGGTCTTTACTGATGGAAAACTGTCTCAAAAATATTGACTTTTCATAACTCCTTAACTGGTACATCGAGCCATTTTCCCCGTAACATGTAAAGAGCATCAATGATTAGAAAAGTTTCCAATGAGTGTCGCGGTGGCTGACCGCCGCGCCGCTGAAGGTGACATGCAGATGCGACCTCTGAAGACGCCGCCACAAACATGCGCATATTTCACGCACATGCATTATTGAACACCAAATCGCAGAATATCATCGCTATCGCTAGGCTATCGATTGGTACCTAGCTATTTTGATTGAATGAAATAGGTAGATAACTCCAAAGATTTAAATCGTTAGATATGCCCTTACCATAGTATGAGCTCACCGAAATGTGTCAACATTCAAATGAGTGAGCCTCACTTCTTTGCTATCTGATGGCTATCAGTGCTCATTTGAACACAGTGTCAGTTATTTCAAGAAACCACGTGAGAACTTTTTCAAAATCTGTCTTGTGCTTTTTATCTGTGCACCAACAATTGTAGAAATACAAATAAAGCAAAATGGTGTAACATTTCACGCGTAAGTATTTAGATTTCAATTATTATCGAAATTTATTTTCCTTCCGTAGTCAATTCCGATGGACGTAACAAAGCATCACGCATGCGTGCGCCATTTTGCCAGATTTGAAATAATGCTAGTTACAGATTTTTAGTACGAAGGCAGATCTAACTAAACAAAGTCTGTACCCTTAGCACGAACAGCTATCGAGAAAAAAAACGCACGTAAAATTACTCGATAGACAATTATTCTCTATGGAAAATTTCATTTCGCTTATCGGCGATAGATGGCGCTGTACAAATTTCCAATACAAAATGTATCTATCGAATGATTTTACGCGAGTTATTTTTTTGCAAGCTGTTCGTGCTAAGGGTACTGAACAAAGTGTCTAAGAAAAGTGATCGTAATCTGATAGCTAACTACAATAGTTACGCGGGTATGCGGATTCGCTGAACCACTATGGTAAGAAGGTATTTTCAATAAATCGCTGGTGAAGGCCTAACCTAAGGGACTCTAACTCTTTCCAGTTTAATTGAATTGTTTATAGAAATTATCATACATGCTCAAAAGAAAATAAGGGCCACCATATGATTTTCCATGCAATAGAGCTAAGTTCGGAAAGGTATTTTTCTTTTAAATTCAATTTTATTTTATTAGAAACTCCAATTTCTTTTACTCTGACTGACACACGGCACGGCGAATAGGAGAAATTATACCTACAGTAAATCGGTATGTTGACTATTACAGCTTCCGAACAATATTAAATTAAAATTTTGCTTTTCGGATTTCTGATAAAGCTGATAAGTTTCTTGCGTCCGTTCTTCTTATCAGCTAATTTAAAAATCGCTAGAATCGGCGCGGGCGGTAGAAAATATAGACAATTCAGAAGCACTAAGTTTATTGGAATAAAGATTGTTTTATTCTGATTTTGACTTGAGGAAAATTACATATGATTATTTTATCATTAATGATGACGCCGATGTTTAATAATAAAACGTTGATTAACTGTGTAATGTAATGTGATTCTTTTTTAACAATAAACAATTACCTAGTTAGAGTTAGAAACGATTTTCGAATAAAATACTAACAAATTAAAGGAGAAGAAACACGACACAACACAACACAGTATTATATTTTCAGGTATTGGTTTTTACATTTTGCTTATACCTAGCTTGATATAGCAACAAATCCTAACAGCAAAACGACATCTCTTGGTAGGGCAGTTAAATTCGAGGTTCATTGGGGCAAGGAGATTTAATGTCTCTAGGTATTCCAATATTTCCATAAACATCTCCGATCAAGATTCAGATCAAGTTCAACACATAAATACGAAACAGATGCTTCCATTAATTATCAGCCAGTTATTCATGGTGGTCCCCTCACAACCGTCACATTATACAGGTCAGGGCGGGAATGGAACCGGCGACCGCGGCCAGTGAGGCCGATCACCTGTGCCATTGACTCCTGACTTTCTGGAATCGGATTGAAATTTATGCGGCAACGAGGAAAATCTTTTGATCACGTAGCTTACGAAAGCAATCGCTTCGTGTTTGACATCCATTGTAGGTAAAAACATCATGGCTTACCTAATTTTAAGCAGTTACGTGACATGGCTGATTCCAATTTATCCCTATTGTTAAAGTTTTGTGATCGCGGGGTTTCGTGGAGCTCATTACATTAACATACCCGCACAATCGACACATTGAACATCACAAGTCCCGACGATGAACTCCCTTCAGCCCGAGACGCAAAGCCAGCTTTAAACGTGCGCTCCATCCTATTTGTCACACCAAAACCAGATTTAACACTCCACTTCCACATCACAAGTCAAACAATCTCAACCGTATGCCGCCGAGTTAAAGCTGTCAACAAGCACATTGGGTTGTTTAGAAATTAGGGCCCAGTATGAATGGCTTCTTTGTACGGTTCCCCTTTGATTAAATCGCATTTGTCGTGGATGATGTGTGGAGTGGCGCGATTGAGTCGGCCTAATTTAATGGACTCCGTCACACACAATATCTAGAGCAGCCTTTGTCGATGATAAAACCGCCCTAATTGATTATTTGCGTGTTCCGAGGTGGATATTTATTAAGTAGTAAATAATATGAAAGTATCATGAAGATACTATGAATAATAATACTGTCGGATCACAATCAGAGCGATTAATTTTCGATCAGAGATTAATTAATTAAATAATAGCCCACTGTATCTATCTATAGACAAGCACAACCTTATCACAATAAAAGTAAGACAGAGGGGTAAGTACTATAATTTGACAAGCATAACTCCCTGATTATGGTTATCAATCAAACATAAGTACTTACACGAAAAATTCTGGCTTGAGACCAAACAAAAGTTATCTAGGTACGTTTATTGCAAGGCAAGACAACCACTGAATTTTCATTTTACTTATTTTAAACAAAGTTCCTTGAAAGAAAAATGGAAATTGTCTGTTGTGTTTAAGGCGCGGTGGTAGTGAAACTAGCGCCGCCACTACAATTATTTTTATTACTCGTAAACCAAGTCAATATTTAAAAAATCTCATGTAATAATTTCTTAAATTGTCTCTAATATTTTTTGAATAATGCTTCAAAAGTTTTCATTCTTTCTGTAAGTTTTAAAATCCATTTTAGCTCAAAATAGCCACTTTTGGCAATTATGGATTTTAAAACTTACAGAATGAATGATAACTGTTGAAGAGTTATACAAAAAATATTAGAGACAATTTAAGAGATTATTACATAAGCTTTTTTTAAATATTGTCTTGGTTTACGAGTAATAAAAATAAATGTAGTGGCGGCGCTAGTTTCACTACCACCGCGCCTTAATTTATTTTCCTTCAAGGGTTGTTTGTGCACCTTTAAAGGCGACACGAAAATACACGTCCTGATAGCGTGCTTCCGTTTAATAAATATCATTAGAGGAGCCATTTTTACCCTTCCACCAGACAACACCGCCGGCAGCTCTCGATCAACATCGTTAGCTAGTTAAATCGATTCTCGTAGTCTCTAGGCCCTCCAATATTTGCGAACGTTGGGGCATCATTTGCAAGGGAGCTCCTCCCAATATTGTTTGAGCAAATACGCTGGTGTTCTGATATGTTCATATGCTGGGTATAATGACGTAGTTTATCACGCCGCCGCCGCCCGCCGCCGCCCGCCGCCTCCCGCCGACTCGACGCTGTTTGCTTTGAGATGAAATTGGAGGCGGTTTTGTAAGTTACAATAATATCGTCAAAGTAAAATAATTAGGAGAACGTTCTAAAACAATGTTAAGTGTAATGGAAATACACAATTCACTCCAATTTATCTTGAAAATATTACAGTTCAAAAGAAAATAGAGGCCACCATGTTTTTCCATATGAAAGAGCTAAGCTCTGAAATAAATCAGATTCTTCAATTCTGACCTATGTTCAAAGTTTCCAGTCTTTAGCTCATCGGGAAGCTAGTATTAAATCGTTTAACTTTGTGAACAAACAAAGAAACGAGAAAGCAACCTAATAAAAATGTGTTAAAAAGGTGTTTTTAATCAGAGGAGATTTGATACTCTGGCAGACGAATTTTAAGTTAAACGAAAAATTCCCTGGTGAGAGATTCATAATTCATGTGTAGCTCCAAATGAACATAAATGTTTTTGAATGGAGAAGGAAAGTTTTTCATGAGGCACCCACCTCGTAGGATGCCCTGGGGGGTCAACGACCACGGGACGTGGTGCTCACCCCAAACACAGGGTTGACGCTTGCTAAATGGATCTTTTATTTCTCTCCGATCATTAGTTTAGATTCTTCCTGCTGGAGAACCGTTACCCCAGCAGGATTCGTTTTTCCCGTTTTATTCCAAAAGTATGGGGCCCACAATTTTTTTATTTGGCGCACATTTATACCGAATTACGCACAAATTATTCATCAAACTCGTTTCCCTCTAGAAGCTACTTTCTTGCTGGCGTAACGGACACTGTGATTGCATCATTTTTAATTGTGGCACTTTACATGACTATTCGTGTTCACGTAGCTGCTACTAGTATGCTACGACGTAGCATATTCACGTGAATATGCTACGTCGTAGACAATCGTCGTTGATAATGTTCGTCCAAAATCGTGTATTATCTAAACATCACAAACACAGTCATTATGCTATTATGGCAAAAAAACGAACACGAGCAGTCATGTTCATGTATATGTGCCATCATACTACGCCCACCAGGTGCGTCATGAACCTGATAATGATGATGACTTACTTAATCAGTTTAAATATTAAGGTGGGGAAGCTTTTCATTTCATGTTTTAAATAGTTTGTTTGTACTATTTAATTACAGAAAGTAAGTTTTCTAAAAATAGTTATAAAATTGTAGAGACAGCCCTCGTTTTTTACAAGTGTCCAGGCATCAACACACGGGCATTTACACATTGTATTGATAAAATACGAGTTTTTTTTTCACGGGACGCATTAATTCCTGCTTTTCATGTAATTTGAATGGCCCCAAGTTCTTATAAGTGTAGACAATGCCCGGTCGATGCACTCGGCCCACTGATCCCCTACTTAAAATCACACTATAGGATTTTTTAACGGGTACGCTAAGGAAGCAAAAATACATAGTAGGGTGCTCTAAGGAAAACTAGATAAAAAACAATCTTTTAATAGTTTTCTACATATTATCTACATAGTACCTACAAGTATTAAATTGGGTATAAACCTCACAGATGATTGTAAAAAAAAACAGAATATCATCAAAAGCGCTTGTCGCGGGTAATTTTTTTGGCGTAAATAATAGCGGAAACGTATTGAATTCTACATCAAAATACACTTTAACGTACTGAGCAGTTGCTCCAATAACTTTTTTTTTAGAAAGATAATTGTGCTAAAGATTATGTTGAAAAAACAACGAAAAACATCGAAAAAGTGCAGAAGTGAGGTTATTTTCCATACTCTTTACACGTAAAGAAAAAGACAGAGACAAGTGATTTCGCGTAACGGAGCCTTAAGTATGTAACTTTCATTTATGCATAATTCTAAATTACTTTTAAATTTTTTCTCACTACGCATGAGGGTATGATTTATAATAAAGAAATGAACAGATATTCAAAATTATGCTACAGTATGTTCCAAACATTTAAGTAAATCCTTAATTTTTATAAATATAATAATAATAATAATAATAAAAACACTTTATTGCACACTAAGACAGGACATATTACAAAGAAAAACAATAAACAGAGAAAGCACACAAAAGGCGGCCTTATTGCTAAATAGCAATTTCTTCCAGGCAGTTAGTTATAGTTAGTTAACCCTCCCTCAACCAAACCTTTGTAGTGGAATTGTCTTAGATCCCCTACTCCACCAACCAAGCATCGAACCCGCAGCGCGCGCACGTGTGCACCACTCCGTTTCCCACTGAATCAAAGCCCACTTTGTCCCATGTCCATTCATCGCACACCTGAGCCTGGTCCCATTGTGTCATGGCGACGAACGCCCCAGCACGAGGGGTCACCAACCTACTTCCATTTACTATTCCCCTTCAATACAACGCTATAGTGTCATTTGACAAGAATCTTTTGTGTTGGTATTAAAGACTTAAGGTTAAATAATTAAAATACGTTTTTAAAAGATTTTGTGCGCGTTTTGCATTGAACTGCACGTGTCGTGCTTCTTTCATTAATAGCACACTTCAAAGTTAACACATTACAACACCGAAACTACCCATCCATGGATCATTAGGAGCAAGTTTACCATGATCCTAATGGTTGTAGCTACCCTTATGATAAAAACTTCGTGTCTTGTCGATGATGGCATCAATAAGTGTTGTTGTTGTTGTGTAGTTGTATGAACGTGTTCACACAGAACACAGTATATCGGATCCGTAAGTGTACTGTATCCGCATTGCTATGGAGCCATGGATCCGATAATGCTGTGTGAACATCACATCCAGTAGCGACGGATCCGTAAAAAACCGGTCCTGTAAATACGGTTCCGCTGTGTGAAATCACGGTAAGTAGTCCCACCCACCTCAAGTTCCTCAGGCGACAATCGGAGATGATGCTGATCCGAGAGCGCGAGTCGTGGTCCAGCGGAGGCAGCTGGCCCCGCGACCGGCCCGCCACGCTGCGAACAAACAATCACCGATCTATTGGAACCGAACTTGTCAAGTGCTATTATGTTCCACTCCACATGGGCATATCGTTGATACAACACGTTCAATTTAACAAAAGAACCAAACATCATGGTTCTAGTTTCATATTCCAGATGTTTCGTTGTGATTCCCCTACTGGTACAATGGTACAAAGTTAATTTTACGTGGACCAACTAACTACGTTCAGAGAGTATCGTTAATAGCTGTTATAGTTATAGTTAGCAGTTACCTGGGCCTGCTGAAAGTCTTGCTCTTCTCGGAGTGAGTACGGCGCAGTTTGGGCCGCGACCGGCCCACCACCGAGTCGCCGGCGCCCTGCAGCGACCCGTCCACCGGTGTCGTCGTCTTCAGCGCGCTGTATCCTGACACCTGATGACATAAACTATGATAGACATCGTTTATATTATAGGCGACTATTTTCTCCGTTGACTAAAAGGTATGCCCACGAAGGGAAAGATAAGGGCAGATAAATATATAGCTAAGACCCTTAACCCTTAAGAAACAAGAACTGTGTCAAAAAGCATTTAAATTCAAACACAATTGAAACACGATATTATTGACGTTAACAATAGCAGACTTGTTATGAGTAATTGACTAGAATCAGAACCTTAGCACAGAACCATCAATGTAGTTAAGTAAGTGTATGTGATGACCTCAGCAGGTACTGTAAGCGCACAGGTAGGTTCGATGGTCCGACGCCGGTGGGGTAAATGATAACCCGCCTCCTCCTTTTTTAGGGGATTTGGGGAAATGGGTGAAATGGTTTCCGACCTAGGTGACTGATCACCCGTTCGGCATGCTGGCGTCCCCCCTTATAAATAATAATAATGTGATGACCTTGTCGGACAGCTCCTCGGTGCTGTAGTCGGTGACCCTCTGCAGCACCTCGCTCTCGGCCGCGAACTGGTCGGACTCCTCGGTGGTCGGCGTGCTGGAGCCCTGCACAGATTCCCACACTCCGCTCATCACCTCTCTCAACCGTCCCTGCCGCCGCCGCCGCTCCTGACCATCCACATACCATTTAACAAGTTATCTACGGCATTGGCTTATCTAGAGATTTTTTCTAGGGGGAGCCTGGCCCCCAGTTCCGGGGCAAAGCTAGCTAGCGGGAGGGAGGGGGCTGGCTGGTGCTAGAGGCGCGTTACAGTTTAGAAGAGCAATAAATCAGGTTAATCAGGTTTATTCTGGGGTGGGCACTGGGCACTGGTTGGTAAATGTTCGATATTCACGACCTGACTCGAAAGAGAAGGTAGGTACTTTCAATTTTTTTATTTGAGGATCATAGAGATAATCTGGCATTCGAGCTGCAATTCGGCCACATCAGGCTTAAAAAATTACGACCTAACTGAGGTCTGGGTTGTTAAAAAAACTGCTTGACTTTGGTTTTTCAAAATTTGGCATTGTCTCTGAGTAAACCCTAAGATTTACCGGCTGAATGGTGGTAGTAAAAGTTTGAAATGAACGATGATCGCAGAACAATTCGATCTTTTATCAGTAAGAGTGGTAATCTTAGGTTTACTGGGTTTAGGTAGGTAACAAGGGGGTATTACAATACAACACGCTAGTACTATCTGTGATACAAGTTATTTTTTTTGTATGGTTATCATTTAAATGCGTCTCTTTTTCGCTGTATAGCAAATAAAAGAGACACATTGATAGCAATTCAATAACTGACAAGTTTTAAGAGGTTGTAATACCCCCCAAGTTCGGGAGTTTACAGTAGGTATAGGTACATAAATAAGTATCTTTACCTCGTCATCGTCCCAAACTGGAGGTCTCACCATCTTGCGCCGCATTGTTTCAGGGACGTTTATTTTTCCAGGGAACCTGATCATGTAATAAATAAAAAATAAAATAATCACCTAGCTACCTGATCATAGAGATGTTTTAATCATAATGAAGTGCTCGTAAATAATATATAAACCGCCTAGTGGTAAGGCCCATTTTGACGTCTCAGATCTGTGCTTAACATCATAATCATGTTTCAAATGTGTTTGAGTTGTAATGTTTTATAAAACAGTTCTTGTTTCTTAAACCAAAGACCGAAACACAAATGAAATAAGTACGATTATGACATTAGCAGACTTGGGCCCCAGATTGCACTACGCTCGAAAGGAGATGCACCGTTAACATCAAATTAGTGCTGCTTTAAAAACAATTTTGATAAGCACCCTGTCTCGGAAGGTTAGGAAAAGGTTACAACTTTGAACATCCATCACTACTCAAATAAAATCGTCTTAAAATCACCAATACTCCGAAGGGATCTCCTCGATAACGGGAAAGTCGAGTGAAGTGGCGCTGGAGCTTTTGAGTATCGGTTCATCTGCGGCGTCTTCCACCACATTGAGCTCCTGGCGGCACCAGGGATCCTTGGGGGAGGGCGCGGGCAGCTCGTCGGCACGCCACGACTCCTCGCGCTTCGGGATGTAGCAGGCAGGGTACGCGCTGGGCTCCTCGCCGGGGTCGTGTCGGTAGAAATGCCTAGTTTACCACAAAAAGGTGACTTTTAACCGTAGGCTTTGAAATACAATGACCATCAGCCATATTAATGTCCTCACTGCTGGGGCACAGGCTTTCCTTATGGGTGGAAAAGGAGGATGGGCCATAACCCACCACGCGAGGCCAGTGAGTGTTAACGACTGCAAATGCAGCCGGGACCAACGGCTTAGCGTGCCGTCCGCAGCACGGAGGAGCTCTAAATTATAACTTGTTTGGTGAATAAAATGAAATAATCCCATGACCGACCTTTGCGAACGTTGCTTAATCTCCGCAATCGCTAGGCCAGGTGCTATAGCTCCTCTACGGAAATACTCTAATTTCTTACTATTATTATTGTGGTTTACGATTCCTTTAAAAACACCTACTTAAAATAAATAGCAATTGTTTAGCAAATACACGATAGGGAGCGCTCGTAATCGTAATGGGCGCATTGTGCATTCTTTCTAACGAGTAGTTGCTGTCTTCGAAATTAAGTGCCTTTTATAACCACAACGGGATAGTGGCCTTCATGAGGGTTAGTGGCCACCTCTGGTGTCTACCATGAACTATCGGATATAGTATTGCTCACAGTCAATGCTAGTGAAAGAGAGAAAACGATAGTATACGGTAGCGAAAACAGTTTGCATCTACTCATGGTAGGTCCACAGGGCCACAGATGACAACAACCGGGATCAACGGTTTAAGTGCCCTCCGAAGCACGGAAGCGATCAGCTGTAATGCCACTTAACGGTCACCCATCTGACACCTGACTGGAGCGATGGACCGAGCGTTGCTTATCAAACGTGATCGAGTACGATCAGTCTGTCAAGCTCCGCCATGAGCGCTCAAGGTGTTCAATACCAATCAATGAGCTTGAGCCAAGCCTGGGCAGCGCAGTTGGCGGTGAAGAGCGCGTTCTGCTTGTCCATGTAGCGCGTGTACACTTCGTTTAGAACAAATTCCACGATCTCCTCGCGCAACTCCAAGATGAAAAGGTCCTCCTCTTCTTTTTGGATCACCTCGGCCCTTCCAATTGAACATAAATTATCATTATTAGGGAGGAATCAAAATGTAGCCAGCCATTTCGCATGCTGTTGGGTCAGTCAACATGCTATAATAAGTAGGCAGGTACTTAGATAATCTTATGGGCGTTAGTACTAAGGTATTATAATTATTGTGCGTCCGTCCGTCCGCTGAGCAAGAAACGCGAGCGGGTGGATATAGACAAAGACTTCTGTTTAAAATGCTGATTTTCTGATGGACAAATGTTTGCAGTGCATTGAGTAAGCTCTAATCTATGTCGATTGTCGACCCGCGCGCGTGTCCCACTTAACACACCGGACGCTTTAAAATGCTACTTAAGCATGGCATGGTCACCATGGACATGATAACATTTTAATACTGAGGTCTGAGGTTCATTTTTACCAAGTCCTTTCAGGTACATCTTTTGGCAAAGCCACCAAAGTCCTTTGGTCGTCGGTTGCCTGTAATTTCCTACCCCGTCTAGATAATTTAAATTTGTTTAACGACGACATTCCCACCCCCAAGTTACTTGCCATATTAAAATAATATTTTCAAGGACTCAAATGAGCTAAATGTTAATATAGAAAACACACAAATAAAGATAAACCAAGAAAAATTGTAAAGCACTCTAAACTTCCCGTTATCGTTGTTGTGTCAAAAATTCTGACACTTCTGACAATAATTTTAAGTGACAACTCGTCACAAGAACTTCCGCAGGCTGATTATCTAACTAAATAGAAACTATTTAGCGACCGGTTTCATTTGACATACATTGCTACCTTGGTATGTTTTTTTTTACCCCAAAAAGAAGAAGCAATGTATCACATTCATCTGTCAAATGAGACTGGTCGCTAGGTGGTTTAAAAACTAAAACTGGGGGCCCTACGCCCTACAGCCTAACTCAAAGCTTTAGCCAGAGCGATAGCAATGCTCTGTCCGTCCTTGTCATATCATAACACGATGAGAAGGACGGACAGTGCGCCTGACGTCATAAACCAAAGCCGTCAAAGCAAAAGAGTTAGGCGGTTGATTGACCCGCTGGATGTTTTGGGCACTGTAAATCCAGAGTAAAACTAACTTTTTTTATACCATGTTTAATCGCGTGACGTGAATGGGGATCTCCACGCAAAGCTTAAGCTAGATGGCGCATCAATGGATTTGGTTAAAATACGTCAGAAATGACATTTGATATTTGAAACAGCCAATCAAACGATTTTAAGACAAACACTTGTGGCGCCATTAGTTCCTCAGGGGGCTTACCATCAGCAAATAATAAACCGTTCAGTTCAAAAGCAGGCCTTAAACAGGACTGTTTAAGGCCAGCTTTCATACTAACCGTTGAGGTCATAGTACGAAAAAGTAAGGCCGTTCAATATAAGTCCTGCTATAAGAGCTCATAGTAAGGCCCCTGTATGCATCCCCATTGATCTTCAATAATCGTGGAACATACCTAGTAAAAAATATGTACGCGCGCGACAAATAGGTACATTATCCTTCTTTCCAATTTTTGAACTCTGTTAAAATTAAAAAGATCGATTCAGGTTCAGTCGGGCTTGGATACCCCTAACACAGATTACCTATAGAGTTAATAAATAAAATAGAGAGGGTCAGTCATGATGACAGTATTGACAGTAAGCTGTCAGAAAGAAAGAAAGAAGACACTGACAGTGAGTTTTTGGCAGATCAATATAAGCCCTGCTATAAGAGCTCATAGTAAGGCTCCTGCCTGCTTAGCATGACCGATTTATATCGCGTGATATAGCATTTTATCGACACTGAACTGTCAAATTCCTTTGTCTTTTTGACAGTTAAACGTGATAAAACGCTATATCACGCGATATAAATCGGTCATGCTAGGCAGGCTGGGGGCTTACCATCAGCAAATAAGAAACCATTCAGTTCAATAGCAGGACTCAAACAGGACTGCTTAAGGCCTGCTTTCATACTAACCGTTGAGGTCATAGTACAAAAAAGTAAGGCAGCCAGAACTATTCAACACTTGATACTGGCAAAAATTACTTCCAAGAGGAAAGTAGATTGCCAAAACAAAAATAAGAAGAAGAAGACACTGACAGTGACAGACAGACAGAAAAAAGAAAAGCAATGGCGAGGTGGTGTCGTTTTGTTATTGTTGTTTTATTTAAAGTCAGATCTTTATTAATTAGTTATTTAGTGAACCCCTAAATTACTTTTATTGCAAAGATAAGCTTAGTGGATTATCCCTTGTTAGTTTATTCAGTTTGAGAAAGTATCGCGTTTTTGTGTAGCAGCCCTTCTCCAGTAAACTAATTGAAATTCATAATATATCACATAACCAGAAACTGCTGTGATTGTGGTGCTTGTGGACTACAAGAATACGATCAACCTAGTGTGTCTCTGTGGAAAATGGATGGCAACAACGAAGACGTTGACCGGGCTCAGTAAGTACTTATAAACTTTACATATTGAAATGAAAATGAACAGCTGATTACTGTGTGTGTAGAAATACCACAACAAGTAAATACCTATGTTCCTTATTGCTGATACCTCTATACTTTCTAAATTGCATAAATGAAAACATCAATATCTCAAATTTTAGGTATCACATGCATAGTCATTTCCTTTATGATGATAGCGATTTAGCAGGGCATGCAATAATAATTATGATACTCAAACCAAATGACCCCATTCTCTTTGTATACCAGTTCAAGGTATTGTCTACAAGTTGTGTTTAAACATTTGACCGTTCTAGGCTGGGTGTAGACTACAGTGCTGCTGAGGGAGATGGCGACCGAGGCAGATACAGGTGAAATTTAATATCTATAATATTTTGGATATTTTCCAATTGTTTTTTTAATGGTCAACAGGATAGTGCTTACTATCTCACCTAATGTTAAGTGACGATAAGGCCGAAGGTGGAAGCGCACTACTCCGGGAATCCTCATCACTGAGGAACATAGGTAAGGAGATTGTATATTAATAATGCATGTGAAAAGTAAATGATGAAATGAGATTTGATGGAAAAGAATAGAAGACAGGGAATTTTGCAGTTGTATGGTCCCCAAAAAAATTGGGATAAAGGTAGGGATGACGATAATGGTGAAACTTTGTTTAATATATTTGTAACTGTATAGCTAAATACTTTTATTATTATTATTATAGTCTTTATTACAGAACAATGAAACTTTGTATTTAATTCAATATTTGAGCATTGCTCATGCTAATTTTTTGTCTGATAGTCAACAAAGCCCTCCTCCAACCTTTCCATTCGTGTCTGTCATAGCTAAATTTTAGTAAATATTAAAGGTCATTGATAATTTAGGTCTCTTTATTTCCTTGCTGTGATTGTTACTTGAACAGTTAATTGTTTTTGTAGGTTGCTGGAAAGCTATGTAATTTTGTCTGGTCTGATCTTTGCGCCATTGATAATGGAATTCTAAATAAAAGCACAGAATGAAAAAGTGGAGATCGATTGATGACAGTTAAGTGCACCGCCTGCGTCAAATAAACTATTTGTTGTATTTTCTGATTAGTGTTTAAGATCTCTCCTATGTGGTGGGTTCCTTAGTCATCATTACTTCTACTATATTGTTACTTATTTCTGTTAAAGCTGATAAGTTTCTTGCGCCCATTCTTCTTGTCAGTTTAAAAAGTCTGGAATGGGTGGTAGGAAAATATAGATGATTCAAAGTGTTTAATTATTAAGTTTGAATAAAGACACTTTGACTTTGACATCCATAATTAATTCCTGTGCCCCAGCAGTGGGGACTTTAAACATGGCTTATTGATTATGCTCGCTCAGTATCTGAGCTGGGGCCCTACCCACTAACTTTTGCGATCTTCGGCGGATCTGCCGAGCTTCAACTTAAAACAGATAAATCCTAGTAAGGAATTTCGTATTGTACTACTTGCCGTAGCAATGTATCACATCCATCTGTCAAATGAAAGCGATTACGATAGCCATGTAAGTTAGCCGGTACGGCCCCAGTCCTAGAACTTTTAGTAGGCTTGTTGAATTTGCCATTGGAATGTGAGGGTGCTCCCCAGCGGAAGATTCCCCCGTCAGTCAAAAACGTTTCTCTAGACTCGACAGACTTGCCGAAGTTTGATGCGTTAGGCCGCGAATACACCTGCAAGAACTTCTGCGAGAATTTAATCGCCAGTGAATTTGCTATTAGAACACTTGTAAGCTACTGTCTGTCAGGCTGTGGGACATTCACTTCTTGCAGAAGTTTTCTTGCAGGTGGAAACCCGGCCTTAGCCGGTACGGCCTCTGGAGACTATAATAAGGTGTGTGGTGTAGCCTGCTGGTGCGTTGCGCGTCGCAGTCGTCGCTGGACGAGTCGTCGCAGCGGCCGGCGGGCGGCGAGCCCGCGCACGACCCGCCCTCCGCGCACCCCGCGCGCCTGCTCGACGCGCTGGCCAGGCTGCGCCTCGACCACACGCTCTGCGATGTCGTCATACAAGTCAGTGCTCCGTCTCACAGTTAGACCAGCCATGTTAAACATGCACATGCGACCCTTTACACGTTTGACTTCGACCCTGTCCAATTTAAAAAACTTCCTGATGCAGCTTGCAATAATAATAGTAAGCCTTTATTTACTTCAAATTTAGATTACAAGAGAACTTCTTTTAATTTATTAAATTACTATTATGAATCCCTTTTCGGGTGAAGGCCTCCTCCATTCCCTTCTATGTTTCTCGGTCTCTTCCTCTCTGCATCCATTCAACTTCTGCCACCTAAATGATGTCGTCGAAAAAAAAAAAATATATATATATTCAGTTCAAACGGTTAACACTTTACCTATGCAATGAGTTTTAGTTAGGTTTTTGGGGCCCACTGATTCTACAGTCAATATACATTAATTTTTAAGTATTTGCATCCTTAATGTACAAGGTACTTAGTTTAATATTATTTTATCTTAGCACTTTGCTTGTACCTACCATTGATTAAGTCTTAAGTGTTGTATACGCCTGTAAAAATAGTTCACACAGTCTCGTAAGTAATCTTTTAATCTATAAATGTTATGTGATATCGTTGATGGTGTATCTAATAAATAAAAATAAAATAAATAATACATTTGGCCCAGCGATGATTTATGTTTGAGATGGCTGGCTTAGATGATGTTACTTGAACTGCCTTTCCACCAGAGAAGTGCGAGATGACCTCTACGAATTTATGGCTACACAAGTTATTAGATGTGTAGTGTTTCCATAGCTTACGTTCTCAGCAGGCAGTTTTAGTAAGTATATAACTTTTACATCGCTAATTTGGGTGATTAATCAATCAGGCGCAGGCAGAAGGCGCGGCGGGGGCAGGCGCGGGCGTGCCGGCGCACCGCGCGGTGCTGGCGGCCGCGTCGCCCTACTTCCTCGCCATGTTCACGCAGTTCGACGAGCGCTTGCAGCCCTGCGTCACTATACAGGTGGGCATCATTCTAACTCTGGCTCCCCATTCTCGCCACTAACGAGTTGTAGCGAGCGGAGTGCTGGCCATCGACACTGTCAATTCAGATAATGTGTTCGTTTCTAGCTAGCCAAACACCGCTACAAAACATAGCGTCGGTTGGCGAGTCGCAGCAAAGCAAGACGAGAGAAGGTGAGAGGACCGACTAGTTAGACTAGACTCGCGGCGTTTTGTGTTGTCCTAGAAATATGCGGAACAAACATAATGGAGCAGCTCCACACACCGAATGCGCTTTGGTGTGCATCGTTTCTTAAAGACACATTCAAAACATATTTTATTTTACAGCTGTTGTCGTAACGCCGCACCGCACCGCGTTTTATGTGTGCAGTTCCTGATATTTTTTCGCAAAATAACGGTATTTTTAACTAAACAAAAACTTGTTGTTTCAGAATATAGAACCCCATGCCTTAGAAGCTATTATTGAATATATCTACACACCAGAATCCCTGGATATCTCAGAGGATAATGTACAGGTAAATTACTTTCTACACATTCAAATGCAGTAATTTTGTATGTTTTTAAATTATTTATTGATTTTGTGTGTAGAGTTTGTTGGCGGGCGCGTCGCTGGTGCAGGTGTGGGGCGTGCGCGCGGCGTGCTGCGCGTTCCTGGCGGGCGCGCTTCAGCCCGACAACGCGCTCGGCATCCGCGCCTTCGCCGAGCACCACGCGTGCGCCGACCTCGCGCACGCCGCCGCCCGATACATACACGCGCACGCCGCACAGGTGCGTGCTACTACATCATATTGGGATATAGGTGGGCTTATTTCAAGCCCGCCTGGCTAGCTACCACCATCTTACCTAAGTCTGACGCCGTAACAACATGTGCGTGTGGTGTGAGCGTTCCTATCCTAGAAATTGATTTGACCATACGAAGATTTTAGGAAATAATTGTAAAAACTTGATGGTGAAATCGAAAAATTTGTGAAACCTATAAGACTAAGTTATGGTCAATTATATAGAACACTCATACCGCCAGTCTCGCGAAAACGCCATATTTGATATCATACAATATACTAGACGTATGTTAAAAAAAGATATATGGAAAATTTGTGCTGAATTTGTGACAACTATTCACAAAATAATCAATTCATTATCATGGTTAATTTGGATTTTATAAGGGTTTTTTAGGAACACTCACACCACACGGTGTGTGGTGATGATTCAGTTAAAGTTAGTGATTTCTGTGAGTGTTCCTGAAATCACTAACTTTAACTGAATCATATTGAAATTTTATTATTGTATATGATAATTCGGATTCAGAGTGTGACACATAAATCTTGACACAAAACGTGATAGATCAAGAGCAATTAAACATTTTGTTTCTTTTTCAATGCTCGTGTGAGTGTTCCATATTTTGGCATTTATTAGATTAACCAGACCTCGTATACAAGTGGAGGCTGCATCCAAAATTGTAAAAAATTTGTTCTTAAAATTTAAAACATCGTCTATTTCCGTAAGTGTTATACTTTAATAGTTATCATTTTTTTACATCTTCAAAGGAAAGTCTTATGTAGGGTGACCATGCATATGATCAAAAAGCGGGAAAAAACATTTGTTTAAGCATTTTATTACAAAAAAAAATGATAAAACACGAAAAGTAAAAAACAAAATTATATGGTTGATAACATGCAATTAAGGGTTGCGTTTAATGTTACCAGCATCTTTATGTAACGGTTATTTTGTTACTTACGCTATAGTACCTAGGTATTACATTTTATTGGGCTCGATAACATCTTTTTAGGGTTCCGTAGCCTAAATGGCAAAAAACGGAATCCTTATAGATTCGTCATGTCTGTCTGTCTGTCCGTCCGTATGTCACAGTCACTTTTTTATTTAAGTCTAAAAGCCCGTATGACAGAGAATGTAAAATAACAGGATCATCTTTACTATTGTAAAAAAAATCCCCTAAGTAAAATACGGGAACGGGAATAGGAATGAGAACGAGAACGGGAATTACTAATATAAAAAATGTGAAAGTTTAACGTTTTGGATGTTTAGATGTTTGTTACTCAATCACGTAATAACAAAAATTAAAAAAATTAAAGCCGATCAGGTCATGGTTACTTCCAATATACTTACCAACCTTACCATATACTTCCAATCTCATTGAAATAACACGATACCAAATTTTGAATCGATAGGACACATGGAAGGTAGTCAGATCCTCTCATCAAAAGCTCATTGAAGTAACACTGTACCAAATTTCAAATCGATAGGATATATGGAAGTTAGTAAGATCCCCTCATCAACTATTAAAGAGCTGATGATCTTCAAACGGCCGATCAGGTCATGGTTTCCCTACCAATCGGTTCATCCGTTTAGGAGCTACGATACCACAGACAGACACACAGACACGTTAAACTTATAACACCCCTCTCTTTTTGCGTCGGGGGTTAAAAATGGCTGAACGGATTTGGAATGGCACACAGATAGTTATAGCCTGGGTTAAAGATAAGATACTTTTATCCCGCTAGCGAATTACGTTACTCTGTTGCTAACAATTCTCGACTGAAATCGATTGAAAGCGCAGTAGCATTGCTGCTTTAGTTAAGATAGTTGTCACATTGGTTCTTACTAAAGCATCGATGTAACTACGATTTCTGTCAGATTTGATTGCAACAGAGTTACATAATTACCCCCCGGTCAAAAGTTCCCTAGGAATTTTCCGAATATCCACGCGGACGAAGTCGCAGGCAAAAGCTAGTATTAGATAAAATAAAATAAAAAGTACCTATAGAAAAATATAATAACTTACATGATTACTTGTTATTAGTAAACAGAAACACAGGAGAATTTAACAACAGACTGCAATAAAAATATAATTATTACAACGCCAAACTACGATTAAAGGGTAACCCAATACGAGGGTAGACGAAAATTGTGTCCGACAAAATAAAAAAGCATACCCACCCTACATGAAATATTCCTTTGAAAATGTAAAAAAATATAACTATTAAAGTATAACGCTTACGGAAATAGAAGATGTTTTAAATTTTAAGAACAAACTTTTCACAATTTTGGATGCAGCCTCCACTTGTATAGGAGGTATGGTTAATCAAATAAATGTCAAAATATGGAACACTCACACGAGCATTGAAAAAGAAACAAAATGTTTAATTGCTCTTAATCTATCACGTTTTGTGACAAGATTTGTGTCACAAATTTACTCTGAATCCGAATTATCATATACAATAATAAAATTTCAATATTATTCAGTTAAAGTTAGTGATTTCAGGAACACTCACACCACACACCGTGTGGTGTGAGTGTTCCTAAAAAACCCTTATAAAATCCAAATTAACCATGATAATGAATTGATTATTTTGTGAATAGTTGTCACAAATTCAGCACAAATTTTCCATATATCTTTTTTTAACTAGGTCTAGTATATTGTATGATATCAAGTATGGCGTTTTCGCGAGACTGGCGGTATGAGTGTTCTATATATTTGACCATAACTTAGTCTACATAGGTTTCACAAAATTTTCGATTTCACCATCAAGTTTTCACAATTATTTCTTAAAATCTTCGTATGGTCAAATCAATTTCTAGGATAGGAACACTCACACCACACGCACATGTAACAACAATTTCAACATTTCGACGTGGACACAACCATTCTTGAGTTCATCATACTACATAGGCAGTCTATCAGGAACCAAATGCTTCAAAGTGCTGATGTGACCCAGGAGTGGTCATACGGTTAAACGTCATCGTATGTCTTCTAGTTGTTGTTCTTTTCTTCGAAGATTTCATTAAAAAATTACTACTTAAATAGCTACCTATATTTTCTTTTATATCGGGTCATTCTGAACTTACCATCCAAATTTCAAGGATGTGTCCAGTCCATGAAACTTAACAACTTTCTCTAAGAAACATGTGTCGAATTTCGCCACAAAATTTTGGTCATCCCATACTAAATTAATCACGTGATCTCTTTGATTTGTTATGTAGTCGTTTTTTTTTTACATATTTGGCCATGTGTTCCTTAGAGAAAGTTGTTCAGTTTCATGGACTGAACACATCCTCAAAATTTGGATGGTGAATACAAAATGACCCTGTTTGTTCACCACTATTCCAGAAAAGACAATCATATTAATTATTAACGTTATGTTTGATTTCAGGTGTTGGAGTCTGAAGAATTTCTCGCGCTCGAGGCTGACGTACTCTGCCAGCTGTTGGACAGCGATCGCATCACGGTTCGTATTCGTTATTCTGTTTGTTTCTTCTATATTATCGTATAATTATTACTATATAATTTGAGATATTTCAAATCACAGGTACCTAACGAAGAAGTCATCTTAGACGCGGTGATTCGGTGGATGCAGCACGATCCTGAGGTAACAATTTAATCTTAACGTCGTGTTTATGCTACATACATCTTAAAGACACAAGTTAATGAAATGAAGAGCTCTTCAACAAACAGCAAACAAACAAACAGCTGTTTGTTCAATGTTATATGTAATTATAAATGCAGTTGAATGGTAATTTATCATTTTCAAGTAAATAGTTTCAGAAAAGGTTGGTTATCATGACTGACGGGCGATAGTTAGTTTAGCAACCGTCGAATACATAATCCAAGTACTGTAACCAAGCAGTTATTCGGTTGATAATTGCGCACAGAAGCGGTCGGACTCGTTGGGCGCGGTATTAGAGCACGTGCGCTTGCCGCTACTGCCGCAAGACGTGCTTGTGGCGCGCGCCAACGCCGAGCCGCTCGCCTCCGCGCCCGTCAGGGTCAAGGTCAGTGTGTAGTGTAGTGTACTGGAGCGCTCGGACTCGCTACTGCCGCAAGACGTGCTCGTGGCGCGCGCCAACGCCGAGCCGCTCGCCTCCGCGCCCGTCAGGGTCAAGGTCAGTGTGTAGTGTAGTGTACTGGAGCGCTCGGACTCGCTACTGCCACAAGACGTGCTCGTGGCGCGCGCCAACGCCGAGCCGCTTGCCTCCGCGCCCGTCAGGGTCAAGGTCAGTGTGTAGTGTAGTGTACAGGAGCGCTCGGACTCGCTACTGCCGCAAGACGTGCTCGTGGCGCGCGTCAACGCCGAGCCGCTCGCCTCCGCGCCCGTCAGGGTCAAGGTCAGTGTGTAGTGTAGTGTACAGGAGCGCTCGGACTCGCTACTGCCACAAGACGTGCTCGTGGCGCGCGCCAACGCCGAGCCGCTCGCCTCCGCGCCCGTCAGGGTCAAGGTCAGTGTGTAGTGTAGTGTACAGGAGCGCTCGGACTCGGTACTGCCACAAGACGTGCTCGTGGCGCGCGCCAACGCCGAGCCGCTCGCCTCCGCGCCCGTCAGGGTCAAGGTCAGTGTGTAGTGTAGTGTACAGGAGCGCTCGGACTCGCTACTGCCACAAGACGTGCTTGTGGCGCGCGCCAACGCCGAGCCGCTCGCCTCCGCGCCCGTCAGGGTCAAGGTCAGTGTGTAGTGTAGTGTACAGGAGCGCTCGGACTCGGTACTGCCACAAGACGTGCTCGTGGCGCGCGCCAACGCCGAGCCGCTCGCCTCCGCGCCCGTCAGGGTCAAGGTCAGTGTGTAGTGTAGTGTACAGGAGCGCTCGGACTCGCTACTGCCGCAAGACGTGCTCGTGGCGCGCGCCAACGCCGAGCCGCTCGCCTCCGCGCCCGTCAGGGTCAAGGTCAGTGTGTAGTGTAGTGTACAGGAGCGCTCGGACTCGCTACTGCCACAAGACGTGCTCGTGGCGCGCGCCAACGCCGAGCCGCTCGCCTCCGCGCCCGTCAGGGTCAAGGTCAGTGTGTAGTGTAGTGTACTGGAGCGCTCGGACTCGCTACTGCCACAAGACGTGCTCGTGGCGCGCGCCAACGCCGAGCCGCTCGCCTCCGCGCCCGTCAGGGTCAAGGTCAGTGTGTAGTGTAGTGTACTGGAGCGCTCGGACTCGCTACTGCCACAAGACGTGCTCGTGGCGCGCGCCAACGCCGAGCCGCTCGCCTCCGCGCCCGTCAGGGTCAAGGTCAGTGTGTAGTGTAGTGTACAGGAGCGCTCGGACTCGCTACTGCCGCAAGACGTGCTCGTGGCGCGCGCCAACGCCGAGCCGCTCGCCTCCGCGCCCGTCAGGGTCAAGGTCAGTGTGTAGTGTAGTGTACTGGAGCGCTCGGACTCGCTACTGCCACAAGACGTGCTCGTGGCGCGCGCCAACGCCGAGCCGCTCGCCTCCGCGCCCGTCAGGGTCAAGGTCAGTGTGTAGTGTAGTGTACAGGAGCGCTCGGACTCGCTACTGCCGCAACACGTGCTCGTGGCGCGCGCCAACGTCGAGCCGCTCGCCTCCGCGCCGTTAGCAGTTATCGTAAAAAATTAACGCGTGCGAAAATAAATTCAAGCACGTTTTATATACCGATGACGGAACGAGACAAACAAATTGGAGCGAATGGAAGGACCCGAAGCGAGGGCGGGTCGCTAGTAAAGTATATTTCACTTTCACTAATACCTAACCCTACCTAAACGTGCAAAGTGTATAGTAAGCTGGCTGTTTTTTGACAGATATTTTTTTTAAATATTTGGACTTACAGAACTGTTCTCGAGTTTGTAATGACAGTTGCAAGGAGTGTCGTAACTCTTCATGTTTGTGTGGCAGGACCTGGTGATTGAGGCGCTGTCGTTCCATCTGCTGCGGCCGGAGCTGCGGGCTGAAGCTGCGGCTCGCAGTAGGCGGGCGCGGGCCAGGGCGGGCGGGCGCGGCGCCGCCCTGCTGGTGGCGGGCGGGCAGGCGCCCAAGGCCATACGAGAGGTACGTGCCATACTGTATATGCGGCCAGTAGTAATCTAAGTTGTTGGTGTTTTACAAATAACCCAGTTGTATACATACAGGGTAATATTGCGACCCCTTTACTAAATCTATTTATATAAAACTCTAAATTGATTGATTGTTGGGATACGCCTAAAGCCCTAAACAACTGAAAGTAGAGACATGATACCTTTCATGGTGTAAATAAGCACAGAAAAGATTTTGGAAAATTCATCCCTAAGGGGATGTTAGTTTGTATGGAAGTCTATTAGTTTCAAATCGAGGATGTTGTGTTTAGGCTGACGATAACGATGAAAATTATAAGAGGAAGGGTAAGGAAGGGGAAAGGGGAGGGGGGCTCTCGCGGCCGACGGCGACCCGAGTGGCGCGGGTCGCCTTGTGTTGTGCGGTGCGCAAACAGTGACGACAATTTTCAATTTGTGTAGGGAAAAGTTTGGGGTAAAAAAGGTAAAAAAATTAAAACTTTTTAACCGACTTCAGCAAAAGGAGGAGGTTCTCAATTCGATTGTATGTTTTTTTTATCGTTGTTCGCGCGTATCTTCGACATTTATGAACCGATTTAGATGATTCTTTTTTTGTTCGATTGAGTTTTCTTGCGAGATGGTCCCATTTAATTTTTTTTCAAATCGGTTCAGTAGTTTACAAGTAATCCTGAAAATACTATGATATTAAATCAACTAACTTGACAATTTTGTTATTTATGAACCGAATGAGATGATTTTTTTTGTTGGGGAAGGGATACCTTTGTGTAGTCTTTTTAACCGACTTCAAAAAAGGAGGTATTCAGTTTGTATGTATGTATGTTTCTCCGCGATTATCTCACGTTTGGCTGAGCCGATTTTTCTACCTAAATAATATACCTACACTACCTAATACACAAGGTACTTACACTAAAAATAAAAAAATAAAAAAAATGTTTAAAAAACAAAAAAACCGACTTAAAAAAACCTGCCTCTAAAAAGCAAGTAATAATATACAAATCATTAAGTTTTTTGTTTTTTAAATAATTTTTTTTACTTCATAAATTGATTGTAATGCTGTTATAGAATGACCTGACAAAATTTGAAAAGGGGTCCAAAAATTACCCTGTATAACCCTGTATAAGTGTAGCAGCTGTTGAATAGTTCCCGTATATCAGGTGGAGGTGCTGGTGCTGGGTGGCGCGGGGGCGGGGGTGGGCGCGGGGGGCCCAGGGAGTGGCGGCGGGGGGCGCTGGCGAGGCGCCGCGCCGCTGCCCGCGCGCCGCTGCCGCGCCGGCCTCGCCCGGATACGGGACACCGTCTACGCCGTCGGGGGGTTCAACGGGTAAAAACCGCACTTGTACTATTCTACATAATCAAATAAAAACCAGTGTATCTCTGTTCTTTATCTTCTAAATGTATAAAATAAACTGATTGGTGACTGATGTATCAATGCACAGCCCAAACCGCTGGGTCTAGAGAAACCAAATTTGGCACATAAGTTCCTTATGAGGTCTAAGGGTGGCACTAAGAAAAGATTTTTCAAAACTCAGCCCCCAAGGGGGTGAAATGTTTGTATGAAAGTCCCTCAATTTCGATGCTAGGATCTTCAAATTTTGTGTTTATGCTAATGATTGAAAATTAATAAAAATATGTACGTGTCCCAGCGTTTCTGTAAATTCTTCCTCCGGAGGGGTGAAAAGAGGGATGAAGTTGTCTATAAAAATCCTTCACTTTCGAAGTAAAAATAGTTAAATTTGACAGACACCTAGCCCGGTGGAAGTACTTCCCTTTTCGCTGAATATCCAGTGAACAGATCTTGCCTCAGCAATTACAATCTATATATTTTTTATGTGATAGTTCGCTGCGCGTGCGCTCAGTGGACGTGTACGACGTGGCGTCGGATACGTGGTCCCCGGGCCCGCCGCTGTGCGCGCGACGGTCCACGCTCGGCGTCGCCGCCATCGGTGACGTCATCTACGCCGTGGGGGGGTTCGACGGCGTCACCGGACTCAGGTACTTGTAGTACACGCGCTATAGTGTGCACCCTATAGTATAAAAGTAGGTAAAACAACAACTTTTCAGGACCACGGCACTGCAAAGGTGCCGAAACGTCGGGAAAATAAAAAATCAAACCAAATACCAATTAATTACCAAAGTACTTTTAATAAAACCGCTCTAGTATCCGTTAAAAAGTGTTTTATTTATTATTTTGTGATAATTCAGGGTGAATTTATTAATCTTCGGTTAAATAAATAAGGGTGTTATGAGGTTTATTCAGACTGCCATATCGAGATTCATGTCTTCACGGTGAATGCCTCTTGAACTTGTTTATAAGTAGGCGTTCTGAACTTTGCATTGATAACTCGATTTTTTTTATTCTGAGTTTTTTAAGTAATTGTCAATGTATAGTTTTGGTTAATTTTTTCGTTACTAAAATTTTTGTTGGTCCTTCGTATTTGATAGTATGTGATATTACAGCTCAGCAGAAGCGCTGGATACGTCAGCGCCTGAGCCGGCGTGGCGGCCCATCGCTGGGATGTCGACGCGGCGCTCGAGCGTGGGCGTGGGCGTGCTGGGCGGCAAGCTGTACTGCGTGGGCGGCTACGACGGCGCCTCGCGCCAGTGCCTGCACACCGTCGAGCGGTCAGTACTGTACTAGCGTGGGCGTGGGCGTGCTGGGCGGCAAGCTGTACTGCGTGGGCGGCTACGACGGCGCCTCGCGCCAGTGCCTGCACACCGTCGAGCGGTCAGTACTGTACTAGCGTGGGCGTGGGCGTGTGGGCGGCAAGCTGTAAGACGTTTATTGAGCGTTTATGAATAATAATGTTCAAGAAATTCTTAATAACAAACTTGTAGGTCTAACTACGTTAGAGTATTGGCTATTTATTCGTATACGGTAAAATGTGACGAGTTACGAAAAGTGCCGAGTTGCGTATGTAACGACTTGCGTGTGTACCATACTCGTGCGTGCAGGTACGACCCGGGCACGGACACGTGGGAGTCGGTGGCGCCGATGTCGGCGCGGCGGTCGGGCGCGGGCGTGGGCGCGGTGGGCGGCGCGCTGTACGCGGTGGGCGGGCACGACGGGCCGGCCGTGCGCCGCTCCGTGGAGCGCCTGCGCGTGGGGGCGGGCGGCGACGACGTCAGCGCCTGGGCGCCCGCGCCGCCCATGCACACGCAGCGCCGCAATGCCGCCGTGGCCGCGCACCGCGGTAGGCTCTACGTGGTCGGCGGGGACGACGGCGCCGCCAACCTGGACACTGTGGAGGTAACACTACACTCTACTTACTGTCACGGTCGCCATGCGACGGACTTAGGATGACGATCTAAATGCAAGACAATCAAGGGTAGAACGTTCCTCTAATACTAACATAGTTAAATCCTTTATACTAATAACTATTCTAAAGTGAGTGCTACAGGAAGGACACCTTAACCTCGTGTTTAATGGCCGCGATTAGTGGTTCAACGTGAGACAGCTCTTACTGTCACGGTCGCCATGCGACGGACTCGGGATGAGGATCAGAATGAAAGACGGTCAAAGATGAAATGTTCCTCTATTACTAACATTATTACATCTTTTATACTAATAACTGTTCTAAAGTAGGTGCTACAGGAAAGATACTTTAAGATCTTAGAGAAGTTGTTATTTTCCATATTATTAAAGACGGTTTCATACGTTTTCTTTACAAAATAATAGGTCTTTCAAATCGAAAATGTGAGAAGACGATTTAATTTGTTTTGTTTTCTGCATTTATGTTACCGTTAATGTGCGTAAATCGGTTAGAATGTAGGTAAACTAGTTAATCTGCAGATTAAAGTATTCATACACACGCAGGTGTTCGACCCGGCGAGCTCGCAGTGGACGGTGGTGGGCGAGCGCATGGGCGTGGGGCGGTCGTACGCGGGCGTGTGCGTGGTGGAGTGGCCCGCGTGATGCCGCGCCCCCGCGCGCCCCCCGCGCCTGCCCCCCGCCCCGCCCCCGCCCCCCGCCGCCAACGCGCACCACACGCACCTGCCGCACACGTGAGTACTCCGCTCCTCATCGCTCACTCTTGCTGAAAATTTGTGTCATACAGTGTTTCCTGCATCGGCGGCGAGCGCGTAGCTCGAAAACTATGTAGAAATTGGACAAAGTGTATATAATAAAAGTAGTAGAGAATTTTATAAGCTTTTATTCGGTAGAGCAATTCTTTTATCTATGACGCACCGTTTGGGGTTATCAGCGAATAACCCCAAAAAGGAGATCTTTGAACCCCTCCTCCCACTCCGGCTCACCTCCTACCTAGACGATAGGACTTTTGGTATATTTACACCCTAAGCAAGTTTTTGAAGAAATCGCGTATCTATTCGCTCACGCACCTTACACCTTTTGAGCCATTCGTTGATTGGACTATAACGGGTGTAAAAAGACCCTCAACGAAGCCGAAATCCACGCATTCCGCCCATCATCAGAACAATCGTTGTCTTTTAAACTAAACCTGGGAAACTAATAGCTACGAAGTTATTGAAGGTCAAAGTAAAAAAAAAATATTATGAAATCTTATTTTATTCGTTGTTTCCTCATTTTTGTCCAAAGAAACATCAAAATTTTAAGTATTTCGTAAAAACAATGAGTTCAAAACGTCATCACTCAATGTATCTCATGAGCACGCACATAAACGCTGTCTATCAACTCGGCCGCACGCAACGTAATGTATGCAATGCTATTTTAACACCAGAAATTAAAATCGTTTCCCAGCAATAATTTTGAACAGAAATGGTCCTGATGATGGGCAGAATACGTAGACCTCGGCTTGGTTGAGGGTGTTGCTACACCCGGTATGTGGTTGTTCGGTGTAGGTACGCGAACGTGGGCCTGTACGGGGCGCAGGCGGGCGGCCGCTGGCGCGCGCTGCTGGCCTGCCGCCCGCACGCGCCGCCCGCGCTGCAGCTCGACCAGGTACTACACTACACTACACTACATTACACTACACTACACGAAACACATTCATACTGGGCCCTGGGCTAAAGTGTCGTTTAGCTTGGGAGAAAAATCAAACAGCTATTGTTTTGCTAATATTGTATGTCTGGAAATAATAGGGATGTTGACTATTTTTTTTATTTTATGTTACATAAATTACCTCTCAAAAAAAGAAACATTGGTAAAAGAATTAATTCGCTAGCATGAAAACTGCCCGAGATATCACAGTGTGAAATGCACACAAATGAACTCGATCAAAAACGCTCCATACTAATGGCTTGCAAGTTATGACGTCACGCCTTGCAAGTTTGTATGCAACGCATAGGAAATTTGTTCAGCAGCTATATTAAATATTGTGTTTATCAAAATGGTTTCTTCGACAAATTTGCTATACATTTTACGGACTAATTAAAGGTATCATTTATTTTAATAATTTTTATACTTTTTAAATGGACTTGTCCACCCAACTTTGAAGGGTCATAAAACAAATAATATGCAATATATAAAACCAAGAGGTATACAAGCTACTCTAAAAGTTTAATATGTTTACGATTTTTATTAGTATTTCGTTATTTTATTCATTAGTCAACATCCCTATTATTACACAGTGTTTGTGAATTTGCTCTAGATGCAGGTCCGAGCTAATGCTACACAGTCGTTTCACTTCACAGTTTCACACGTACTATAACCACACGATATAACAGCGTGTCGCTGCAGCTTCTTGCAGTAACTGTCAAACAATATTGTCAAAAAAGTGACAGCATCACATTTAAACAGGTGTTTAGTTAAACAGTGTTTAAAAAACTTTTGTAATAACACGAAAAATGTTCATGTAGTTGCGATTGTGTGGCTAGTGATTGCAGCGATACAGATTAACTTCAATGTCATAATGGGTGGTAGGGTAAAAGAATTGACGATTTAAAAATGCTTATTATATGACTTCATTTGAATATTTTTTTTTTTTTTTAATATTTAATGGGTTTGCTCTTGACCTTAGTCTTGCCCAAAAGCAAAGACAGGGTCTACGATGGAGCGAGCTTGCCCAGAAGGTGCTTATTCACTCTGGCCTTGAATATAGTCAGGTTGTATGCGCTCGGAAACACAGACGCCGGCAGGGAATTCCATTCCATAGCTGTGCGCATTATGATCGTTCATAATGATGAGTAGCGTTTGTCATGTTATTTTCATTTTGCCATGTTGTGTTTGTGATGTGACGGTCAGTCACAGCCAAATGCGCAGTGTCACTGGCGGTTGCGTTGTGATTAGAATTTTAGTAGGTATTTGATACAAGAACATTTGGCCTGTAATATTTCTACTCTGGTCGCTAACGTTAATGTATATTGTGATAGGGCGTGGTGGCGGGCGGGTCGGGGCTAGCGGCGGCGGCGGCTGGGGCGGGCGCGGGGGCCGCGGGGGCGGAGGGGTGCTGGTGGCGCGGGGGCTGCCAGACGCTCGAGTTCAACGAGCGCGCGCCGCCCGCGCTCAGGCACCACCACACAGGTACTACAGGCACAGAATAACTATGCTACAGGGCTAAATACGCCAATCGACTCTGTACGCTTTTTGTAAATTCACTTGCTCTTTAATTTTCTGTTAAAATGACTGTCTCAATGCTTTTTGATAAAAGTTATTCCTGACAAAACAGGTAACAGTTTAACACGTATGTTTGTTTAGGTTTCGTGGGGACAATGCCGCGCGCGTCCCGCGGGCGCGGCTTCGGGTGGGCGTGCCCGGTGGCGGGCGCGGGGGCGGCGGCGGAGGCGGGCGCGGGCGCGGGGGGCGGCGCGCCGGGCGCCTGCGTGCTGCTGCTGCACTCGCGCGCCTGCGCCTGCCACCTGCTGCCGGAGAGCTGCCGCCAGGTCAGTAGGCTTGAACGACTAGTAATTTGAGTGATTATGTAGTAGCAAGCACGACTAAACTAATAGTGACATCTCAACAATCCCTTAGTTTATGAGTAGACTATGGTGTCACTGAACGCTATCGGGTGATATTTAACCATCAGCAATTTTTTATGTCCCCACTGCTGGGGCACAGGCCTTCCTTATGGGTGGATAAGGAGGGCGGGCCATTACCCACCACGCGGGCCCAATGCGGATTGGTGGGTGTTAACAAATGCATCCGGGACCAACGGCTTAACTTGCCTTCTGAAGCACGAAGGAGTTCGAGATAATATTTTTTTGGTCACCCGTCCCATGGCCGACCCTTGCGAACGTTGCTTAACTTCTGCAATCGCTGGGCCAGGCGCTATACCACTGCGCCACCGAGCTCCTCGGCTGATATTAGTGGGTGTTTATTACGTGTCTTATTCTCTAGTATATAAATAGTGAAGCAAGGTCTAGATATTAACGTAAATCATAATAAAATAAAATAAAAAATAAATCATCTCGCAGGGCACGAGTCGCGAGTGCTGCTCGGACGACGAGGCGGGGCCCCCGTACCCCGCGCCGGGCCCCGCCGCCCCCGGCGCGCCCCCCGCCGAGCCCCCTCCCGCGCCCCCGCGCCCCGCCCGCTCGCCCACGCCCCCCTCCGACTGAACCCCCGACTTCACGCCGATGCTACGACACCACTGCATTCCATTCAGATAATTTTCAACCTCATACTATTCATGAAACATAGTCGATCTTTTGGAGGCCTACCACAAAAAGCAATAATCGAACGATGATCGTAAATTGACTGATACTGTACCCATCTTACGGAAAGGTTTGTAAACAATACTTTACGTAATTTCTTGTAATTATTCCACAAATACGAAAAGTTTCAGTAATTTAACACCAATACAACTTTGACAACATAGGTGAGCTGTCAATGGTATTCATATACCGGGTGTAACAATACCCTCAACGAAGCCGAGGTCTACGTATTCTGTCCATCATCAGGAGCATTTCTGTTCAAAGTTATTGCTAGGAAACGATTTTAATTTTTGGTGTTAAAAAACATTGCATACATTACCACGCAATATAACGCGTACAAAAAATTGAGCCTACGAATGTCAGCTGCGTGCGAAGTTGAAAGGCAACGTTTATGTGCTCATGAAATACATTGAGTAATGACGTTTTGAAGCCATTGTTTGTTGCGAAATACATACAATTTTGATAATATTTCTGTACAAAAAAAATAAAAAACTCGCCTGCATAAAAGACAAGTCAACTGAAAAGATGGAAACAAGATTAAATAAATATTAAAGGCAACATATTATAATAACATGCAGTCGGAGGCATATAATTTAAATCATTCATAATGTCACTTTCTTTATGCATGCCTCCGACTGCATGTTATTATGACATGTTGCCTTTAATATTTATTTAATCTTGTTTCCATCTTTTCAGTTGACTTGTCTTTTTATGCAGGCGGGTTTTTTATTTTTTTTTATTTTTTTTTTTATTTATCTCTTTTTAGTTATTATATATTACGGTCATGATATACCTTTTTGAAATCCTTATATCATGCCCTTCAATATGACACCCATATTGCAGTATTCTAAAAAAAATTTTTTTCACTACGTAGAATAGCACCGTACAGCCGCCATGTTGGTTTTTTTATAACGCCACCTTCTTAAGAACACTTGGGCTGACAAGACAAATCTAACGATATCTTAATCATAGAAATCCGTTCAGCCGTTTGAAAGATATGAGGTAATAAAGAATATTACATACAAACATACATACAAACTTACTTACAAGATACGCGCGAAACACATAACCCTTTCTTTGCAGTCGGGTAAAAAGGAGATGGTCCAAAAAAAACCCAGAATTAATACGAACATGCTGTACATCAATCGATTGCTTATGTCGAGAGAAATAATACTGCCTAAGTCGCAGACCCCAAACCCATGGGGTGTCGGAGATATGCGCTGGCAAAGTATGTATGAAATATAGGTAATGTTGGTAAAGTCCAGCATTTGACATCAATCAATACGAACGAGCTATATACCAATCGATTGCTAAGATCGAACGAAATAATACCACAGAATATATAATAGTACTAACGTACAGAAGTCGGTCCCCGCGAGGACCATCAAATAATAAGCTACTCTCGCTGCACGGCAATAAAGTACAATTTCAAACTGCACAACGCTGCGTGAATAAAATTATATGCACCTACGAAGAAGAAAGAGTGGCGTCTCTTTCTGTCGCACAGCTCTGTCTCAACCGACACATTTCGGGGTTGCTACTCGCTAGTTACTGATATCATAGAAAACATTCGTTATGCCCATGAATAAACAATGATAGGTGAGCTGAGCATATTTAAAGAGCATAAATAATAAGTATTTCTAAGTAGTTAGAGAAGCTCGATGGTGCAGTGGTATAGCGCCTGGCCCAACGATTGCGGAGGTTAAGCAACTTTTGCAAGGGTCGGTTATGGGATGGGTGAAAAAAAATTAGTATTTTTTAGCTTTTTTCTTTACTGGTGCCATATTTCGAACTTCGATACAACTAAGTATGTAAATATGTATACAAAAAATACAATAAACTTTGGTATGTAGGTAGGTACGTTAGTAATTAAGTATCAAAAAAAAGTGCATGCAGTTTCACATTCGGCGCTTGAGTGACTCGTTTCGTTGGTGACGTTCACGCGCTGCGCTCTCGTCGCTTGCACACGCCGCGGCCGCGCGTTTCGGTCGGCGCGGTGATATCCCTCGACAATGGCCCTCTTGGAGTGGGCCGCGAGCAGTAGGCTAATATAAAAGTTTAAGCGCGGAGTGATACCCCCCTGATAATACTACCTATGTCGGGAATCCAAAATCCATGGGGTATCGGATCTCCGATATCTAGCGCATATGACAAAATGTGTATGAAAATATAGATAAAAATCAATTACATATTTTCTATAACACTGAATGGACGTAAACCACTTACCTAAAATATAATAATCGATATTATATCACCGAAGTTGTAAAAAGTGATGTTAAATGCAAGACTTTACCTATATTTCATACATACTTTGGATACCCCATGGATTTGGGGTCTGCGACTTAGGTAGGATTTCTTCGCTCATTCTAAGCAATCTATTGGTATATAGCTTGTTCATATTAATTCTGGGTTTTTAGTCCATGTATTTTGGACCGTCTCTTTTAGGAAATAATGAATAAAATAAGATTTGATTAAAATTTTGAATTTTTTTTTTTACTTTGATCTTCAATAACTTCATAGCTATTGGTTTCCCAGGTATAGTCTAAAAGACAAAAATTATCCTGATGATGGGCGGAATGCGTGGACTTCGGCTTCGTTGAGTGTCTTGTTACACCCGTTATTTATAAAACATGCAATAAAAAAGCACTTTTGAGGTTAAGTATGGGCGGTTTGTTTGTTACCATTTTTTCCGGAAGTTGACTGGAATCCGGATATGTTTCGGTTAAATTTAGAACTTCATTCGTAAGCCAATATTTTACGAAACGGAACGAATGTCGTCCGATTATCGTAGTTCGCTTTTCGGAGTAGGTCCTCTGCTCCCTAGACAAAGTAACAGTTGCAAATCTTCGTTTGCGAAACATCTATAGCATTGTCATAACTTTTCCCTAATCACCACATTCGATAGCGAAGTTAAAGTCACTTTGTCCAAGGAGACTGTTCTCTCTAGTGGCATTTAAGTAATTCTCAAGTTCGCTGCATTCCATTTTGCATTTTCTCGCCGCCGCCGTTGACGAAGCTCATAGTATCGCCTCATTACGGACGTGTTCATACAATCACTATTATAGCTTAGGTACCTAATACTCGTGCTGTCAATGTTAGCCAATAAATAAGCTACTACTTAACTAATTAAGGATAAAATATTATTTGTAAAGCACAGTAGGCCATCAAATATTAATAATAATAATTACCAATAATTCGTTACGCAAACTAATGACTAAATACGTAACCTTAACCTTGGTGTTAATTCAATAACGTATAATATAGCGTGGTCGGCGGCGGCTCGTGACACTCCGTAGCGTAACCTAAGCGTATAATCCCATTCCGAACTCTTGGTATGGACATTTTTAAGGGTCCATGGTGATATTTCATGTGCGCGCATAACATTTTAAGTCATTATTGATATTATACTATGGTACCAGGGTTTTTTGGCACAATGATCAATTCGCATAACATTAATACAGAATAAATGTTTACGCATAATTTTATTATTTCATCAAATGGCATAAAATTATATTGCATAAATTTTTTACCCATAACGAATACTAATCATAATGTTTATTAGCATAACAACTTATGGCATAAATTGATGCATACACGCTTCGCTCACTCGGCTGGTGCGTTGTTTGTTGGTCGCAATGGAACCTAACTTCCTCGTCGCTCGCTACGTTGCGTTGTCGCACCAAACCGTCTGTTTACCAAAGGTCCTAACTTAACTAGTCCATCAAATGTTTTTATAGTGTCAATTAAATTATGACTATGAAGCTTATACCTAGTATAAATTAAGCCAAATGAAATTAATACAAGTATTCGTTTTGCCAATGAAATCATTCTGCAAATACACCACTATGCGAAAAATCTTTATGCCTTTCCTGTTATGCCAAATTAGATTTGACTAAAAATTTTATGCGAGCGAAATGGCACCCCATTTTCATTCCAGTAGTCTCGCTGAATCAACTATCGTCCATTTCTAGTTGTTTCCATTTCAAATATTGTTCTAATGTTAAATAAAATAAAATATATTTAACTCAAACGGGCTATAAAATCCAAATTTGTTTGAAATGTCCCTTTTGTATAAGGGCCTGTTAAAAGTCCAATAGAGGCATCAACTCCTTGTTGTTGGGGACTGCTCGTTGTTTGGTGGAACTCAGCGCCTTCGTTACTCTCTATATGTGATCGTAGTTTGTACCTATCTATGTATAATTATTATTTTTCTATTGTTAATACTTGTGTAGTGTAGTTAGAATCTATTGCATAATTATTATTAGACGGCGAACTTCTTCTATTGTCGTCTTTACGAGTCATTGTAGCCAAATGAATAAATAGATAAATATTTCGTAACTGTCGTTTCATTTGTAGATGTAGTTGTGTAATGGTTGTGGGACATGTTTGAACAACATGTGAGTCTATATAGAAATTATCAATATGTTGGTGCTTTGGTAAATTATTATAGCTATCATCCGTGTGACTATAGTTGCACGGAGTATTGCGTGATGTATGTATTTGAATGAAATATTTATTGATTCATGATATCGATCAACCAATAACTTAACAAAACAATAACGTATATATAATAACGTAATAACGTATGGTTGTGGATGTTCTGAGAATAAATACTGTATTTGCTTCTAGGGAATATAATCGGCGTTCGATACATCTTTATAACACAATAAACATGGAAATAGATATATTTAGCAAGCAATACTGTGAGTGCAAAAGGCTACTCACTAAATGGCTAGAATCAAAAAATATGATGATATTGAGGCTTTACTAAACTAATTATCTTCTTAAATTACACAAACTAAACAAACACATACACACAGGCACAAGTACAAGTTTTCTTTAGTCGTTTTTAGTATAATATAGTTGTTTATAATATAATTAAGGTAGTAAAAGTAAATAATAATAATAATAGTAACTTAGTTCCTAAATAGGTACTAAATAATATACTAGAAAAAATACGACTCGCACCAGATCAATACTCAGACGGGAATCGAACCCGCGACCTTTGGATATAATAGCATTGTGAATGCAAAAATCTCAAATTTAAAAATTAGTTCCTAAATTTAATATTTAATAAGTCTTTATGATTTTAAGTTTTAAGTTTTTTATAATAACCCTGTTTCATGGAAGAGCGGTGCCTTCTGATACAGGCCAAATGAGGCTTAAAAGTTGGCATCGGTCCTTACTATTTATAAAAATGTATTTCGTTAACGACAAATAAACTATTTATTAATATTATAACTTAAAGCAACAAATGAACTATCTTAAAAAAATGTGCAATAAAGATGGGTTATTGACATTCAAATAATATCTGTCGTTACGTTTAGTATCGAAACTGCAAGAAATGATCAATATTTTAAAGTTGCTGCCCCCCGAAACACGATATAGCGCTTTATCGCTTTTAACTGTCAAAAGACAATGGATTATGACAGTTGAGTGTCGGTCGAAAATCGCTATATTCCATGACATTACAATACAGTGGTGGACGGATAATTAGAAATACCAGTCGTTTTCATACAAACGAGGTAACTTTGAAGCCTTGGTTCTCCGCCAGGGATTGATCGAGCCGTGATCTGATGATGGCTATCCAGGGAATGAATGGAGATCCAGATCTCTATACACACTAATTGATCCGATCAGCATTCTAAGAGCTGTAAGGATCGGAGTTCTCAGTTAAAAGATTTCCATATATTTTAATGCAATTTTCGCGGTGTTTTTTTTACTTATTCACCAGCTCTTAGAATGCTGATCATCAGTTGGGTGTATTCTGTGTATAGTGATCTGGATCTCCTCCATTCACTTCCTGGATAGCCATCATCAGATCACAGCTCGATCATTCCCTGGCGGAGAACGAAGGCTTGGAAGTTACCTCGTTTGTATGTAAACTGACTGGTGTTTCTAATTATCCGTCCACAAACATGCATGCTGCGGGCTGCTTAAGGCGATTAGCTTCCTACAGTGGCGCCCTCACCTTAAATAAATTTATTGCTCGCTAAGTACATACTGTATCAAAAATTCAAACGTTGAGATTGAAGCTAAGGTTCTATAGTTTATTTACAAACTATAACCTCTGTTAAATATAGTTCGTAGTAGTAGTAGGCAAAAGTGCCAAAAGTGGGCCACTTTGTGCTCTTTTGCCTACTACTACTACAACGAACTATATTTTACAGAGGTTATAGTTTATAAATAAACTAAAGAACCTCAACTTTAATCTCAACGTTCGAAATTGTGATACAGTATGTACTTAGCGAGCAATAAATTTATTTAAGATGAGGGCGCCACTTGACGGTACTAATCACCTTAAGAAGCAGCCACTATTTTTAGTTGATCTTGTTGCAAATAATAGGTTTATGGCCAAATACTCAAACGCTACTCAACTTTGAGAGGCTCTCAAACGTCGTCTTGGCGCATTAAATGACAAAGATAACATGATCTTTGATAGCCCCTCAAAGTTGAGTAGCGTTTGAGGATCTGGCCAATAGTGGAGAAGCTAAGTTCTTAAGTAATTAAGTACTAGTACATGAGGAAGCCATTTTATTGATTTGGCGCACTGCCTTATACGTGTCGCCGGAAGGACCGCGAAACGTGAGATGCTAACCGCCTGCGCACGCGCCGCCGCGATGGAACTCGGTCAAATCAAACAAATAAAATTATGTGCTCAAACTGATTCGTAATAATGTGTGAAAATTACTATTTATTTTCGTTAAGTTTACTAGTCAAGTCCATTCTTGAAGTTCAATTTTTTGTGAAGGTTTTGCTGAAATGTGGACCTGAAATCTGTGACCAAGCGTGAATAATATAACGACTACCTACCTACCTTACGTTTTAGTGCAATACATTGATTTTAACTCTAATAATGGGTAGACTTGGCCCACTAAAGATGTGGGTATCTGTTAAATAACTGAATACAACAAACTGAAAAAAAAACCGTCGACTTGAGAACCTCCTCCTTTTTTTGAAGTCGGTTAAAAAGCCGGGTCTCCTGCGCTTAATTTTCAACATGTTTTGTGTTTTGCTAAACAAAACTCATAGGCCACGCCCCTAACATGTTAGCAAAACACGCAGGAGATGCGGCTTTTTGTGTTTTTGCTAAACAAAATTTTGTTCAAAAACATTGATTGATGTTTGAAAACACAAAACATGTTGAAAATTAAGCGCAAGAGAAGACTTTTTTTCATTTATTAACTCATGCTATATTTAAGGCTTTATTATTTATATGTGCTGGGGTAATTATTCATATGATAAATGATATTCAAGATATTCGATTTATAGGGGGGATTAGTAAATTTATTCCTTTAACTTCATTGTGCATAAATATCTCTAATAGGTGATCCATAGGAGGACAATATTTATTTTATTTTATTTATTGAACATTGTTACCACAGCATTTACAGAGCATTAACGCAAGTATAATTATACAATACATAAGTATAATTATACAATACAATTCCCACTGAAGATAATTATGTTAGAAACAGCGTTATTTGTATTTATCACAAGTTTATTATTTTAATAATGTCGAATATAATATGGGGCATATCTCAATATCGAAACCGCGGCGCGTGCGGTGCTTAGCCAGCGCGGGCGCAGAACATGCGCAAGCGAGCGACTGGCCTGGCACCCTGGCAGTACCCGCGCGCCCGTCGCGACGAAGGCACGTCTTACGGACGACTCGCGCTAGTCGACTACGTTGACAGAAACTAAATTAAACAAATAGCAGGTGTGGTGGTCAAGTCCCACGGTGTCAAGTGTGTGCGCCCAGTGTCCCGGGTTCTGTGCCCGCTGCGTGCTATATTGCGACGGTGCCCCGGATCGTCTTCACTGATTCTAGCGGCACTCTGCTTTTTACCGATTGACGGACTCGCTGAAATTGTAAGTACAATACAACCACATTGTTTAATTTCACATTAAAATCGACCTAATAAGACGAATACTTACTCGTCTGGGACCGATCGCGAGTTTGATTCCCGCTCGAAAGCTTTGTTTACATTGCTAACGTGTTTTGACGTTTTTGTGATAATAAAATAATATAAATTCCAAACCGATTACTACTACACATCACATGAGTAAATACAGGTAGATAGTTATGACAAAATAAAAAACATAGTTGCTGTTGTTGTTTATCGTACTTCTAACGATCAGAATCACCGTATACGGTGATAAAACTTAACAATAGAAGAGACGATATCTCTACTCATTATAAACATCCCATAAAACTTAAACACCTTTGCTTCGAAAGTGAAATTGCCAGTCAATTTGTTGCAAGTTAATAAAGTTTTTTTAATGGCTGGCTAAAATAAACATGTTACATTTTTGTTTATAATGTATTGTTGTAATGTTTGTTCACCGTAAGTAAACTCCTTTCTGCGAATCTTCGTTATCATGAAAGGAACGGATTTCTTTTTCAAATCCATTAAACTTAATATTTGTTTAAAATATTTTTTTTGTAACCATTTAAGTATATATTTTGTTATGAAAGAAGTAGGTCGTCAACTGTTCAAACTATATAAACTAAGCAACTTAGTAAGTAAGTACTAAGCACTCGTACTTAGCACAGTTAAAATGGCAAGGTCCGCACTCTGCAAGGCTGTGCTCTCAATGGTTATTATATGGAAAACTTAGTAGATAAGGAGCTTACCTGTACAGCCTGCGCAACACACTCACTCCGTGTACTACCACTTGTATATACGTGTGCCAAACCCCTAAACTACCGGGTGTAACAAGACACTCAACGAAGCCGAGGTTTAAGTATTCTGCCCATCATCAGGGTCCATTACTGTTCAAAATTATTATACCTTACCGTAAGTACTTACCTCTCAGTCAATTTGTCATTATAAAAAATCATACTTTAATCAACTCATGTGCTTTAATGACCTATAATAAAATCATAATTAGCCTCATCACCAGGCCAGGCCAGGGCCCGGGGATGTTAAAGAGCTCCATAACCGAAATTATCGGATATCCGAAAAAAAATCTATTTATAACCGAAACCGATGTAAAAGTTTCGTATAATTTTGGATAGGGGCGGAGTCTAAATGAGACGCGTTATGATTATGACTGATTTTTCTGCCCGGCCCAGCCAACACCAACCGATATACTAGGTAACTAGTTTTAATTTTACAATTTCTTAAAAAAACTATATAACTATAACGGATAATCCAAATAGTTTCCATATCCGAAATTTCATATCCATAACATCCCTGCTCACCACGCCCACTGCTGGGCGACCGGCCTCATTTTCCTCTTGTATTAAGCCGGGTCTCTTGCGCTTAATTTTCAACATGTTTTGTGTTTTCAAACATCAAACAATGTTTTTGAACAAAATTTTGTTTAGCAAAAACACAAAAAGCCGCTCCTGCGTGTTTTGCTAACATGTTAGGGGCGTGGCCTATGAGTTTTGTTTAGCAAAACACAAAACATGTTGAAAATTAAGCGCAGGAGACCCGGCTTTAGGCATCTATTTTTTCACATAGGTAAAGTAAAATGTACTTTTTTTTTTTTTTTTTTTTTTTTTTTATTTTTTTTATCCATTTACAAACAGCCTCGTAGCTTTAATTAAATCTTATGATTAATTTCGAAAAAACTTTTAAGGATATAACACATCCAGCTTAAAAAAAAAAATAGAAAAGTAAAATGTACTTAACTATAAATAATACTATGTGTAACGAAAGACGCGTCGGTCGTATCGTCTGGTGTACTAGCGCATTGTAACATTAGTAACGCATCATCGGTTCAGTCAGTGTGTAACGTTGGATGTATATACTTACGTCCGTGCTGGCGTTACGCGGCCGGATATTGGGTCAGATATGAAATAGCCCTAACATACCCGCATCTGATTACAATTAAGTACTTGTTGCTAAATGTGGTTCACTCACTCAGTGAGTATCGATGTTATGATGTCGAGGTGATTATATTAATGCCAAGATTTTTCTATTTACAAAATATTCCAACGAAATCCGTAGCACAAAGCGAACCTACAATTTCTGTAATAAAATCATAGCTAAACGGCTCTAAAGAAGTTGTAGGTAATAAGTTAGACGTTGAAATATGAAATAAGCCAGCTTTCATCACTGTCATTGTCGGAGGTGTCAAATTAAATGCGATGACATTGCGTATGAGTGATAGGTATTGGCGCGATGCAGGTTGCGCGGCGTAACCTGATTCCCACACGTGCGCGCGCGCCGCTCCGTCGGGCAGCCACCGCCTGGGTCCTACCGGCTAACTTTTCGAACTTCGTCGGATCTGCCGAGCTTCAACTTGAAACAGATAAATTGAAGTACGGAATTTCGTATTGTACTATTTGCCGAAGTTATTTGGAAGATGTTGATTATCATGTGACGTCATGAATTGGGGCTAGATTTATCTGTTTTAATTTAAAGGCTGGCAGACTTGCCGAAGTTCGATGCGTTAGCCGGTACGGCCGCACTCAATTAAGTAGATAAGAATTAAGAGATCGGTCACATCTCTTGCATAGTCTACCATAGTAAATGTTTGGGTTTTCTTTTTTTTCTAAGTAGGTACTTAGAAGTAACTTTTATGCAATCTAAGTATATCTTCAGAAGGTTTTAACTCGCGGGTTCTAAAAACATGACCAGTGTAAGTTAAGACCACGTTTAACGTATGACGCAGCTATGAGCGATTAGAAATAAGGTAAAAAAAGAGCCTGGCTTTTTGGGCGTATTTAATTTTAAAAACGCTGTGCGGCTGGTAGGTACTGAGCAGGTAGTATCTGCACACCACAGGCATTTATAATATCGCGTTCGAGAAACCCTATTCCATGGATTTTAAAATGGAAATTGGAGTTGTCTATTCACGAAAACCCAAAGCAATTTTACATTTTCTCTTTATTTATTTACTGAAAGTAAACCTTGACCTGATGAATATTATTAGATTTAAGCAGGTATTGTTTAGTATGTAACTTATATATTGTGTGTGTGTGTATCAGGTGTTGGGTGCGGGCGGCGCGATGTGGCGGAACGCGGGGCGGGCGCGCGCGCCATGAGGAAGTTCGTGCGCACGCGCCCCGCGCCCCCCGCCCACCCCGCGCACCAAGACCAGCACCCCGCCCCCAAGCACCTCAACGGACATGCCAGTCAGTATCATTTTTTTTCTACCATCATCAGCCGGCTTTCCTTACATGGCTGCAAATGTAAGGAGAACGGGCCATGCAGGCCCAATGCAGATTTCTGGGCGTTACAGACAATAAACGCAGCCATGCCTAACAGCTTACCGTGCCTTCCAGAACAGAGAGGAGCTCGAGATAAGTAATACTATCTTTCTGGTCAACAATCCCATGACCGACCCTAAAGGACGCAGACTGAATAAAGTACCTGAGTCACTGAGCTCCTTTACTGCACTGTCCTCTTGTCTTTCCACACTACACTGTTTAACCGTCATAATCTTTATGTTCGACTACAGCGTATGAATGACTAATCTTATCGAATGAGGAATAGTGGCCACCTCTAGTGTTAGAGTTTATCAAGCCGCATGTAAGGCCTCTAACTTGGCTTAACGACTGTTAACAGATGACAACGGTTTAACGTGCCCTCCGAAGCACGGAAGCGCTCAGTTGTAATGCCACTTAACGGTCACCCATCCGACACCTGGCCGGACCGAGCGTTGCTTAACAGATGTGATCGAGTACGATCAGTCTGTCAAGTTCCGCCATGAGCGCTTCCTGAATGACTAATGACTATCATATAAACCAACCTTTGGCAACAATGTCGCTGCTTTCCGTAAACAACAATTAAAATGAACCCACATTCTTTAAAAATTGTAACAGAAATATGCTACTCGTGAGTAATGGAAATGATTAGTAGACAGATAGCGCCGCCGGTAAACGGGCCTTTCATAGCTGTTTCGCGTTCTCATGCGGCATTTCGGCGCGTGACCCACTCGCGGTACATTTTCATTAAAATCTCTTGAACAAACTGATCTGATGAGTGAGCCAGCCGCCACGCGACGGCGGCTATTGTTTCGGCGGCGGAATGTTGCATTGTGATCGCCGACCGTGGCGACGTTGACGTAGGTCGCATCACTCGCTATTGTAATACATTTTCACAAATATTTCTCTTTGCTCCATAAGTCCACATTTACTTTCTTCACAGGAATACACCATGATTATTACTTATTAACTAGGTTATAGCAACAATAAATAGCAGTTTTCCCTAACTACTACTTCTCTTTTCGACGGTTGGACAGTGACTGAGCCTGCAACTGACTTTCGTTGACCGTTCCGGCGATTATCCCCACCACTTTACCTCCCCATTCCACTACGAAAATGGCGGGAAACGGTGGAGCCAAGCGGCGGTGTTGCCAGGCTATTAAACGAAGATACTATTATCCTTTCAATTTCATTTAAAATCATAACAATAAAATGAATTTATTACTACCCAACGACAAAACGTCACACCTGTAAACAAATGAGCTCGAAGGCGCAGTGGTATGGTATAGCGCCTGGCCCAGCGATTGCGGAGGTTGAGCAACATTCGCAAGGGTCGGTCATGGGATGGGCGACCAAAAATGTATTATCTCGAGCTCCTCCGTGCTTCGGAAAGCACGTTAAGCCGTTGGTCCGCCGATTTGCTGTCGTTAACACCCACCAATCTGCATTGGGCCTGCATGGTGGGTTATGGCCCATCCTCCTTATCCACCAACAAGGAAGACCTGTGCCCCAGCAGTGGGGACATTAAAATGGTTGATGGTCAGATAAGCTGATAGGTTATTAAGTATTGTGTTTTACAGCTCTTACTAATCTCAAAAACTGACGTGCTTGTTGACAGACACACACATAAAACAGTGCATAAAACTAATGAAACTTAAATGACTTAAAGTTATCACACTAATATTAAAGTATGTGTACTGTAGCAGTGCAAAAAGGTCACAGCTCAGCGTTGTATTTGCTTTTTTAGAGCAAATCACTGATTTTCAGGCGCAACCATAGAGGGCCCGCCGAGGCAAAAAGTGCTCGGGATTTATTATTAACATGCATATTATTATGATCACTAATATAATAACAATATAAAACAAATTAAATTAGTAATTGGATTCTATGTGTTTAATTAAAAGAATATTCATAGTATTCTACATTCCATTTCATATAGATAAATAAATAATAAATAAATTGCTGTCAAATCGTGTAAAATATATTCCATAAAAAAATTTATTAAAAAAATAATAATAATAACTGGGTACCCAATTAAATAAAATTGTATACCGCCCGCCCGTGCAAGAAGTGCTAGTACCCAAATTTCTGACACTCAAGAAGAAATATCTTAATTTTTTCGGCATGACTAAGCCAATTCATAAACTACATACCCAGTTTACACAATCGTACTCTAAACAAACGCGAAAAGTCATTAGCGCTCCGTATTGAGTCATAAACTGGATCGGTGCAGCTAACGGTGCGCCGGCGCGCCGCGGTTCCCACGCCGCCGGACGGAACTCCGCTGCGCCGCCGCCTGTAGCTTTAGCTATAATATCTATTAGGCTCCATACATACGGACTACATTGGAGCAGCGGGTCTACCGCCCAAGTGTCGTCGAATTCGCCGTCGGCTTCATTTGACAGATGGTTGTAATACATTGCTACTTTTCTTTGGTAAGTTTTTATTTGTACCAAAAGGAAACAGGTAGGTATTTCATCCATCTGTCAAATGAAGTCGACGGCGAAGTCGACGGCACTTGGGCGGTAGGGCCGCTGCACACCAGCTTTTAATTACCTTAACCGCCTCTGTGGTCTAGTGGATCGCCCACCCGTGTAAGACGTAGGGGTCCCGGGTTCGATTCCCAGGGGGTACAGTTTGTACTCGGTTTGGTGGTAAGGCTTATTTCAAGTTCGCTTGGCTAGCTACCACCATTTTATTTTAAAATTCAGGTGAGACAGGTCCTCAGTGATGAGGTGTAGTGCGCTTCCACCTTCAACTTTATCGTCACTTAACATCAGGTGAGGTGAAGGCCAAGCACTATCCCGTTGTGCATAAAAAAGGGGCAAAATTGCAGTTTGAATGCAGCCAGCGTGCAGTCGATAGAACTGCAACGAAACTGCACAGTCTTCTGGCAGTCCGGTCCGCAACGACTGCATAGGGAGGCTAGCTGCACTATTCTAATGTGGTTCTTTTGCAGTTGGCTTGCAGTTTCGATGCAGTTAAGTACAAAGACAGCATCCAAACTGCAATTAGTCGTGCAGTTCTAATGCAGCCTACCTGTATGAAGCCTTACCGGCGACATACTAGTGAAAGTCGGCGGCGTTGCGCGCCGTCGCCGGTACAGCACGAGTCGTGCCGGAGTGGTTGGCCAACCGCCCGCCGAAACCGAAAGTTCCCAGCGCCATGATTTATATGTTCTGTAATAAACCAATAATCATTACAGCCATGGCCCGCGGTCTCGATCATTTGTTAAATTTTAACGCTTTTAACCTTTCAGAAGTTAATTACGTTTAGATATTTATTTATGAACCTCGATGTCACAAGTTCACACTCTTATTATTGTTACTAGCTTTTGCCCGCGACTCGGTTCACGTGGACTTCTTAGAAAATCTTTAGAATCCTTAAAATGCTGGTAGATGGCGTTCCCATCGGTCACCGTTCAGGTTGGTTCCAGACTTCCAGAGATAATTATTAGTATCCCGGTTCCCGTTCCCCTCACCGTCACCGTCTCTCACACCTCTTACCTTATATTTTTTTATTGTCAGCCTAAACACAATTTGAACATCCTAGCTTTGAAACTATAAGGGACTTCCATACAGACTTCCATCCCTTACTTATTTCATCCCCTTAGGAGGTGAAATTTCCAAAATCCTTTCTTAGTGCTCACCTACACACACCATGAAAGGTATCTAGCCTCCAAAAATGGTGTCTCTATCTTCAGCCGTTAGGGCTCTGGCCGTATCCCAACAATCAATAAATCAATTTAGAGTTTTTTATCTGCCTGGTTTATGTAAAATCTCGTAGGGTGTCGTCCTCAACCATCCCATGACCGACCCTAAAGGACGCAGACTGAATAAAGTACCTGAGTCACTGAGCTCCTTTACTGCACTGTCCTCTTGTCTTTCCACACTACACTGTTTAACCGTCATAATCTTTATGTTCGACTACAGCGTATGAATGACTAATCTTATCGAATGAGGAATAGTGGCCACCTCTAGTGTTAGAGTTTATCAAGCCGCATGTAAGGCCTCTAACTTGGCTTAACGACTGTTAACAGATGACAACGGTTTAACGTGCCCTCCGAAGCACGGAAGCGCTCAGTTGTAATGCCACTTAACGGTCACCCATCCGACACCTGGCCGGACCGAGCGTTGCTTAACAGATGTGATCGAGTACGATCAGTCTGTCAAGTTCCGCCATGAGCGCTTCCTGAATGACTAATGACTATCATATAAACCAACCTCTGGCAACAATGTCGCTGCTTTCCGTAAACAACAATTAAAATGAACCCACATTCTAACAGAAATATGCTACTCGTGAGTAATGGAAATGATTAGTAGACAGATAGCGCCGCCGGTAAACGGGCCTTTCATAGCTGTTTCGCGTTCTCATGCGGCATTTCGGCGCGTGACCCACTCGCGGTACATTTTCATTAAAATCTCTTGAACAAACTGATCTGATGAGTGAGCCAGCCGCCACGCGACGGCGGCCATTGTTTCGGCGGCGGAATGTTGCATTGTGATCGCCGACCGTGGCGACGTTGACGTAGGTCGCATCACTCGCTATTGTAATACATTTTCACAAATATTTCTCTTTGCTCCATAAGTCCACATTTACTTTCTTCACAGGAATACACCATGATTATTACTTATTAACTAGGTTATAGCAACAATAAATAGCAGTATTCCCTAACTACTACTTCTCTTTTCGATGGTTGGACAGTGACTGAGCCTGCAACTGACTTTCGTTGACCGTTCCGGCGATTATCCCCACCACTTTACCTCCCCATTCCACTACGAAAATGGCGGGAAACGGTGGAGCCAAGCGGCGGTGTTGCCAGGCTATTAAACGAAGATACTATTATCCTTTCAATTTCATTTAAAATCATAACAATAAAATGAATTTATTACTACCCAACGACAAAACGTCACACCTGTAAACAAATGAGCTCGAAGGCGCAGTGGTATGGTATAGCGCCTGGCCCAGCGATTGCGGAGGTTGAGCAACATTCGCAAGGGTCGGTCATGGGATGGGCGACCAAAAATGTATTATCTCGAGCTCCTCCGTGCTTCGGAAAGCACGTTAAGCCGTTGGTCCGCCGATTTGCTGTCGTTAACTAGAATCTAGAAGCTAGAATCATGTCGTCCTCTCTTTAAACAGTTAAACATTCTTTCTCTACCATCATTGTACATACTCGAGATACTGACATTTATAAGGAAAAATTTGCATCTTTTTACAGAAAAACGTGAACAGTGTAATTTTCATACAAGATATCCCAATCAGTTGGTTGTACCTCTATCAGCTACTACCTGTTTCTCAAGAAATTGTTACAGTATGGGGATTAGATTATACAACTTACTTTCTAATGATATCAGAAATTTGCCATTAAATCTCTTTAAAAAGACAGTTTTTGGAATCCTTATGGAAAATTGTTTTTATGACATAAATGAGTTTGTTAACTTTTGTCGTAAGGGAAATCTAAAATAGGTAATTTAAATTTTATTGGCATCTTATTATCATTTCTTGTTGACATCTTATTATTATTTCTCGGTGGACGATGGCTTTGATCCTGAATTTAGTATAGTAATTAATGTTCTTAATATTATGTTATCTTATTTTTGTTATATAATTTTATAAATTGTTAATGACATTCTCACACATCTAATGTAAGTAAATATTGTAATTTAGTTTTTTTTTTTTTAAGTACCTAATTAATAATTACTATCAGAAGCATGACGACAAAATATTTGCATATCGACAGATCGATGAAACATGTAGTGCTACGCTCTAATTTACACCCTTGTTACCGTGTTTTATGCAAATAAAGATTTATTTATTATTTTATTTTATTTATAACACCCACCAATCCGCATTGGGCCTGGTGGGTTATGGCCCATCCTCCTTATCCACCAACAAGGAAGACCTGTGCTCCGGCAGTGGGGACATTAAAATGGTTGATGGTCAGATAAGCTGATAGGTTATTAAGTATTGTGTTTTACAGCTCTTACTAATCTCAAAAACTGACGTGCTTGTTGCTTATATCTAAGCTAAGGATCTTTATAGATAGATAGATAGATAACATCTTTATTTAAACAACTACAGACACACACATAAAACAATGCATAAAACTAATGAAACTTAAATGACTTAAAGTTATCACACTAATATTAAAGTATGTGTACTGTAGCAGTGCAAAAAGGTCACAGCTCAGCGTTGTATTTGCTTTTTTAGAGCAAATCACTGATTTACAGCCGCAACCATAGAGGGCCCGCCGAGGCAAAAAGTGCTCGGGATTTATTATTAACATGCATATTATTATGATCACTAATATAATAACAATGTAAAACAAATTAAATTAAATTAGTAATTGGATTCTATGTAATCTATGTGTTAAATTAAAAGAATATTCATAGTATTCTACATTCCATTTCATGTAGATAAATAAATAATAAATAAATTGCTGTAAAATCGTGTAAAATATATTCTATAAAAATTGATTAAAAAAAAAATAACTAGGTACTTACCCAATTAAATAAAATTGTATACCGCCCGCCCATGCAAGAAGTGCTAGTACCCAAATTTCTGACACTCAAGAAGAAATATCTTAATTTTTTCGGCATGACTAAGCCAATTCATAAACTACATACCCAGTTTACACAATCGTACTCTAAACAAGCGCAAAAAGTCATTAGCGCTCCGTATTGAGTCATAAACTGGATCGGTGCAGCTAACGGTGCGCCGGCGCGCCGCGGTTCCCACGCCGCCGGACGGAACTCCGCTGCGCCGCCGCCTGTAGCTTAACTATAATATCTATTAGGCTCCATACATACGGACTACATTGGAGCTGCACACCAGCTTTTAATTACCTTAACCGCCTCTGTGGTCTAGTGGATCGCCCACCCGTGTAAGACGTAGGGGTCCCGGGTTCGATTCCCAGGGGGTACAGTTTGTACTCGGTTTGGTTGCATGGTGGTAAGGCTTATTTCAAGTTCGCTTGGCTAGCTACCACCATTTTATTTTAAAATTCAGGTGAGACAGGTCCTCAGTGATGAGGTGTAGTGCGCTTCCACCTTCAGCTTTATCGTCACTTAACATCAGGTGAGGTGAAGGCCAAGCACTATCCCGTTGTGCATAAAAAGGGGCAAAATTGCAGTTTAAATGCAGCCAGCGTGCAGTCGATAGAACTGCAACGAAACTGCACAGTCTTCTGGCAGTCCGGTCCGCAACGACTGCATAGGGAGGCTAGCTGCACTATTCTAATGTGGTTCTTTTGCAGTTGGCTTGCAGTTTCGATGCAGTTAAGTACAAAGACAGCATCCAAACTGAAATTAGTCGAGCAGTTCTAATGCAGCCTACCTGTATGAAGCCTTACCGGCGACATACTAGTGAAAGTCGGCGGCGTTGCGCGCCGTCGCCGGTACAGCACGAGTCGTGCCGGAGTGGTTGGCCAACCGCCCGCCGAAACCGAAAGTTCCCAGCGCCATGATTTATATGTTCTGTAATAAACCAATAATCATTACAGCCATGGCCCGCGGTCTCGATCATTTGTTAAATTTTAACGCTTTTAACCTTTCAGAAGTTAATTACGTTTAGATATTTATTTATGAACCTCGATGTCACAAGTTCACACTCTTATTATTGTTACTAGCTTTTGCCCGCGACTCGGTTCACGTGGACTTCTTAGAAAATCTTTAGAATCCTTAAAATGCTGGTAGATGGCGTTCCCATCGGTCACCGTTCAGGTTGGTTCCAGACTTCCAGGGATAATTATTAGTATCCCGGTTCCCGTTCCCCTCACCGTCACCGTCTCTCACACCTCTTACCTTATATTTTTTTATTGTCAGCCTAAACACAATTTGAACATCCTAGCTTTGAAACTAAGGGACTTCCATACAGACTTCCATCCCTTACTTATTTCATCCCCTTAGGAGGTGAAATTTCCAAAATCCTTTCTTAGTGCTCACCTACACACACCATGAAAGGTATCTAGCCTCCAAAAATGGTGTCTCTATCTTCAGCCGTTAGGGCTCTGGCCGTATCCCAACAATCAATAAATCAATTTAGAGTTTTTTATCTGCCTGGTTTATGTAAAATCTCGTAGGGTGTCGTCCTCGGTCGGTGGTAGGAGATATTATGACAGAGCCCGTTTCGGGTGGAAACACTTTGATGTTATACTTGAGTGCGCGTTTATAAATACCCATTTTACCTAGGAATTGCTTTGCACACGAACCGGAGCCCAAGTCGGCTATTGTTACCGTCATAATCGTGTTTCAATTGTGTTTCGATTTTGGGTTTAAGAAAGGGTTAGGTGGCTACTGGTCCACTTGCAACTGGTCCCTGGGCTCAGTAACAAGTGTACCAGTAGCCTACTAACCCATAAGCAACAAGAACTACTTATGTCAAAAAAAGTAAAATCTTCACAATTCAAATGCAATTGAAACACGATTATGACGTTAACAATAGCCGACTTGTGCCCCGGTTCGTGTGCAATGCAATTCCTAGTCAAAATGGGTATTTAAGTATAAACGCGGTAGTACACTCAAGTATAACATCAAAGTGTTTCCAAAGCCCAAGTGACTTGGGCCCCTGGTTGAAACCATTCAAACTCTGCACGTTGAACTGCACTTAAAATTATGGCTACAATTATAAGATTTGTTACTCTTATTGTTTTCGCCACTCATAAAATGCGAAGTAGGTATATCTGAACGTTTTGTATAAGGGTGTTGAATGACACGCATTTAATACTTGCTGAATGAGTTGCTGACGAGAAAACAAAATTAGTTCCTAATAAATTGTGTAATAAATAAATTTTGCCATTCGAATCGCCACGACAATGGCCACTTTCTCACAGCACGACGACGACAATCTCGACAAAGTATGGTTTTCTATATCAATAACAATATTTCATCATTCGTTAACTCAGAAATATTCTACCCATTCAAGAAATGCTGTCGAACGACCATCTCAAATCCAGATCGGTGTAAATAAATCTTTAATTAACAATAAGTACTACCTTTCTCTTCATTCTAACGGTGATGGTAGTCATTTTATTTTTTTGAATGATGCACTAAATTACCATGGAACAGTAAAGTAATAAATTAATGGTTAAAAAGGGCAGTCAAAGTAGTAATTTTTTGTTGTGAAGTATGTCAGCGCGCGCGCATTCCTAGGCGTCGCGGGTACCGTTCCCGGGCCTGCGCGCGCGCCGTCCTGATCGTAACTTCTAATATAATAAGCCGTCTTCCTATGCAGCACACGCCCTACAACTAATGCGCCGCTCGACTGTACCGTTCATCCTAGGAATATGCGTGATGCGTTATGATTAAAGCACGAGATTGTCTGTAAGTAGTGGTCGTCGGTAATTAAGCGATGAGCGGAGCGTGGCGGTGCGGAAGCGGTCGCCGCCAGCAATCTGTTGGCGCAGCGAACCGCCGCCGCCGCGGACATGCACGTGCACGTGCCTACCGTCTCCTATATACGCGCGTACAATGATACAGGCATAAAGTTAATATTGTATAAACATATTAGCCTACCATCAGCAAACTAAAACCTGCCGGTATGTTAGCAACGACACACGGTGTCTCACCGTCACCGCCTATAATACGAATACCTAAGTCTATATTGTTAATGATCATGGCACGAACGGATAATTCGTATAAAGACTGGTTTACATTATCTTAGTCTTTAGTAGAGTGCTTTAGTAGCGTGCGATTAGATTCGAATGCAAGTGCTTTAGTAGTTTTAGTGCCTTTCCAGTGAGCGTTTACATGCTTCCAGTACAGTGTCATTTGACTAAAGCACTCTACTAAATACGTTACTAAAATGTCGATTTACATGCTTCAAGTGCGAGGAAAGTGTCGCGCGGGAGGTGAGCGGGCGGCGCGGGCGCGCAGGGGGTTCTACTGGAAAGTGATGATTCCAGTTGAAAGGCTACTAGAACGTTACTCTCTTTAGTCATAAGACGACCATTTACATGTTTCAACTAAAGCACTCTACTAAAGACTAAGATAATGTAAACCAGTCTTAAGGCGAGTGACCGGCGGCGCAGGGCGGGGGCGGTGATGGGAGGCGGTGCATTAACAATTAGAGCTCATGCAATTGCAGGCAGGTGATGGGTAATTAGTTTTGCTAGTCCGCGCTCGTTCGCGTAGCGTGGGAGTAAATCACGCCGACACTCGCCGACGACACCACCTATACAATGCTATTGAATTCAATAACGATTCGTGCAAATCTGTATCTTAAGTTTCTCTTGCCGAAGGAAGATACTTCTACTAAACAAAAACACGCGCTCGTGTGTTATTGCACCATCGCCATAGCACAGCACATGTTTAAGAGGACCTTACCGCGGTTGGTAAAACAAAAACTAATGAGGCTTGTATTGTCAAAACAATAGATTTGACGTAAAAGGAACGGTGTCAAGTACTCGGGCAAGTGGCGCGCGGCGGGTCACGGCTGCGTCGGCGCGCGCGCAGGCTCCACTAGCTCTGGCTCTGTTATCGGTTATCATCGCATTAATCGCCGGAGTGAGTGCGCGGGATCGCACGAAACCGCGCCTCGAGCGTGACCTTGTTCCAAAACAAAAAGCATTGTTACTCTTCTGTCTTCTCAAACACTGAGCGTACCTTCGTTTTCACTTGTTCATTCAATTTTAATTTAATTCATCAATTGATATCACTCTTGAAGTGTAGCCTGCTTGAGTATACGGTAGTACGGTCAGTAACGAAAGTTGTTTAACACTTTAGTACTTTGTCATAGCAACTTTTTTTCAATTATGTTTCAAACTTTGACACGTCATTGTCAAAAAAGTTGATATGACAAAATACTAAAGTGTTAAGCGACTTTCGTTGCTGACCGTACCTAGACAAATAGAAAATACAGTGCTGACTGAGTTGATTTATTTTCTTGAAAATTACTACCCATCGTGTCGGTTTTTTTAGCCTGAACATACCTCACGCACGATGGCATCACCGTTCACATGCATTATTCTTTTTGTCGAGAACTCGTAAGGCTGACAATGGCTTCGCATCCTTAATATGCATAATTCAAGGTATGAAAGCATAAAAACAGACGCCTAATTATGATTAGCACGTCCGTTGTCGTGGAGTCACGCAACTGCTGACGTGTCAAGGATGTCGCTGCGAGCCGGAATATTAAACGTACCGTTTGCTAATAACCAGCTATTCGGGAATGAGATCAAGCCGACTATCCTAGCGACTCACCTACAGTGCGGTCACCAAGTAACCTGGATATATTTAGGCCTTCGATCAACAATATCCTAGATAATGCTTCACGAATTAAAACAGTACCTACGCAAAAATAGCACCTCGAAATAGCGTCCCACTTTTAAACTTGGCGCTTATTTTGTGCATAATCAATCACCTGTTGTTGTGACATCACCACAACACTAACGCAAGGGCGCTAGCAGCGGCGATCGCAACATTAGCGCCTCCTACAAGATTTTCATTGAACTAACAACACTTAGAAGGATATTATACCTACTACATACCTACAAGGCTCTTGTCGATGGGCTCGCCACCTTTATTGTATTACTTTACATTTAAATAATTGTGAGAGATCTGGGCTCAATAAACTACTTAAAAGAAATACCGTTGAAATCATTTCGGATCCAGTCCTGCACACATAAACACACCTCTTATTTTGTACAAACTCATATTTTATTATCACTTATTTTGTACACACAATAAGCTTATTTTGTGCAAAATCACATCTTGAGGTGCCATTTCTGAGACTCTGACCGGACATCTAGGGTATTCTTGGTCGAAGGTCTATAGGCATCTATCGGTGCGTAAGCCGCGGCGTGACGATACCCACGCACCTGTTGCGGACGAGCTACAAGCGACACGAGGCTTGTCTGAACAAAAAGAGGAGGAGACGAGCACAATGGGACTAATGTTGCAACTAATGGACAGAAGAGGCCTTAGAACTTTCCAATTAGAAACGAACCAGATTACACCCACATGAAATACTTTAAATCTAGAACAAACATAGGAACAGATAACATCATGTATACCTACCTAGTATTAGATTCTAGAAAATTTCCATTAGGTAAATACTTAGAAAAACGCTAATTAAAAAAATTTGAATAGTAAGTAGGTAAAGTAGGTAAAAAAATACAGTAAAACGATATGATGACTGCTAATGTGAAAACAACAGCTGTTGGTTGCGTAAGTCAACTTCAATGACACGATCTCAATTTAATTTTCAATCGCACGTCTTTCTTTCTTATAGTACGAGGAATAGTGGCCACGTTTGTCAAGCCGCCTGTAAGGCCTCTGACTTGGCTTAACGACTGTTAACAGACGACAACAGCCGGGACCGACGGTTTAACGTGCCCTCCGAAGCACGGAAGCGCTCAGTTGTAATGCCACTTAACGGTTACCCATCCGACACCTGGCCGGACCGAGCGTTGCTTAACAAACAACGTGATCGAGTGCGATCAGTCTGTCAAGCTCCGCCATGAGCGCTTCCTTAATCGCTTAATCATTTCGATTGAGATTTTCAATGTGACTTGCTGTTCGCAGATGGCGGGGGCGGGCTGCGCCGCGACGAGCACCACTCCACGCTCTCCAGGTAACTCTGTCACACCATCATCTATTGCTGTACTAACCTTGAATCAGTTATTGATACACAAAGAGCAAAATTATTGTGCGATTGCTATAAGTCGCGTAATCAACGCTGCCAAAATTTACTCGGTTCATTTCATCTTATCGCATAATTTCGAAGTAGGTACAAAGATTTCTAATTTAGGGTTGTTAATGTAGTGAATGTTCAGCAGGTACTGGAGCGGGTCGGAGGGCTCGAGGGGGGCCGGGGCGGGGGGCGGGGCGGTGCTGTGGGAGGACCCGGAGTTCCCGCCGGCGCGCGCGCTGCCCGACCAGCGCCGGCACCCGCCCGTGCTGTGGCTGAGGCCCTATGTGAGTTGTTATAACTATTACTAGGGTTCTGTCACTCAGCGCGTGAGTATGAAGCGCTCGGTGTTTTCCGTGAGGACCAATTTAACCAAAAGATAAGAGATACGAGATAGAATGATACGCAACTACTAGATGAATATAATTTAAGGAAGGGAGCGCTGTGCGACCTGAATTGCACTTTATTGTGTCGGAGCAAGAGTCGCTATTTATTTAAATGATTTTGCGGAGTGCATCTCCTGTATGGTAGTGCCTACTATTATCTCTTCTGTGCTATTACTACTGGGGCGGGTTGGTTGGGAAGTCGCAGGGCGCAGGGGCGGGGGTGGGACGTTATCAGAAATGTTTTCCACTTTTAAGACCACTGTATTCTAGGGGCTAATTGTCTAATTTCAAAATCTATCGCAATCGCTTTCAGGATGTGATACATTGATGCTTCTTTTTGGCACAAATAAAAACTTAAATAATAAACTTAAATGCAGCAGTGTGTCACATTCATCTGTCAAATGAAAGCGATTACGATAGATTTTTAAAATTAGACAATAGTAGCCCTACTTATGTATATGAAGTTTCATTAAAATCGGTTTATTTATTTCGAAAAATAAGGACTTGAAAGTTTTCTGTAAAATTAACTCTTTGCCAAACATTACCGAGTGATGTCACATGTCTACCTATCGTCAGTATAATCGCATTGTATGGGTCGGCCGGCTTCGTTGGTGGCGAGCGTCCTCGGCGCCGCACCTGCGCAAACTAAAACCTCTGGCCCACTTAGGTATATTGTTTTACTTTTGAAACCTATGTCGCAACTCGAGACATCATGTGTTTTTGTAAAATCATTTACTTTAAACGTAGTTAGGTATACTTATTCAATGAATTTTCGTAGCCTTTTGTTTGTAATATCTTAGCACGCGTCTAAAAATATAGTTCATTATATGCAATTCAATCTATCTTTGAACTGAAATCTCTTTGAGTAGAGTACCTATTATTTTTGGTACTTTTTCCATGGTGCGACAAGTTGTCATGGAAAGAAATATCTGACTTGATGACAGCGTCGCTGTCGTCTATGGCGTAACCTCAGTAACAATATGTAATAACACCTTAGTTCCACTTTTGACTACTGGCTCAGATAAGTTTATATCTGTTAAAGTGAAGGCAGGGCTCCGTCACTCCGCGCGCGAGTCTGAACCGCTCGGCGTCCTCTGAGAGGACAAATTTCATACATCAGAAAAGATAAGACCTACGCTATAGAAAGAGAGGCAACTAAGTGAATGTTTTGGAGCGAAGAGAGCGCTGTGCGACCTGAATTGTACTTTATTGTGTCGGAGCAAGAGTCGCAATTTATTTAAACGATTTTACGGAGTGCAACTTCTGTACGCTAGTACTATTATCTATTCTGTGGTTAAGGTTAAGTCAAGATGGTGCAACTCAGCCTAAGAATCTTATATGTTAAGATCGTTGTTTTGTTCTTTGTACTGTGGTTCGCGCCATTAGTCTAGCATATTGTATGTCGACACTCAGCCCGCGGGCGATCGCGTGCCGCTGTGTTTGCGTTTCCTGCAGCTCCGAGCACAGAATACATAATAGTTGCTCCGAGCTCGTCACGTACAGTCAGCAACGAAAATTGCTTAACATTTTAGTACTTTGTCATAGTAACTTTATGACGTAGGCTTCAAACTGTGAGACATATCTGTCAAAACAGTTGATATGATAAAGTAGGTACTAAAGTGTTAAGCCACTTTCGTTGCCGACCGTACCTACGCCGGCAAGAGACAACATAGTCTTCGTAACATATATTTACCAAGTTTAATGTATACTCATTATCATAAACGCAAATTTCTTCATTGTTCTTACGACAGACGAGTCCGTGTCCCAAAGCATTTGGTTAAATATATATAAGTTACAGTAGCTGTAAGGTGCGCTCGCGTCAATCAATCACTTCGTTATTATTGTCGGACAACGGGACCGCCCGCCCCCCTCCCGCGCCCGCCCCCGCAGCCGCCCCGGACCCTAGATGGACATCGGTTTCAACTGCAATCTACTCGATTAATCCCGTTGATTCGCGATTGAGGTGCTTTGTAACAAAATGTAAAAAAACTATAGAGAATACAATAAAGTAATTGAAAAGCTCAGTGGCGCAGTGGTTTAGTGCCTGGCCCAGCGATTGCGGAGGTTAAGTAACTTTCGCAAGGGTCGGTCATGGGATGGATGACCAAAAAAATATTATCTCGAGCTCCTACGTGCTTCGAAAGGCACGTTAAGCCGTTAGTCCCGGCTGCATTTGCAGTCTTTGACACCCACCTATCCGCATTGGGCCCGAGTTATGGCCCATCCTGCTTATCCACCCATAAGGAAGACTTATGCCTCAGCAGTGGGGACATTAAAATGGTTGATGGTTATTTGGAATTTTAGTGTAGGTTTAATTAAAATAATTTAGACCAAGGGACTTGTACAAATCCTCAAGGAGTTTAGATGAATGAATAAAGAAAACAACTATGTAATGTTTGGCGAAGGTTGTATTTACCGACGGTTACAATATAAGTCAACAAAGGCAACGCCATCTGTTACCTGAAATAAGAACAATTACATAGCATTGAGCTCTTAACAGGACTTCAACCCGCGGCCCGCGGTTGCGCCCTTGGCGGCCCGTCATTGTAATGACAAAATTAAATTCACAATACCTATTTACAGATTAAGACGATTTTCTTGTGTTGCGGCCCACAGAACTAATATCAGATAAAACTAGGCCCTTGACTTCAAAAAGGTTGAAGACCCTTGATTTAGACTAATAATCATACTTCTACATCTCGGGCTAGACGTTGTCAGACGTTAATTTGATCGCTGGCTCGCGCCGCGCCGGCCGCCGTCACGTACATACCGAATATGTAATAACCGTCATAGCCGCCGCCGCACTCATTACCAGTTCATTCACCGGCCACCGTCCATAAACGTTTAACAAATTGGCTTCTCTTAAATTACATATTTATAGCGATCTAATTTTTTGTACAAATTAACTACTAGGCCAATTTTTTTGAGTTTAGTTACGCCGCGCCGTACAAAAGACACCAACGCGCCGCGACGCCTAAATATGTCCTAATGTCGCCGCCACGCGCTTGATTGGTTTCCCGTTCTTTCTCTGATAAAAACCTCCTTCAAAAAACCTGAAAACAAAAACAGCTTCAAAATTAAATACATACCTCTAAAAAGTGTAAAACTATTGTGTAGGTAGATGTTGATGGACGAATTATTATAGATGTTTAGATTCATTATAAAAATAAATACAGTAGGTATAATGATGACTTGAGCTGGTGGTAGGTCGTCACGCGTGACCTATCATCGTCTTAGCGTGCGTGGTGTGTGCATCAGTGAGCGCCGACACCGGGTACAGTTGCGGCGGCGGCTCAGCGAGCAAGTAGCCCGCGTGATACACACCCGATCACCAACGATACAACTATGTTCGGAAATCTACGCACCGCTTGATGGCAGTGCCAGAATGCAGTGAACAGCATTTAAACGAGCCATTAGCCCGTTTCCGGGACGCGCTCTCTACTCGTTTCAATATTTGAGCAGAAAGCGCGCAAGTATTTGCAAGAAATTACCGTCCTGGCGTGTCGTCACCCGCTTGCACCGAAAGCTTTGAGAGCTATTGTTTATTTATCTGCGGCCCAGTTCGGGCGGCCTTTGCCGGCGCCGGCGCATCGCATCAATGACGCGCTCCGCTTTTGCGATTTGTGTGCTTTCCGAGTACAGCAGCACCCGAAAACTTGCTATTTCAGTGACGTCTATTTTCACCAATAACCTTTGTTTACTCTTTCTTTTTTTGGGTATAGATTCAATTTTGCGTACCGGTAGTTGCTTGTGCTGTGACGCTGCGACCCGGCTTGTTTAGAGAAAGCCATCAGTTATGGGGAACATTTGAATATAATAAACATAAACGGCAGCCTCCAACGAGGGCCGGTCGTGCGCAACCGGCCATTCGGGTGATGGAGCTCTACACGCCGATATCTAATCACTTTTACGAGCTTCCATCATAGTAATTTGTAGAAACCGATGATGTATTGCAAAACTATGACGGTGGCGTTTTGAACAAACAAACGTAAATGATCTCTTTATTATGCAGAAAAAATGTGTTAGAATAATAGCTCAAATAGATAATACTCAATCGTGTAGACCATACTTTATTAAATTTAATCTACTCACACTCCCATCTCTATATATATATGACATATGTATATACTTTTACCAAAGTAAAAGATACTCACAACATTAATACGAGATACAAAAATAGATTATACTTATCACAATCCAGAATAAAAATGCTCAATACCAGTCCTTATTACATGTCAGTTAAAGTCTTCAATAAACTACCAACTTTTATTAAAAATGAACCAAACCTCAAATTATTCTCTAAGTCATTGAAATCCTACTTAATCGTTTTAATGTTAATTAATAGTACTGTCAAAAATTTGCTATACCGAAATGGTCACTAAGTCATGCACTTCATTAATATATTGTAACACCTCTGTACACTTAGTTGCAAATAAACTTGATTTGATTTGATTTGTACACTGTTGGTTTTTACCATAATGTCTTGTATCGTAAAACCTACCTCTAAAAAGCAAGAAATAATATTCGTAATAATAAAAATACGTCTATTGAAGTCGGGTGGGGCTGGAGTACAAATTCCTTTTTTTTATTCTAAAAGCCCCACCCGACTTCAATAGACGTATTTTTATTATTACGAATATTATTTCTTGCATTTTAGAGGTAGGTTTTTTGAAGTCGGTTTTTTGTTTTTTTTTAAACAATTTTTTATTTTTTTATTTTTAGTGTAGGTACCTTGTAGGTAAGGTATATTATATATGTAGAAAAATCGGCTCAGCCAAACGTAAGATAATCGCGGAGAAACATACTTAAATACGGGTCAAACTTAGAACCTCCTTTTTTAAGTCGGTTAAAAACTACACTTAAGATATCCCTCTTCCAACAAAAAAATAATTATCTCATTTAGTTCATAAACAAAGAAGATACGACCAATCATCGAGGTAATTCACACAAAATCATACTATTTTCGTGCTTTTTTTCAAAATTACTTGAAAAGTACTGAACCGATTTCCAAATTTTAAAAAATGGGACCAACTTGGGAGTGTGCCTAATGTAATAACGTTTGAATCATTTCAATCGGTCCAGCCGTCTTCGAGTAATCGGTGGACACACACAAAAAAAAAAACAAATATACAGACGAACATAGAACCTCCTCCTTTTTTGGAAGTCGGTTATAAAGACACGTGTATCGTAAAATAAATAAATAAATCGTATATTACTTTGCCTGTGGTTAATGTTCTACGATTATGTGCCAGAAATGCCAAATGAGTTTGAAACGCCAAGTAGGTAGGTAGGTAGGTAGGTAGGTCGTGTATAGGTACTCGAACATAAATTTTGATTAGAGCATAATTATGTAATTGGGCATAAGCCCGTTTAATTATGATAAATAAAATAAAAAAAAATACTTATTGTTGGATATAAGGATCCACAGCTCCAATACAATTATCAGATGCATCTGTCATCAATGCTAGCGTGGAATCGGTGTAAGGATGAGACAGAGTGGCGGCGTTTTGTAATGCCGTTTTACACTGCTCAAATGCATTTTCAGCTTTTTCCGACCACGTAATAACTGTTTTATCGTTTCTTTTAGTATTTGTTAGATATTTATTGAGCTCTGATTGATATGACATTGTATTCGGTAAGTGAGAGCGATAAAAGTTGACCATGCCTAAAAATCGGCGTAACTCTTGAATGGTTTTAGGTTTTGGGAAATTGACAATAGCATTAACCTTATCTTGTAAAGGTTTAATACCGTCTGCGCTTACATCGTGACCTAGAAATTGAACTTTACTTTGACCAAAAGAACATTTAGATAGGTTAATCGTAATACCGAATTTTTTGAAACGCTGAAATATAATCTCTAAATGATTTTTATGTTGTTCTTCGTTATCGCTTGCAATGATGACATCATCCAAATAATTGTAATGAAAATCTAATCCTTGTAATACATGGTTCATAAAGCGTTGAAAAGTTTGCGCTGCATTACGTAAACCGAAGGTCATTCTAGGGAATTCAAATAAACCGAATGGAGTAATAATAGCTGTTTTTTCAATATCATCAGGATTTACTTTTATGCAATGATAAGCTCTGTTCACATCTAATTTAGAAAATATTTTCTTTCCTGCCAATATATAGGTGAAATCACGTAAATGGGGAATAGGATATCGATCGGGTTTTGTAATAGAATTTAATTGGCGATAATCTCCACAAGGTCTAATATCTCCGTTTTTCTTCGGGACTATGTGTAGTGGACTTGCCCACGGACTTTTAGAAGGTCTACATATTCCGGCTTCTTGCATGATACGAAATTCTTCTTTGGCTTTTTTATATCTGTCCGGTGGTAGCGGACGTACACGAGCGTGAACAGGAGGACCAGAAGTTTCAATATAATGAAAAATATCGTGCGATTGAGTTTCCTGGAATGACATAGGTTTCGTAATCTCTTTATACTTACTTAGTAAATTGCTATATGGATGTCCATGACTAATCGTATTTATGGAAGGTTCAGCAACACTTACCACAGAAGCGATTACATTTAGGTCGGTCACTTGGTCTCTTAACCTACGTGCACTAAGGTCCACTAATAGTTTATGATAAGTGAGAAAGTCAGCACCTAATATTGGTTGTTTTACGTCAGCAACAATGAAGTCCCACCTATACGGTCTGCGAAGTTTAAAGTTTAGCACCATAGATTTCACACCGTAGGTTTTAATTTCAGTTCCGTTTGCTGCGTATAGTTTATAATCCGAACACTGTGATTGTGAACGACACTTATTACGATTAACGGGCAAAACTGAAACGTTTGCTCCCGTATCTACTAAAAATTTAAGTCCACTATTAATGTCTAAAATACGTAAGCGGGCGCAAGGTGATACGGCACAGATTTCCGCTGACAACTGTGCCTCGCTTCCTAGTTTTCCGGCTGCGCTGGAGTTGTGGCTTTATTGTTCCATGCGCAGGGTTGCACGCATTTATGAGCCTTCTCTTTGTACTTCTCATGGTAAAAACAAAGGTTTCCAGGACTTGAACGTTGTGGCCGCTGCGATGAGTTATTTCTGTGCCGGCTAGATGATCTGGATGAGTACCGGCGATATTGATGGAAATTTCTATATCTAGGACGAGAGCGTTCCGCGTTCAACACGCGAATATTTAGTTTCGCTATTTCTGCTCGCAACAGCGCAATTTCGTTTGTTGTATTAGAGGTGGTCGTTATCGCAGCCACTTGACTTGAGCGAGTCGCCTCAGCTACGTTGTCTGCGACCGAGGCTAGGTTTTCTAAGTCCTTCGTGTCTGTCACGGCTAATACTGCCTTGACTGTGCTTGGCAAATGTCCTTGCCAAAGCACGCGAAGTGTATCATCCGGGATTTTGTCACGGGCCAGATCTCGCATCCTTCGCAGAAGTTGAGAGGGTTTTTGATCCCCAAGCTCCATTTCACTTATTAGTTTTTCTATCTGTCTAGCCTTCGAATCTTCCAGGAGTGAAAGTAATTTTATTTTAATTGCGTTGAATTTACCGGACGCAGGTGGATTTGACAAAAAATCACTAATTTGAGTAATAATGTCCTTTGGTAACTTTGATACTACCATGTCGAAGCGCGAGTCGTCACTTAATTTTTGAGGCGCTAATATTGCTTCGGTTCTGATAAACCATACGCGTGGTTGATCCGCCCAAAACTCGGGAATTCGCGACGCTAATTGTATTGCCATGATGTCAGTAGTCGGCGTAAACAATGGTGTCGGCGTCGGAGGCTGATACGTTTCCGGTTTCTCAGTGTCCGTCATAATGCACTATTTTAAAATTTTATTGTCCGAAATTTTATTAAAAACTTAATTAATTATACACTATTTATTTTATTGTCCAAATTATTTACGCGTATTACAAATTAAAGTTCGTTCGGGGTCACCAATGTTGGATATAAGGATCCTAACAAGGCGGACCACGCGAGTGGGAGTAAAAGACGTTATTTAAATTAACTTTTATAATATTGAGAGGCGCGTTTACAAGTTGGGTGCGCGGTGACGACTGCACGGCACCCTGTTACACAATACAAAATTGGTTCGGTAATATGAACCTTAAGGAACATACTGTGTCCCTACACTTATGTACTTATTAAAAGAAATAAAATTGTCGAAGATAATTAACTTGTAGTTTTTAGGTCATCATGAGTTAACTAAATATTGAAAAAAAGAAATTTACAAAATAATTTTAAAGTCAAAATAGAATGCAAGTGAAATTGTCAAGGCGCAATCCGATAATCTACGAATTCGTTCTACTATTGGTAGAACTACTTTTATACTTCTTTACTATTTTCTACATGGAATATTCGTAGATATAATTTGATTTAAATTCTAATATTCTATAGGTACTATACATAATTAATGTTCATAATTTACCAATAGAAATAAAGAGTGTAAAACAATGACTTTCCTCTATGGTGTAACTATACGACTTTCCGTAAACTGTAAACTATAACTAAGTAATATTACTATACTTAATTTACTTTGAAATTGTTGTGCCCCAAGGCCCCAACGGGGTTCCATGTTTGTACCTTTTTTACCTTGTGACCTTGTAAACCATGGAAACAATAAAAAATTGAATTGAATTGTCAAACGCGTTCTCGGCAGGACTTGTGCTCGCGGCCGTCGTTCCGCGGGCTGGACGACAGCGGCGCGCCCGTCGACGACACCGACGACCAGCTCGCCGCCAGGTAACAACGCTGTTATTCACTACACCTCTACATTTGTCCATCAGACGCACCATGTTGACGCACCTGATAATGTACCTATGCGTGTTTCGGTCACCCAACAGTTGGGTGATATTTTTTTCAACGCGTTCATTTTGACTTTGACTATCTATCTAGACATAGTTATAAAAAAAACAAAGAATGTGTATAAGCGAGTTTATTTCATGCTTTATCTTCGACGTCTCGGTCGGCGTCGGAGCGCGAGTAGGTAGTTAGTCATACTTACTAACCGTCTCTATCGTCTAGTGGTTCGGCCACCCGTGTAAGACGCAGTGGTCCCGGGTTCGATTCCCAAGAGGGGTACAATTTGTACTCGGTTTGGTTGGTGGTAGGGCTTATTTCAAGTCCGCCTGGCTAGCTACCACCGTCTTACCTAAGTCTGACGCTATAACAACAATTTAAAAATTGTTGTGTTCCGGCAGTTAGAGTTAAGATAGCCAGTTCCTCAGTGATGAGGGTGTATTGCCCTTCCACCTTCAGCCTTATCGTCACTTAACATAAGGTGAGGTGAAGGCCCAGCACTATCCCGTTGTGCATAAAAAAGTGTAGTGTTGTCCTGATGTTCAGATGGAGCGTGGAGGTGGGCGGGGCGGGGTGCGCGGGGTTGTGCTGCGCGGCGGCCGCGCTGGCGCCCACGCCGCGCCTGCTCGACCGCGTCGCGCCGCCGCACTCCTTCACGAGGCGATACAACGGCGCCTTCACGTATGTACACCTACGTCACAGGTGGAGGGGGGCGGGGCGGGGGGCGCGGGGCTGTGCTGCGGGCGCCCCCCGAGAGCCCGCGCTAGAGTCAGTAGCCCCTGGCTACTTATTTGGTAACACTGGCCAGAGGTAATTAGTGGTGTGAAGAAGCGCTGAAATGGTGCTGCAATGTGTTGTGAAGGCACCCTTCTGCACTCAGTAGTAGTGAAGGTACCCACCAATGTAAAGTGCACGGAATACAACATCACGAGTAAAGGTCTCTGCCCACTACACCATACCATACCATGGCCGTGCTAGGAACGTGTCAGGCAAAAAATATCTTTGTATTAAAAAGTATGACACTTTCCCACTACACTGTTCCGTCGCCGGCCATGCACTTGTCATACTTTTAAATACAAAGAATATTTTTTGGCTGACACGTTCCTACTCCTAGCATGGCCATGGTATGGTATGGTGTAGTGGGCAGAGGCCTTAAAACTGCTTTGCTCACTCATATTCATTACTTTTATTAAAATCAAGGACTGCTAAAAACAATCTTGTTTAAATATACCTACTCATCAACTTTGTCTAGGGATACAACAGGTGTTATTTTCATACAAACGAGGTAACTTTGAAGCCTTGGTTTTCTGCCAGAAATGTACCGTGCTGTGATCTGATGATGGCCATCCAGGGAGTGAATGGAGGAGATTCAGATCGCTGTACACACCTAACTGATCTGATCAGCATTCTAAAAGATTAATGGGTCAGAGTTCTCAGTTTCAGGATTTCCATACATTTTCATGCTATTTTCGCGGTTTTTTTAAACATGTCCTTTAATCTTTTAGAATGCTGGTCAGATCAGTTGGGTGTGTATAGCCATCTGAATCTCCTCCATTCACTCCCTGGATGGCCATCATCAGATCACAGCACAGTACATCCCTGGCAGGAAACCAAGGCTTCAAAGATACCTCGTTTGTATGAAAATAACACGTGTATCCCTAGACAAAGTTGATGTGTGTATCTCATGAAAAGCCATAGCGAGAAAGTAGAGGAACAATCATGTTAATTTTCACTTTTCAAATATATTACCAAGCGGTATTATTGAATGACAAAACATCGTAATAAAGCTACTTTGAAAATGCGATGATGAGCGTTTTATTTAAATTATACAAAATGCTTTTGCTTATAAAGAATCTGTGTCAAGCAGAACACGGTCGGTCGGTCGACATCTTAATTTCGTTGGAACAATGGCGGCATTAGGGTCAGCAATTTAATAACATTGGTTTTATCGTGTGCTCGTCTCATTCAATTTGATATTCCTTCGCCCGGCCGCTGCTTTACGAATATGCTCCATTGAAATGCATATCGGCTTCGGTAAACTCTTGACCGTATTTTATCGGTGCTGCTGACAAATCAAGTGTGGTTTAATTTAAGTATAGTTTTTTTGCATTGATTGTTTATATTTTTATTTTTAAAGTGACACTTACAATGCGATTAATTAATTTGATAATGTACGGTCAACAACGAAAGTTTAACACTTTAGTACTTTGCCATAGTAACTTTTTTGACTAATGTTTCAACCATGAGACACCTGTTAAAAAAGTTGCTATGACAAAGTACTAAAGCGTTAAACAACTTTCATTGCTGACTGTACAACAACAACGGCTACTTCACTCGAGAATGTATGGTGCGCACAGAGTATAATTGGCCTTCCACATGCCGGAGAGGCCGAGAGGGATGGAGTAATACAAAGGAAAGAGAAAGTTGTCGTATGCCTTTCTTTTGTATTGTTCCGTCCCTTTCGGCCTTCCGGCCGGGCCTGCGCGTGTGTAGGGCCCATAATACATCGTATTGTACCACAAGCGCTCTGAAGTTGACGTTGTTGATGTACATTTCACTTAGATACAGAATATAGATCCTTATCCACCCACAACTTCGATCATCTAAGAAAATCTGTGCCCCAACAGTAGGGTAATGAAACAGGTTGACGATGATGATAAAGGTCCGTCTTAGAGAGTATTGTATTGTAATGGTGTAGGTAAGTAATTTGTAATGTTACGTTCGGACAGTTTCAACTTGTGGGTGTTCGGTGAGTGGCGCGAGGTGACGGTGGACGACCGGCTGCCGACGCGCGGCGGGCGCGCGCTCTACAGCCGCGGCGCGCTGCCCCAGGACTTCACGCTGCCGCTGCTCGAGAAGGCCTACGCCAAGTGAGACACACACACACACCTGCCACATACACACCGGCGCTCATGGCGGAACTTGACAGACTGATCGTACTCGATCTTGTTTGATAGACCGAGATAAAAGACCGACGCTACACTTTACTGATCTCCGTTAGAATTAATGTTAAACAAAAAGTCAGTTTTTTGAAAAAAAAAATGATTTTTTTTATGAAATCTTATTTTATTCGTTATTTCGTAATTTTTGTCTAGAGAAACATTACCAAAATTTTATGTATTTCGTGGCAAGCTTCAAAACGTCATCACTCAATGTATTTCATGAGCACACTTTCAACTCGGCCGCACGCAGCTGTGTGGCATTCACTCGCAGGCGCGGTCTTTTGTACGCGTTACTGCATTTTTATTTATTTTTTATTTTATTGTAATGTATGCAATACTTTTTTAACACCAAAAATTAAAATCGTTTCCCAGCAATAATTTTGAACAGTAATGGACCTGATGATGGGCAGAATACGTAAACCTCGGCTTCGTTGAGTGTCTTGTTACACCCGGTAGTTTAGGGGTTTGGCACACGTAATACACGTGGTAGTACACGGAGTGAGTGTGTTGCAGTAGTGCGTGTGTTGCGCAGGCTGTACGGGTCGTACGCGGGCATGTGCGCGGGCGACAGCGCGGCGCGCGCGCTGCAGGATCTGTCGGGCGGCGTGGTGCAGAGCTTCCCGCTGGCGCTGCAGCCGCCGCCGCTCACCTTCCAGGTGCTCAACTCCGCCGTGCCGCGCTCCACGCTCATCGTCGCCACCGCCACACACAGCAAGGTACCGCACAACCACCTGACAGTCTATGCGGGGAAAATACAACTTGTTACAAAATAACTCCTAATGCTGAATATGGTAGATAGGGACCATCAAACTGAACAACTTTTACTATGGGACCAACCCTGATATCGCGGCCTATGTTCAGCAGTGGACGATGATAGGCTGATGATGAAGAACTAAAGTCGTGTCACGTTCGTCGCATCGGGAAGAATATAACCCGAGTTGAAACCGAATACTGTTGTACCGCAGGAGAAGACACCATACGGGCAGCGGTTGCCGAGCGGGCTGCTGGCGGGGCAGCCGTACTGCGTGTCGGGGCTGGCGCGCGTGCGGGCGGAGGGGGGCGGGGGCGGCGAGGCGCTGGTGCTGCTGCGCGCGGTGTGCGGGCGCGGCGCGGGGGGCGCCTGGGCGCCGCACGGCGCGCACTGGCGCGCGCTGCCCGCGCACGACAGGGACCTGCTCGCCGCGCGCACCACGCGCAAGGGGGACTTCTGGTCAGTTGATTCTTTATAACGACTCATTTTAGACCCTTTTTATAAACAGCGTGACATCTGGTTCCCACAGTAGGGTGATTCCACTCATGGTTACAAGCAACTTCTACTACGGGGTCAATCCTGATATAGCGAAAAAAATATCGGCTGTTCCGTCATTTATTTTATTTTATTTTATTTATCATGGTATACTTACAGCTAAACATACACAACATTTAAATTATTATCGCTTATTACACAAGGGCATGTATGTAAGCTTACAAGTATACACAGCATTCTTAGAAAAGTAAACATAACTAAATTAGAAACTATATGGGAAACTAAAACAAATTAATATTGCAAGCTACATTTCGTCTAGGAACCATGAGACTACCTACTGATCAAAACAAGAATTTATTAGTATAGGAATATTATCATATCAGCCGCACGACACCCACTGCTGGATATAGGCCTCCCCCAAGGATCTTCACGATGATCGGTCCTGCGCTGCCCGCATCCAGCGGCTTGACGAATGTCACTATCGCGGCGCGACCGAACGAACCGCGCCCGTCTCAAATGGCAGGGTCGCCATATAAGGATGGGATCGGGCAAATGAAACATGTCATCTCTATTAAATACCTACAGTTTACTACTGCTACGAATAATAAGTATGAAAGGGTTATATATTTACATATTTATTTTATATAAATATTGAATTTTTAGATTTTAGCATTGACAATGCTATTTTTATATATTAAGTTACTTTTAATAGAAAAAATTGAAAAAATACTAGAAATCAACTCACCCGTAGCAGCTCAGACGGGACGGGACAGGATTATATACTTATGACTACCTTACCTACATATTACGTCACACCCGCAACCTTCACCCTCACGTCGGTTCACCTTGTCGGGAGCCTACCCACGGAGCGTCGTCCGGTGCGCGGTCGCCATTCAAGATCCTTTCCGCCCCAACGGCCATCGGTTCTTCTCGCTATGTGTCCCGGCCACTACCACTTCAGCTGAGCTGTGCCATACAAAAGCGCAATACCTACCTGACTTTAATGTACTGCGGTACCTATGCGCGTATAATATCATTCCTGGTTGGGAGGTGCGATAAACGGTACGCTTGTTTGAGGGCTTTCATGGAGAGGTACGTAAAAAAAACTAAATTACCAACCACTGCTCGAAGCTGTTACAAGCACTTGTGAATGTCAAAACAAGCTACGCCATCCATCGGTTCACCGCTACACTCTATAATCACTATAAAATGCTGCCAGAATCTTGAGCGATTTATGATTCAGTGATACACCTAGAACATCATACATTTCAGAACCAAAAACATCTTAATTCTAAGACTTTACCGAAAAGCTCTCGCGCCGATACAGATCACGTAATGAGGTGGAATATTTATCATAACTCCCTACTATTACTTAGTTACTGGAAAAAACTAATTGTGGGTGGCCGACCCAAATTCATGGTATGGATGGATGGACACACCCTGCAAAAAATTCGTAAGTTATATCATCCTTATCCTTCCTTACTAATATTATAAATGCGAAAGTCCGTTTGTCTGTTTATTTGTTTGTTTGTTAACTACTCAACCGATCATCGTATAATTTTGCATACACATTGTCAGGGGCCAGGGGTACAGAATAGGACATTGACCTTTCATCCCGAAATAAGGAACTGTTCCCGAGGGATAGACTAAATATAAACGCAGACGAAGTCGAGGGCGGTCGCTACTGCTCATCTTATCCAACACAATCACAAGTCACGAAATTATACTGATCTATTTGATGGCACCTGTTGCATACGCGTACGTGTTATGTGTAGGTATGTCGTGTAGTATCGTAAGTTCATTGATGCGTGCGGGTCGCGCCCGTGGCCCGGTTCCCACGCCGCGCCGCATTTCACTCGCGTACTATGATCCACACTTGTCTGGCTGTATTGCTCTCATCATCGACAAACCACATGTAAATAGATGATACTTATCTTACGAAATTGGACACATTCGATACATAACTGTTACTTAATTGACATCAAGTAAAAATATGTCAAAGCTGGTTCACGAGTATAATAAAAATTTATAGATCTTTAGGATTGAAATAGTTTTTCGTCTCAGAATTGCCTTTTCGAAGGCGGTCAAGTTACTGCCAGAGTTGCCACCCGTCCCGATTCTGTCGGGACAGTCCCAATTTCGAAGATATTGTCCCGCGTCCCGACGGTCAATCAGTTTTGTCCCGATTTTTGATGATAACTCGTGAAAAGGCGACGACAAGATTAAAAGATAACAAATTAAATGCCTTATTTTGCATTGTATCCCGCGCTTTAAGCATACCGCCTTCAAATGCTTATGTTGAGCGAGTATTTTCGCATTTATGACGCTTAAATGGTCTAATGTCAGAAATCGTTGCTCTGAAAATCTGATGAAAGCAGAATTGCAAATTTCGCTTAACATAGATATGTCTTGTTTGGACTTCATAAGTAAATACAAAAATGATTCGGAATTAATGAGAGCGGCCCGTAGCAATACAAAATATGCATGGAAAAATAGTCGAAATAAAAAAAAACCTTAAACCAAGTTTTTTTTATTTTCCCCTTCAGCTAGATGGTTCGGATAGGACCGAACTCCGACTGTCTCCGATGACCGACCGATTGTCTTGATTTTTATGTCATCGTGTCTTTCATTTACCAGTTACCAGTCTCTACAGTAGTTTTACTGCCAGTTTTAATGATTTCAACGTGTACATTTAGAAAATAGACCCAAAACATTTTTCGCCCTTGTCCCGATTTCTGTGACCCTAAAGGTGGCAACCCTGGTTACTGCTGTAACCGGTGATTAAATACCTACTCTAAACGTGTAGAAAACCCAAACCAAAACATTCTAGAGAGCGGAAAAATTCAAAGTGAATATTGTTATAGGATGTCTTTCTCGGAATTTGCGCGCGAGTTCAGCTCACTGGAGCTGGTGCACATCGGGCCCGACGACTGGCTGCGGGAGGCGGCCCTGCGCGCGCGCCGCCCCTGGCGCGCCGTGCTCGCGCGCCGCCGCTGGACGCCCGGCCACAACGCCGGCGGCCCGCCCGCCTGCATAGGTACGTCCCTGCATGTCGCCGCGGGAGGCGGTTGTTATTGTCACCACGACAAATACTCATCAGATTGGGAATTCGATTTCTTTTTGTTTTGTCAGTCGGTGCCAATATTTGCGTGCTGTTTTAGTTCCCTCTTTCCGTTCTCATAACTCGACGTAATAACGGTGATGTTCCAATAGAGACGACGAGCACGAACCCGCAGTTCCACGTGCAGGTGTGCGGCGAGGCGACGCGCAAGTGCCACGTGGTGGTGTCGGTGACGCAGCAGTACGCGCCGGGCGGGGGCGCGCGCGGGCGGCGGCTGCAGGCGGTCGGGTTCGCCGTGTACGAGCTGCCGCCCGGCGCCGCGCCGCGCCGACCGCTCTCCGCGCTGCACACGCTGGTCAGTACGCATATCAGGATTGAAAAAATTGTTTAAAAAACAAAAAAACCGACTTCAAAAAACCTGCCTCTAAAAAGCAAGAAATAATATACAAATCATTAGATACGCATTATCATTGTTATAATAAAACACGTCTATTAAAGTGGAGTACATCTTCCTTTTTTTTATTCTAAAAGCCCCACCCGACTTCAATTGACGTGTTTTATTATAACAATGATAATGCGTATCTAATGATTTGTATATTATTACTTGCTTTTTAGAGGCAGGTTTTTTGAAGTCGGTTTTTTTGTATTTTAAACTGTACAAAGTACAGATTTACAATATATTAGCATCAGCAAAATAGTAGGTATTGCACAATGAATCATCGATCATAATTAATTTATTTCATAAACATGTAATTCAGTTCTAAGCAGTCTTTCTTTGTGTGCACACATTTGTTTACATTTTATAAATAAATCAAGTGAATATTTTCCGAGTGTTGTCATTATCAAGATCATATCAAAACAGATAAATCAAGTTAATGTATGAGTTAAGCAAGGGCTCATACATAAACATTTTTTTTATTTTTAGTGTAAGTACCTTGTGTATTAGGTAGTGTAGGTATATTATTTAGGTAGAAAAATCGGCTCAGCCAAACGTGAGATAATCGCGGAAAAACATACATAACTGAATACCTCCTTTTTTTGAAGTCGGTTAAAAATACTACACAAAGGTATCCCTTCCCCAACAAAAAAAATCATCTAATTCGGTTCATACATAAATAACAAAATTGTGAAGTTAGTTGATTTAATATCATAGTATTTTCAGGTTTACTTGTAAACTACTGAACCGATTTGAAAAAAAAATAAATGGAACTATCTCGCAAGAAAACTCAATCGAACAAAAAAAGAATCATCTAAATCGGTCCATAAATGTCGAAGATACGCGCGAACAACGATAAAAAAAAAACATACAATCGAATTGAGAACCTCCTCCTTTTGCTGAAGTCGGTTAAAAATCCATTGTGAAGTTAGTTAACTGAATTTGTGTCAAGTATTCAAAATATATTAATTTGTGATTAAAGCATAGTGTCAAGTATTCAAAATATATTAATTTGTGATCAAAGCATAGTGTCAAGTATTCAAATATATTAATTTGTGATTAAAGCATAAAACCTTTAGATTTAATAAAGTTTGATATTTTATGTTTAACTAAAATGAGCGATCACAGCAGTAACAAACATTTGTGATCGGAACAGTTCTTCGATTTGACTATTTTGAAAGGCTGGCTTATTTTATGATAATGGTTTGGATGCCTAAAGCAGGGTCTCCTGCGCCGTGTTTTTGTGTTTTCAAACATCAAAACAATGTTTTGTTAACATGTTAGGGGCGTGGCCTATGAGTTTTGTTGAGCAAAAACACAAACATTGTTTGCCGAGACGAACGGAAAACATCCCCCGCTCTCGCCTGCGGGGAGGGGAAGTAACTCATTTTGTGTTAGCGCTCACTAGATGCAGACGCCTCGCCTGCGTTCGGACAAAGCCGTGATTGGACGAAAATTTTCTTAACAAAACCTAGGCGCAGCGGACGTGCGGTTTGAAAATAATGTTTTGAAATTATTGTTTTACTAACAATGTTTTGTTGAAAATTAAGCGCAGGAGACCCGACTTAAGGTGCTCGTTTGAATCCTGTACGTATTGTGGTTGTGACAGCGCGCGCTGGACGTGACGCACGAGTCGGCGGCGCGCGAGGTGGCGACGTTCTTCACGCTGCCGGCCGGGCAGTACCTGGTGGTGCCGCACTCGCGGCGCGCGCCCCACGCCTTCCTGCTGCGCATCCTCACCGACGACCACACCACCGTCTGGTAACCACCCGCATACACTACGTGCAAGCACCCTGTATTATATACTTACTTTTTCCCGCGACTTCATTCGCGCGGACATTTTAAAAAACCTTTAGAATTCTTAAAATGCTCCCGTTTCCATCCCCGTTCAGAATTGGGTCCAAAGATATTAGTATCCCGTTCCCGTTCCCCTTCCCATTTACACATACCCTTACCCTTACCTTACCACTTTTTCACTTCTCGCCTCTCATTTCACACTTCACACTTACGCTTTTACACTTACCGTCACCGACAATGTTGCCACAAATCTCCGCCTTTAGCAGGCGTGTGTGGAAATCCTACTGTTGAATCGACCGTTTTTCTTTCGCCACAACAGTTTTATTTTATTTTATTTTATAGGTACACCAACAAACAGTTTTCCATTACAGTGCTGAACGTATATTACAGGGAGGTGAACGAGGACAACATGATCATCCGGGACATCGCCGCCGAGTTCATGGAGGACGCTCAACTTCTGCCGGTTAGTGAGTTTTCTGTGGATTCAAGTGTGTTACACTACTAATTAAATTTATTTACAATTTCGTCTTCTAAACATAATCTTGTCGGATGTTTACTAAAGACTTGTAATTATTTACAGGCGGAGGTGCGAGCGGTTATTGGGAAAGTATTAGCAAAGAAAGGCGATGAAGAGGTAATATATTTACAGTATTAATATTATCAAATATTTCATGTTCGACTTACACGTTGAATACAGCTAGTTGGAATACCTTAACTTTTTTAGTATTTTGCATAAATATGTCGCGACTAGTTCTTGGCAATGAAGATAAAAATTATAAGACTCACTTATTCAGAATTATTAATATGAAATTAATTATTTCTGTCTGTTACTTTTTCACTTCTGACGATAAACCGATTTCAATAATCAATGTGAGGTCGAAACGTAACGGCCGCTCTACACTTGCGAGCGAATCGGGCGCGAAGCCGCGGCCCACCCGCGAACCACGAGTGGCGGAGTCGCGAATCGGTTCCACACTCATGATTATCGGCTTCGCGCGGGAGTGTAGAGCGGTCATAAGACGGTCCACCCGTGCCAGGTGGACGCGGAAGGGCTGCGCGCGCTGCTGTCGACGCAGGGCGTACGCGGCGTGGTGGCGGCGTGCCGCGCGGGGCCGGAGCTGTGCCGCGCGCTGGTGGCGCTGCACGACGCGCGCATGGCGGGCCGCGTGGCGCGCGCCGCGCTGCCCGCGCTGCTGGCGCGCCTGTGGGCGTGGCGCGCCGCCTTCCTGGCGCACGCGCGCGCGCGCCCTGCCTGCTGCGCGCGCCGCGCGCCCGCGCACAAGCTGCGCCCGCTGCTCGCCGCCGCCGGCGTCGCCGCCTCCAACAAGGTTCACTCTACACGCTTTTGTGGCGAATGCATTTTTATATCAACATTTTAGGTACCTACTTATTTTTCATTGACTAACATACGCTTGGCTTGATATCTTATCAAGGGTCAGTGGAATGTTGTCGTTTCGTTTAGTCGTTTATTCGCTGCATGCGAATAAACTGTCGTCCTCTTTTGGTCCTTCGAGCTGAAACCCGTGAAACGAACCTCTAACTAATATACCTATAATGGAGTTGTAACTGAGTGTCGTTATCCAGGTGCTGGAGTGCCTGGTGTCGCGGTACGCGGCGGGCGGATGGCTGCCGGCCGCCGGCGCCATGCTGGCGCTCGCGCGGCTGCACCTCGCGCACGGTATGACCATGGAGTTAGTACTTCCCTTGGTACGGCCCCTGCAGGCTGCATAGTGTCGTTATCCAGGTGCTGGAGTGCCTGGTGTCGCGGTACGCGGCGGGCGGGTGGCTGCCGGCCGCCGGCGCCATGCTGGCGCTCGCGCGGCTGCACCTCGCGCACGGTATGACCATGAAGTTAGTACTTCCCTTGGTACGCCCCTGCAGGCTGCATAGTGTCGTTATCCAGGTGCTGGAGTGCCTGGTGTCGCGGTACGCGGCGGGCGGGTGGCTGCCGGCCGCCGGCGCCATGCTGGCGCTCGCGCGCCTGCACCTCGCGCACGGTATGACCATGGAGTTAGTACTTCCCTTGGGACGGCCCCTGCAGGCTGCATAGTGTCGTTATCCAGGTGCTGGAGTGCCTGGTGTCGCGGTACGCGGCGGGCGGGTGGCTGCCGGCCGCCGGCGCCATGCTGGCGCTCGCGCGCCTGCACCTCGCGCACGGTATGACCATGGAGTTAGTACTTCCCTTGGGACGGCCCCTGCAGGCTGCATAGTGTCGTTATCCAGGTGCTGGAGTGCCTGGTGTCGCGGTACGCGGCGGGCGGGTGGCTGCCGGCCGCCGGCGCCATGCTGGCGCTCGCGCGCCTGCACCTCGCGCACGGTATGACCATGGAGTTAGTACTTCCCTTGGTACGGCCCCTGCAGGCTGCATAGTGTCGTTATCCAGGTGCTGGAGTGCCTGGTGTCGCGGTACGCGGCGGGCGGGTGGCTGCCGGCCGCCGGCGCCATGCTGGCGCTCGCGCGCCTGCACCTCGCGCACGGTATGACCATGGAGTTAGTACTTCCCTTGGGACGGCCCCTGCAGGCTGCATAGTGTCGTTATCCAGGTGCTGGAGTGCCTGGTGTCGCGGTACGCGGCGGGCGGGTGGCTGCCGGCCGCCGGCGCCATGCTGGCGCTCGCGCGCCTGCACCTCGCGCACGGTATGACCATGGAGTTAGTACTTCCCTTGGTACGGCCCCTGCAGGCTGCATAGTGTCGTTATCCAGGTGCTGGAGTGCCTGGTGTCGCGGTACGCGGCGGGCGGGTGGCTGCCGGCCGCCGGCGCCATGCTGGCGCTCGCGCGCCTGCACCTCGCGCACGGTATGACCATGGAGTTAGTACTTCCCTTGGGACGGCCCCTGCAGGCTGCATAGTGTCGTTATCCAGGTGCTGGAGTGCCTGGTGTCGCGGTACGCGGCGGGCGGGTGGCTGCCGGCCGCCGGCGCCATGCTGGCGCTCGCGCGCCTGCACCTCGCGCACGGTATGACCATGGAGTTAGTACTTCCCTTGGGACGGCCCCTGCAGGCTGCATAGTGTCGTTATCCAGGTGCTGGAGTGCCTGGTGTCGCGGTACGCGGCGGGCGGGTGGCTGCCGGCCGCCGGCGCCATGCTGGCGCTCGCGCGCCTGCACCTCGCGCACGGTATGACCATGGAGTTAGTACTTCCCTTGGGACGGCCCCTGCAGGCTGCACAGTGTCGTTATCCAGGTGCTGGAGTGCCTGGTGTCGCGGTACGTTGACCGTACACCCATCGAGATTGGGCTCTATAGAATCGTCTTGACAAGTACTCTGACGGGAGATGAGGTCCAGCGTCTGATGATGAAGCCGGAAGAAGGCTACAAGAATTCAGTATTGCAACCATGCAACCCGACGACCACGACTCATCCGAATCGTCTTGACGAGTACTCCGATAGGAGATGGTGTATTATCATTTTAGTTTTTTTCTTTTTTTTCGGAAAGTCGTAGAACAAAGTCGTTGTAAGATATTAGTAATCTACTTCAGTGGCTTTACTATGAGCTCATAAAGCAGGACTTATACTGAACTGCCTTACTTTTTCGTACCGTGACCTCGATTTTAGCTCGAGTTTACTTCATAAGCAGTCCTGTTTAAGGCCTGCTTTTGAACTGAACGGCTTTAAGGATGGTTTCTTATTTGCTGATGGTAAGCCCCCTGAGGGTTTTTGATGTTTAACGATAACCTTGTATAGTGGGTTGCCCTAATACTTGGTTTTTTATAATGACTGGCAAAAGCTACTGCTGATAACCCATACTTACTCTTAGCCATTACAATAGTGTAGTAATGAGTTAAATCACTCACGATTACTGCTTACAAAATACGATCGATGGTCTAACGATTATTTTACCATTCTAGAAAGTCTGACCCTATTCGTTTTTTTTCAGAGCGGTACCGCGCCCTCGAGGCCAAGGTGAAATCCAATCCTCTCTCCTTGGAAGAGGTACGTACTTCCGACGATCTTTTTGTTTTTTTATGCACACTTGGCCTTCACATCACCTGATATTAAATGACGAAAAGGCCGAAGGTGGAAGCGCACTACACCCGGAATCCTCATCACTGAGGAACTGGCTATCTTACCTCTAACTGCCGAAACACAAAAATGTTTAAATTGTTGTCTTCTTATCGAATGAGGAATAGTGGCCACCTCTAGTGTTAGAGTTTATCAAGCCGCCTGTGAGGCCTCTAACTTGGCTTAACGACTGTTATCAGATGACAACAGCCGGGACCGACGGTTTAACGTGCCCTCCGAAGCACGGAAGCGCTCAGTTGTAATGCCACTTAACGGTCACCCATCCGACACCTGGCCGTACTGAGCGTTGCTTAACAAATGGGATCGAGTACGATCAGTCTGTCAAGTTCCGCCATGAGCGTTTCTAAATTGTTGTTATGACATCAGACTTAGGTAAGACGGTGGTAGCTAGCCAGGCGGACTTGAAATAAGCCCTACCACCAACCAAAACGAGTACAAATTGTACCCCCCCTGGGAATCCAATTCGGGACCTCTGTGCCTGACACGGGTGGGCGAACCACTAGACCATCGAGGCGGTTAATGTGTTTTATCATAAAACCCACTAATCTTATAAACACTATTCTTTTGCAGATGATTCTGATGACCATATACTCGTGAGGCGCCGCGGCGCGTGCGCGTGCGCGTGCGCTTACCAAAGATTCTCCTCGATCCAAACACCTGTAATTAGCAGTACAAAACTCTGTAAATCACCTATTTATTTATTAATTCCCATCCTATAGCTGTTTACAGTGCCCTCTCGGTTACTATTGAGAAAATGAAATGTGATATTGTTATGCAATGCGTACTCATTGTCAAAGATTTATATGACCAATATTAATTTAAGTGATTGTTTTGTTCTCGTAAACGTTTTAGTACTTATTCATTTCTTCTTTGCTATGATTGTTATTTGTTGAATGTAGGTATAATTATTTACTATTATTGTAATAAGCATGTAAGAAAAATATTTCATTTTGGTGCTAATAAATAATAATACCTATTTTATTTAAAGGTAGTTTTATTTATTAGTAAGTAATAAATAAATTAAGTATTTGTGATTAAGTTATGATGAGACAACTTGCAACAAAAAAAATAAAAAACAAATTGTTATTATAAGTACTAATCATAATATCGATATCATAATAATTATCAATCGCCCAAAAACGGCTGAACAAATTTAGATGAAATTGGGCATAAGTAAAACGGTGTATTGATTTTTTTAAGCTTAGTGAGCATAAAGTGCTGACACAGAATATTATAATAAAACACCTTACCATAGAGAAAATAAAATATATTATTATTATTATTATTATACTTTTTATGCTGAACAAATAGCGATCAAAACTGCTTGTCAATCATTTACATTGCATTTACCATTTGGAGGCGTGGCCTACTTTCGATTGGCCACGGTAATCTATCTATTCAATTCAATTCAATTCAATTTTTTATTGCTATTCCACAATGGTTGTTCGGTCTTAGATTTAACAAAATGGTACATTATGGGCCCTGTCGGGCGCAGCTAATTAGAAGGGAGGAGGGCATAATTTTATTTACTCATACAGCCATAATTCTATTATTTAAGATTTATATTAACTTACAGTCTTACTTATAAAAATCAACTAATCAACGTCTTAACGTCATCTTAACTAATTACTACTTAAGTTCTTAATTAATGATTAGACTGTGTTTTACTTATAGGCTTACCGCTGACGGGCGCTATTTTGTAGCTGCGATAAGCGCGGCGTTAATCGCGGCGATATCGCTGCGATATCGCTGCGATAAACGCGGCGATAATCGCGGCGACAATCACGGCGCTTTTTAGTCGCTGACGTAGGTTAACCCTAAAAGGCACCCGGTAATAATATTATAGAACAATCACTTTTATTATTGCTAAGCTCTATAAAATAAAGTTTATGATTTATTTATGTCAGTAATTATATACTTTTCACAAATGAAGCAAACAATGTATACGATTCAAATGTCTTCAGTACCCTTAGCACGAACAGCTATCGAGAAAAAAAACGCACGTAAAATTACTCGATAGACAATTCTCTATGGAAAATTTCATTTCGCTTATCGGCGATAGATGGCGTTGTACAAATTTCCAATACAAAATTTATCTATCGAATGTTTTTTTTTTATAGCTGTTCGTGCTAAGGGTACAGATCCCTTTATCGTCAGAATAGTGTGAAGAATAAAAATTCTGCATTTACTTTATATGCGCAAATTCAAGAATTAATAAAAATTTGTTCGATACCTACTGGAAGGTTTTGACCCCGAAAAAATATTGCGAGTCGCTCGAAGTGTTTGTTTTGCAGACATAAGCTAGTTTTTGTATTACATCATTTTATGACATATTAAAAAATAATATTTTTATCCATGTTCCACAAACGGTATTTTTTATGTGTTTTAACTGTTACTGTGTATGTTACTATGATGAGATTTTGATGACATGTTATAGTGTGTTTTATATTCGCAATATACTCACAAAGCCAAAGGGCTTTGATATACCACATGGTATGAAAAAAATCTTTGTAAGTACTGAAAACTTTATGACATCACAGTTTCTACCCCCGCCATTTTCACGCTTTTCATCTTATATATTTGTGATCGGGGCATCGTATTGAATGCATCGATACCACATTTTCGTATTTTCGTGATGACTTGTGCGAAAAATAACCTCAAACCCTATAATTACCGATCGGCTAACAGTACAATAGAATATTTTATTCATGTTTTTCGAACGTTATAGTTATCTTTTTTACTATAAGTTCTATACTATAAGGAAGGAACGGTATGTTTTTACATTTTTCATTATAAGTCGAACACTATGCGGCCTAAAAAAAGAGAAATGTTTGAAAATGTGCTAACAACACTCTTTCATTATGTTATGATACCCACATGCCCTACTAGTAGTCTCACTTCAAATTTTTAAGACCCTTTTTCAATTCCTGCTGTAAAAAAAACATCCTTATTTGCAAAATATTTGGGCAAACGTCATCTTAAACTATTCCAAATTTCAAGTTGATACCATTAATAGATAGTTATCGAGATATCCAGCTGTGACAGACAGACTGAGTCACACCATAAGGGTTCCTTTTTACCATTTTGCTACGGAACCCTTATAAAGAACCCATAGAACGCTTATGGTTTTTCTTTTTTGCGTAAAAACTCGCAATAGGAAATAATACGTAAAACTTTTCGCAGATGGCGCCATTGTACTCTGTGGTAAACAAAAATGGTTTTGATTGGCTAAAATACGTCAGAAATTACATTTTACATCTGAAACATCAAATTTAACGAATTTAGGACAGTCGCATGTGGCGCCATTACTTCCTCAGTATTATCCCCTATTCCATGCCCAAAATCATCTTACTTAAAAAACTGAATCTTGCGATTCTTTTACGCAAAACAGAAGTAGGTAGGTAGGCATTGTTATGGAAAACATATTTAAACGGCGACTGCTTTGATTTTCATTATTTATAAATAAATAAAATTTACTAGATGTTTGTTCTTAGACAATCCGACAGTGCTTTCAATACGATTTTATTAGCGACTAGTCAAATTCTTTAGCTAACTTGATGTTTCTTTTGTTACGTTTACGTTAAGTTTTCCATAATAATATAGGTAAATTATAAACTTATGATAATCCCAGAACAATAATTGCCTATAACCGACCTTAGGTTCGTAGTGTGTTCCTACCTTTTTTGGAACAGGATTAAAAACTATATAAATTGGTAAGCATATCATGTAATAATAATTCTCTTACTTTTTATTGCAAACTCTACCATTACAAAAATAATTATGTCAGCCAGCGAAAAAAATTGTGGTGTCTTTTAGGGTTAAAGCCGCTTGTCACTCTTGTCAGTGTCATTTCGTGGGCGATTAGTCGCCGAGCTATGTGTGAGCTACTTTTTGTAGCTCGTGGGCGTTTACGTATTGAACTCCATATGTTCTATTCTGGGCTACAAAAAATCGCTCGGCGATTAAGCGCCCGTGAGCGTTGGCGCATAAACGTCGCTTAAGCGTGTCTTAACTAATGAACGTTTAACGAACCGAACACAGACTAGTAAGTGAACAAGTTGAACCAAACAAAACATTTTTTACTGTTTCAACACCGCTTCCAGTGTTGGTAGAACAAAATATTTTTTACCTTATACGTGTTGTAAAATGGCCACACTGCTAGCAAATTAAAAAGCTGACTGTCAGTCAGTCAGTCAAGTCATTTGTTTGCAGTTGTATTTGTGTTTCGCGTTGCATTTTATTGTATTTGTGTTGTTTCGTTCCTTTTAAGTATAAAGATATGGAAAAATCTAACAATAATTCTGGTAAAAAAAGAGTTCGTTCCGCAAATTGGGATGAAGAAGAAAAGGTAGGTACCTATGTTAAATAATAAAACCGTTTACTTGCAACAACAATGCATCGCGTGGTATTTTTATTTGATTATGAATTTTATGAATGAAAACAAGTACCTACCTAATCGGCTTTTGTTTTATTGCAGAGATTATTAAACCAACTTATATTAGACAGAATTGATGTCATTGAAAACAAAGATACGTCTACTAACACAAACAGTACGAAAAAAGCTGCATGGCAAGAAGTTGTATCATGGTAAGTAATTTAATGTCTCATTTTGTCTTTATTTTATAAATGAAAGTTAAGTTCCTATAATTATTTCGGTAACAATACAATAATTGTATTCCAAAATTGGTAATAGGTACATTTAATAGTCAATATATGTATTATATTATTTTCAGTTTCAACAGTCTAAACAGCAAGAAAAGGGATCTCAAAGAATTAATGACCCAATAGAATATACGTTTATAAGTAAGAAATATTTTAAAATGGCTCTTAAGCGCTACTTAAAATTTAAGTAACGTTTATAAGTAAGACTGTTAAATATTTATCTATTATCAAGGAAATAAATACAAGTTTTATAAGTAATATTATTATAATAATTATTTCATTATTTTTTTTATTTTTAATTATAATATTAATTATTTTATGTTTAAATTTTAAATCTCATTGAATAATCTAACTTTTTTAGAAGTACAAAATTTCAGTTAATTATTTTAACAATATTTATTTTAATTAAATTGTTTTTTTATTTTTATAATATGCCACAAGATTAGGACATATTAATTTATATAGAATTTTTATATTTTAGCATTCACAATGCTTTTTTCAATTATATTAAGTAACTTAATATATTAATTTATATGTGTTTGCATGCACTATTTATTAAATACCTACTTATTACAAAATTATTATAATTACCTACGTTAAATCATTATTGTTTATTTATTTATTTTTAATTAAATTATTTGGTCTCTTGTTGCCAATTTATATGATATAGGTAGTTATTTATTTTCATAATACTTATCTAAATTATCGTTTAAATACTCTTGTATGGTGTAATAGCATTTATGTATAAGTAAGTCTTTTAGGGTTTTAATAAATTTCTGTTCATTTGTTATTTCTCTCAATACAACAGGTAGTTTGTTATATATTTTTATAGCCATAACTAGGGGACTATTAGAATGTAATTTCAATTTAGAGGAGGGCAGCATTAATCTAGATCTTATTTTTTGGCGCAGAGAGTATTTGGATGGTAAGTCTTGTCTAGCCGTAAAGAAATCTGGATGTTTTTTTACAAATTTACACACTTCCAACAAGTACATGCAGGGAACGGTTAACATCTCTCTTGTTTGGAAGATAGGCTTACAGCTGTCCGTTTGTTGTATATTTGCTATAATGCGTACTAACTTTTTTTGTTGGGTGAAGATCTTTGGAGCATCTGTGCTATTTCCCCACAGAATGATTCCGTAACTGAGCCATGCGTTCGCGTACGCATAATATGCGACTTGAGCTGTTTTTTCATCAGTGCATTTTTTTATTTCACGAAGGCCATAAGTGAACCTAGACAGTTTCATACATAAATTATTTAAATGTGGTTTCCAATTCATGTGGGCATCTAATATTATTCCGAGTAATTTAGTATCTTTTACTGACTCTAAAGTTGTATCGCAAAATTTAAAATTTATATTAATGGGTTCTTTTTGATAAGGATAAAAGGGTAGTAATTTTGTTTTTGAAAGGTTGATCTTAAGATTATGATTGTTCATCCAGATTGTTATTATATCTATAATTAATGTAAGTTTATCATTTATTTGTGTATTGCTTCTACATGAGGTAAGTATCGAAACATCATCTGCAAACATCACACAGTGATCATCTATAACATTTGGTAAGACATTAATATAAATTAAGAACAAAAGGAATCCTATTACACTTCCTTGAGGTATCGATGCATTTGTAATTTACTATCAGAGCGTATACTTAGAATCTGCGACGTTGTTTCATCACAATATTCAATTTCTACAAATTGTTTTCTGTCTTTGAGGTATGAAGCTATCCATTCATGACTTTTCCCACGGATGCCGATATTATATAGTTTTATTTTATTTTATTTTTATTTTATTTAATAGGTAAGCTAACAGCTTAACATATACAATTTATTATAAAAAAATCATTTTAAAACAAAAGACCTTATATGTTAGCCTAATAAAAGCTTACACAACATTAACCAAGACAAAGACAACAATATACCTAATACAATTCATGAATACGTGTGATTGCAACTAAAAATAAAATATGTCGAACATTTAAAATTATATAAGTAATAAAATGTTTTACAAGATTATGAAATAAATAAATTATTGGACAGCTCAAAAGAACACAGGCAAACTACACTGCATGATAATCAGTGACATCCAAAATTATTTGCTAAGATCATTGATATATCAAAATATATCAATGGCTAAGATGCTCAATAATCTTACGTTTGAATTTGTTGAAAGAGTCAGAGAACACGTCTAGATCGGGAATATGCACCTGGATTTCATGATATTCTTTGCAAATTCTAACAATTGGACTATGATGACCAAGGTTGGTTTTACATCGTGGTATATGGAAAATTTATTTTATTATTTTATTATATTATTATTATTATTATATGGAAAACTTTTGTGATCTTTTCGTGATTTTTTTAAAAGAATGTCATGTTGAACCATGTCATATGCTTTTGACATGTCTATCAATAATGCAACCGCATAGTTATTGTTATTTATTATATTAAAGACCTCCTGCATGAGTTTGTAAACAGCTAGAACTGTGGAACGTTTTCTTCTAAAGCCATTTTGTGCGTCATTAAAAATTGCATATTTTTCACAAAATTTGTAGATACGCTCACACATGGCTTTTTGGAATATTTTTGAGGCTACGGATAAAAGGGCTATGGGTCTATAATTATTGACGTTCATCTTATCATCTTTTTTGTAAATGGGTTTTATAATAGTTTCTTTTAATTTATCCGGAAATCTACTCTCATCGAAGGATTGATTAATTAAAAGAGTAAATGGGAACGTCAATTCGCTTGCGCATTTTCTTATGAGCGAGGGTGGCAGCCCATCTACACCACAGCTGTTTTTATTTTTTAGATTTTTTATGTACTTAAAAATTTCCTTTTTCTCGACAGGGGTAAGGAACATAGTGTTTACAATATGATTTGCCGCCGATGAGTGAGTGTGGTGCGTCTGGTAGTTATTCTGTCGCTTACCTACTGATGCGAAGTGATTATTAAATAAGTTAGAAATTTGTTTTGGGTCAGAGATAACTTCATTATTTATTTTTAATTCTGTATTACATCTATTTCTATTTTTTCTTTTATTAGTATTTTCATTTATGATTTGCCACATAGTTTTTACCGTATTAACCAATTTCTTTATTCTATTTATATTATTCCTTTTTTTGGCGTTATATTATTACTTTTTTTAACAGTTTTTCATATGATTTATAATGGGATTGAAGTGTTTTGTTTTTTAGTTTTTGGTTAATTATTCTTAACAGCCTTTTATTGCGACATGAGGTTTTAATGCCTTTTGTCAACCAATTTTTTCTTATGCTTGTTTTTATTTTTATTTTTTGTAACGGAAAAAAAATATTTACGCACTTAGTATTTCATTAAAAACTTGGTAGTTTTTATTGATATCCTCTTTTTATGGACTAGTTTATCTTCCCATTTTATTTTACTCAAGCTTTCTCTAAATCTTATTATATTTTTAGTATTAAATATTCTTTTATGTATGGACCACATTGTTTTTTTAAGTTTTTGAACGCTCTGCTTTATCACAGTTCCCGCATGATCAGAAAAACCTAGCTCTTCTACTTTTACCGAAAATTCACAAACTTTTTGGAAATTAATAAATATGAGGTCTAAACATGTTGATGAGTTTTTCGTGATCCGCGTTGGTTCTTGGGCTGTTTTTTAAATTGTCTACGTTAAAATCACCGCCCATAATAATTTTACGTTTTGAGTATTTTTTATTAATGTAAGTTACTATTTTATACAATTGATTAAGAAATGAATCCTCCTCCTTTCCAAGTTTCCATTCCAATAAACATTTACAAGCAAAATATTTTCCTTTGGCAATTCTGTCGCACATATTTCAAGTAAATATTCCACTGACATATTAGTGATGTCTTCTCTATCGACGCTCGATCTATCTCTATTCTGTGGTGCTTGTCAAGCATCGCTCCTAGACGATCAAAATGTGTGTTTCAGACTCAAAGAAAACTTTTTATTCGATAACTAACTGTACAGTATCACTAAAAACCGAACAGTATCGTAATACACTGTGTCTTTTTACTCGGACATTGGCAGAATCGTCACGTAAAACGAGACGCAGCCATCCACCATAAAAAGTTGAAGTTGATCAAAATGTGATTGACAAGCCGATGCAATGTAAATGATTGACAAGCACAAAACATTCTCCCTTGGCCATCCTTATAAACAATGTAGGTAATGCAGGCCTCATACGTTTTCATCTCATGCAATGCACCTACATACACCCAGCCAGTCGCCAGGCCAGCCAGGGGCACAGAATACATAATTAAATAGTCCTGCCCCCGTAGCAGGTGAAGTAGATTTAAGAAATTGTTTCCATACAATGTAGAACGGCTGTTGGTATTCCGAACATAAAATAAATAAATAAAATATTATCATATGCTAGGGGGGCAGGGGCCCTATTTTTAGCACGTTTTTTTAAATCATTCGTCAGGCTTCGGCTTTACTACTTATTTTCATTCGACAGATCGACTGTCCAATAAAAATGAGTAGGAAAGAGCGCTCATGGCTTTAAAATTTTATATAGAAAAATAAAATGAAAACATTTCGACTTGAAATGGCTGCGTGAATATTGATGATGAATGACAAAGATACGGTGATCTGATACGCCAAAATGATACAAGTGTGGACAAAGCTTTAACTGTTTCGAGCGCCAGCCGATTAAACTAATTTAATCAAGTATTTGATATAAAAGTAATAACTTTGTGACCGCGTTCACAAAGATTTATTTTAAGATACTCAAATCCAGTTAGGGATTTTATAAAGTTTTTTTTTTCTTGCAGTGCAAAAGCTCAAAGATTTGGTAAGGTTTGTATCTTGAAGTGAATTAATTGTGCAGCAACTGACATCACATTTGTAATAAAAGAATCTGCGAAGAAAACGTTGTTTTGTCCCAGATTATTTTGAAGTAGGGATCGACGCGATTTAAGCTGAGATACTGTCAGCCAGCAGTCATATCAAACGATAACACGACTAAAACATTATGAGTTAGATAATAAAATTATGGTTAATAATTACCTTAGTAAAAAAATAATAATAATGTGAATTTATTTAAAGCTGATCTGATTTGTCAATGGACTTTATTTCAGTTTTAATTATTATGTTTTTTTTTGTATTATTATTATTATTTTCTTCCCTATACTAATTTAAAGAAAGCCTTCTTTTGATCTGAATAATAATAAATTTTAAGAGAAATAACCTATTTATGATAATTAGAGTGTCACATTGGCGTCCTGTCCCTGTTCACCAGGCGATAACAAACAATGTCTCAATCTGTTTAACAAGGCTTCGAATAACGGCGAATAGGACACAATAGGAGCGTTTTACCTACCATTAAAACGCATATTGTGTCTGAAGCCTTTATTCGAAGCCTACCTTCAAGGGCTGCCTGGTATGCATTTAATGCTCAATAGTTGTAAAGTATTTTTCAGATTTAGAGACTGCAATGAGCGCGGGAAACCGCAATGGCAGCCTGGTGAACATAGTGGGGTGAGGTATGACGTCACACGGATGCGGATGTGACGTTATTTGGTAAGATAGACCTATAATAATGATGCTGAGCGGTAACGGGAAGGCTCCGCTATTCTCAATCTGTTTACCAAGGCTTCGAATAAGGCTTCAGACACAATATGCGTTTTAATGGTAGGTAAAACGCTCCTATTTAATTTGGTCGGATTCGCGCTAACAGCGCTGTCAGCGTGATTCGGAACGCGGCCCTATGTTACATTTGTCTGTCTGTCTGTCAATGTCATGTCATGTCATGTCATTGTCAGTTGTTTGTCAGTCGGCATTGGAAGTGGACACATGTCACATCCGCTCTTTATAGTACAATGAAATTTTAAAAGTTACTTAAGTTATCTGATAGTATTTGTGCGTAAAAATGAAAGCGTTGACTGTAATTTTATTAGTACAGTCCGTCTTACTTATAAATGGCGTTGTGTCATCATCGGTCTCGCGGCTCGACTTTGGCGCAGTAAAGTTGTTCGAGGCGCCGGCCAGCTACGACGTGGAGACCACCCTGTTCCTCAATGACATCTCCAGGACGGAGAAGGAGGTCAGCTACAAGATTAAGGGCCAACTCACCGTCCAGCCGGTGTGGAGGAACGGCGATTCAGAATTTCTCTTGAAACTACAGGTGACTGACCTACCTACTGATTAAATATTAAAAAACATCAACACTAACACAACCCAGATATCTTGTAGTACTGTATTTGCAATGAAGCACTTAATTTTATCAGTACAAATAATCATCTGAGTAGCCATTGAAACAGAAGACTTAACAAGTTTTATTTATAAACCTTGTGATTTTGCTGAATATTTTCTGTGATACTAATCAAGGGCTGCTGACATACGTCTTGGTACACTGGCAGTACTGGGACATGTCCTGTGTCTCGGTCAGCAAATAGCACTGAGTGTTGGTGTCCCGGTCAACAAGTAGTACTTTAATATTACCCGAGTTTTTGAAAAATTCATGATTTACCCTATTTTTGTTGTAAAATGTCTCGGTCGGCATCTCAACATGTTGAGTTTTATAGTTATAAAACCTTTTTTGACAATTAAAAAGTTTGTGCTCTGAAAAAGAAGACAATAAAACGAGACATTAGTAACTGTCATGTAGAAAGCAAAATGACTGTTTTCTTCGGTTTTGTGTGTTAAAAGAAAACGTGTTGTGTTGTGAACTTAAGTGATATTTAGTGTTCAGTGTTCATATTCGTCTCTACCACCACTACTCTAACCACGCGCTGCTGCCAGTGCGTCAATGTCAGGTTGTTGGATTTACCTGAAATTGCAGCATTGGTGGCAGAGCGTGGTCCTGACGATCGAGTCCAACAAGAAGAAGTCACTGGTGATACTGAAGACTTTGGTCAAGTAAATGAAGAAGAACTCCCAAATGAGAACATAGATCATCAGGAAAGATTTTATGATTGTAGCGAAGAAGAGGGTGAAATTGTGGTCGAAGAACCTAGGTATAACTTAAGGGACCGCAATAAAATCAAAATCAAAATCAAAAATCATTTATTCAGTCTAGGCTGTTACAAGCACTTGTGAATGTCAAAGAAGCTACGCCATCGGTTCGCAAACCCTGAGCGGGAGACCTTGTAACGAGAAGAACTGGCAAAAAACTCGTCAAGGGCTGCTTTTTTCTCCCTGTATATTTCATACAGAGTCGTCAACATTGAAAAATGAGCTCCACATTTAAAGTGAGGTCATTTTCCATCACAATAATTAACAAAAGTTTGTCAGCATCTCAACATGTTGAGTTTTATAGTTATAAAACCTTTTTTGACAATTAAAAAGTTGTGCTCTGAAAAAGAAGACAATAAAACGAGACATTAGTAACTGTCATGTAGAAAGCAAAATGACTGTTTTCTTCGGTTTTGTGTGTTAAAAGAAAACGTGTTGTGTTGTGAACTTAAGTGATATTTAGTGTTCAGTGTTCGTATTCGTCTCTACCACCACTACTCTAACCACGTTCTGCTGCCACTGCGTATATTTCAGGTTGTTGGATTTACCTGAAATATACGCATTGGCAGCAGAGCGTGGTCCTGACAATCGAGTCCAACAAGAAGAAGTCACTGGTGATACTGAAGACTTTGGTCAAGTAAATGAAGAAGAACTCCCAAATGAGAACATAGATCATCAGGAAGGATTTTATGATTGTAGCGAAGAAGAGGGAGAAATTGTGGTCGAAGAACCTAGGTATAACTTAAGGGACCGCAATAAAATCAAAATCAAAATCAAAAATCATTTATTCAGTCTAGGCTGTTACAAGCACTTGTGAATGTCAAAGAAGCTACGCCATCGGTTCGCAAACCCTGAGCGGGAGACCTTGTAACGAGAAGAACCGGCAAAAAACTTGTCAAGGGCTGCTTTTTTCTCCCTGTATATTTCATACAGAGTCGTCAACATTGAAAAATGAGCTCCACATTTAAAGTGAGGTCATTTTCCATCACAATAATTAACAAAAGTTTGTCAGCATCTCAACATGTTGAGTTTTATAGTTATAAAACCTTTTTTGACAATTAAAAAGTTTGTGCTCTGAAAAAGAAGACAATAAAACGAGACATTAGTAACTGTCATGTAGAAAGCAAAATGACTGTTTTCTTCGGTTTTGTGTGTTAAAAGAAAACGTGTTGTGTTGTGAACTTAAGTGATATTTAGTGTTCAGTGTTCGTATTCGTCTCTACCACCACTACTCTAACCACGTTCTGCTGCCACTGCGTATATTTCAGGTTGTTGGATTTACCTGAAATATACGCATTGGCAGCAGAGCGTGGTCCTGACAATCGAGTCCAACAAGAAGAAGTCACTGGTGATACTGAAGACTTTGGTCAAGTAAATGAAGAAGAACTCCCAAATGAGAACATAGATCATCAGGAAAGATTTTATGATTGTAGCGAAGAAGAGGGTGAAATTGTGGTCGAAGAACCTAGGTATAACTTAAGGGACCGCAATAAAATCAAAATCAAAATCAAAAATCATTTATTCAGTCTAGGCTGTTACAAGCACTTGTGAATGTCAAAGAAGCTACGCCATCGGTTCGCAAACCCTGAGCGGGAGACCTTGTAACGAGAAGAACCGGCAAAAAACTCGTCAAGGGCTGCTTTTTTCTCCCTGTATATTTCATACAGAGTCGTCAACATTGAAAAATGAGCTCCACATTTAAAGTGAGGTCATTTTCCATCACAATAATTAACAAAAGTTTGTCAGCATCTCAACATGTTGAGTTTTATAGTTATAAAACCTTTTTTGACAATTAAAAAGTTTGTGCTCTGAAAAAGAAGACAATAAAACGAGACATTAGTAACTGTCATGTAGAAAGCAAAATGACTGTTTTCTTCGGTTTTGTGTGTTAAAAGAAAACGTGTTGTGTTGTGAACTTAAGTGATATTTAGTGTTCAGTGTTCGTATTCGTCTCTACCACCACTACTCTAACCACGTTCTGCTGCCACTGCGTATATTTCAGGTTGTTGGATTTACCTGAAATATACGCATTGGCAGCAGAGCGTGGTCCTGACAATCGAGTCCAACAAGAAGAAGTCACTGGTGATACTGAAGACTTTGGTCAAGTAAATGAAGAAGAACTCCCAAATGAGAACATAGATCATCAGGAAGGATTTTATGATTGTAGCGAAGAAGAGGGAGAAATTGTGGTCGAAGAACCTAGGCATAACTTAAGGGACCGCAATAAAATCAAAATCAAAATCAAAAATCATTTATTCAGTCTAGGCTGTTACAAGCACTTGTGAATGTCAAAGAAGCTACGCCATCGGTTCGCAAACCCTGAGCGGGAGACCTTGTAACGAGAAGAACCGGCAAAAAACTCGTCAAGGGCTGCTTTTTTCTCCCTGTATATTTCATACAGAGTCGTCAACATTGAAAAATGAGCTCCACATTTAAAGTGAGGTCATTTTCCATCACAATAATTAACAAAAGTTTGTCAGCATCTCAACATGTTGAGTTTTATAGTTATAAAACCTTTTTTGACAATTAAAAAGTTTGTGCTCTGAAAAAGAAGACAATAAAACGAGACATTAGTAACTGTCATGTAGAAAGCAAAATGACTGTTTTCTTCGGTTTTGTGTGTTAAAAGAAAACGTGTTGTGTTGTGAACTTAAGTGATATTTAGTGTTCAGTGTTCATATTCGTCTCTACCACCACTACTCTAACCACGCTCTGCTGCCACTGCGTCAATTTCAGGTTGTTGGATTTACCTGAAATTGACGCATTGGCAGCAGAGCGTGGTCCTGACGATCGAGTCCAACAAGAAGAAGTCACTGGTGATACTGAAGACTTTGGTCAAGTAAATGAAGAAGAACTTCCAAATGAGAACATAGATCATCAGGAAGGATTTTATGATTGTAGCGAAGAAGAGGGAGAAATTGTGGTCGAAGAACCTAGGTATAACTTAAGGGACCGCAATAAAATCAAAAAATCATTTATTCAGTCTAGGCTGTTACAAGCACCTGTGAATGTGAAAGAAGCTACGCCATCGGTTCGCAAACCCTGAGCGGGAGACCTTGTAGCGAGAAGAACCGGCAAGAAACTCGTCAAGGGCTGCTTTTTTCTCCCTGTATATTTCATACAGAGTCGTCAACATTGAAAAATGAGCTCCACATTTAAAGTGAGGTCATTTTCCATCACAATAATTAACAAAAGTTTGTACACAATAGGTAGGTAGGTTGAAATTAAATACCTACTACATATCAGATAGGTAATTGTGAGAGTAAATAACTTTCAACTAGTTGAGAAATCAGTAATCACTATGTCTGCTACTCGAAATTGCACCTAAGTAGGCAAAATTTACCAAAAAACACTTGATACAAGACATAAAAAATAACAATAAAAAAACGCAATTCTTACAATTCAATATGCGTTAAGATAGGTACTCAGAAGCAGACCCATTCCCACTGGCAGCACCCGTTCACGAGCATGACGCGTGGACCAGCCATCGCTTCGCTCAACCATATTTGAGGGAACGTAACGACCCGCCCCACACGACACCACCGCAGAAATGTTTAAAGTGAGCATGACATACTAAAGCTACTCGCATTAAGGCGTCGTCGAGTCAAAAAGCTTACAATAAGTTTTAAGTAGGTAGGACAATTCCCTCAATTTTCACATAGAATAGAAAAATCTACGACCAGGCTGTTTTATCAATTAAATAATCTTTAACGGTATAGTATCCTTTTTTGAGAAGACAATTTTTTACATGAGACTTTTCAAATGGTAAATCCAAAATATTACTTGGAATTTTATTATAAAACTTTATACCAAGACCTATGAAAGAACCACGGACTTTTTCTAATCTATACTGAGGCATTACAAGTTTGTCTTTATTTCTGGTATTCCGATTGTGCCAATCACTATGTTTTGTATATAAGTTAATATTGCGACGCACGAAAAGTATGCAGTTTAATATAAATTGAGATGCTGCTGTCAATATACCAATCTCTTTGAATCTATCCCTAAGAGATGTTCTAGAACTTAGTTGATAAATAGCTCTTATTGCTCGTTTTGTAAAACAAAAATAGTATTTATATCGGCTGCTATCCCCCATAAAAGAATACAGTATGACATAATGCTATGAAAACCGACTTCAAAAAACCTGCCTCTAAAAAGCAAGAAATAATATACAAATCATTAGATACGCATTATCATTGTTATAATAAAACACGTCTATTAAAGTCGGGTGGGGCTGGAGTACATCTTCCTTTTTTATTCTAAAAGCCCCACCCGACTTCAATTGACGTGTTTTATTATAACAATGATAATGCGTATCTAATGATTTGTATATTATTTCTTGCTTTTTAGAGGCAGGTTTTTTGAAGTCGGTTTTTTTTTTGTTTTTAAACAATTTTTTTTATTTTTTTATTTTTAGTGTAAGTACCTTCTGTATTAGGTAGTGTAGGTATATTATTTAGGTAGAAAAATCGGCTCAGCCAAACGTGAGATAATCGCGGAGAAACATACTTACATACAAACTGAATACCTCCTTTTTTTGAAGTCGGTTAAAAAGACTACACAAAGGTATCCCTTCCCCAACAAAAAAAATCATCTAATTCGGTTCATAAATAACAAAATTGTCAAGTTAGTTGATTTAATATCATAGTATTTTCAGGATTACTTGTAAACTACTGAACCGATTTGAAAAAAAATTAAATGGGACCATCTCGCAAGAAAACTCAATCGAACAAAAAAAGAATTATCTAAATCGGTCCATAAATGTCGAAGATACGCGCGAACAACGATAAAAAAAAAAAAAAAAACATACAATCGAATTGAGAACCTCCTCCTTTTGATGAAGTCGGTTAAAAATAACTGAAATACACTAATCTGGCAGTTTCTTCATCTGTTAACTGTCTAACTTTTCTAATGGCATAGGCAGCAGAGCTGAGCTTGCCAGCCAGAGCTGCGATATGCATATTCCATTGAAGTTTACTGTCAAGAGTAACACCCAAGAAAACTGTTGAATCGAGCAAATCTAATTTCTCATTATTGATAACAATTTCAGTCGGATTCGCCTGTACATTAGGTAAAGCGAATTTAACACATTTCGTTTTCTTAGCATAAAGCTGGAGATTATTAACATTAAACCAAGCAAGAACCTGCGAGAGTGATTTGTTCACATCGTCACAATCAGTTTTATTCCTGTCAACTTTAAATATTAAAGAAGTATCATCTGCGAACAAAACAATATCACAGAATTTTTCTGCAAAAAAGGGTAAATCATTTATATATATTAAAAATAAGAAAGGGCCCAAAATGGAGCCTTGCGGAACGCCCATTTTTACATGAGAACCTGACGAACTTATTCCATTGATATTAACTGTTTGAGTCCTGGGGGTCAAGTCTGCTAATGTTTTCGTCAAAATCGTGGTTCAATGGTGTTTCAATGGTATTGCTTTTTGACACAGTTCTTGTTTCTTAAACCCAAAACGGAAACACATTATGTTTCTTAAACCCAAAACGGAAACACATTGTGTCTCGATTTTGAGTTTAAGAAACAAGAACTGTGTCAAAAAGCAATACCATTGAAACACCATTGAACCACGATTTTGACGAAAACATTAGCAGACTTGACCCCCTGGAATACTGAGATACAACAGTATTAATTTTTGAGCATTATTTTTTACACCATAATGATTCAGCTTCAACAGCAGCGTGCAATGGTCCACGCAATCAAAAGCCTTGGACAGGTCGCAGAAAATGCCAAGGGCATTCTGAGACCCCTCCCCAAGCCTCAAAGACATGCTTCAAAAGCGCAACCCCAGCATCAGTTGTGGAACGACCTTTCGTAAAACCAAATTGTTTGTCGTGCAAAAGTTTATTTACATTAAAATGACATAATCATTGCTCAAGTATTATTTTTTCAAAGGGCAGGTAATATCGATATTGGTCTAATTGCTAGGGTCTTCTTTATCTCCCGATTTAAACAATGATATTACCTTGCTAAACTTCATAAGATCAGGAAATATTCCTTGATCAATACACTGATTAAAAACGTCAGCAAGATAAGGGGCAATAGTATACACAATATTTTTAATAACCTTAACTGATATGCCCCATAAATCAGTGGAGCTTTTCATTTTTAGAGAATTGAAAGCTTTAATAAGTTAGATACAGCAGCCGCTGGTGAGGAATCCAAATTTGATGTAGTTTCTACTGGTATGTTTACAAAGAACTTGTCGAAAATATTAGCAATTTCTTTATCTGTGTTTATTAATTCATTATTAATTTTAAGCGTTAGGCTATTTTCCCGTGCCTAAAGCACGGGAAAAGTTACCAGTTTCACGATTAATGACATACTGTGAACATTAACTGTGTACATTAATGACATATTGTGATTAATGACAATAATCTTCAACGTCCAAAGAAATATGATGACTTCATCTGCACTGTGGCAACAGATGACTTCCCAAGCAGCTATAAAGAGGCCATGAAGCGGGAAGATCGTGAAAAATGGTTGGAAGCAATGAAAAGCGAGATGAACTCTTTAATGGAGAATAATGTTTGGACACTGTGTGACTTACCGCCTGGTAGAAAGGCACTACCTTATAAATGGATATATCGCATCAAAGTGAATCCTGATGGAACTATTGAAAAGTATAAGGCACGCCTTGTAGTTAAAGGCTTCAGACAAAGGAAAGGCATTGATTATGACCAGACCTTTAGCCCAGTCACCAGAATGACAACCATTAGAGCTCTCCTCAGTGTGTGTGCAAAAGAAAACATGCACCTAATTCAGTTTGACGTAGCGACTGCATTTTTGAACGGCACACTTGAAGAGGACCTATACATGAAACAGCCTGAAGGCCTTGATGATGGGACAGAAAAGGTATGGAAACTCAATCGGAGTCTCTGTGGCCTCAAGCAAGCGCCGCGCTGTTGGAATTCCTGCTTTGAGAAAATCCTATTGGACTTAAACTTCGAGCAGTGCGAGGCAGACTGCTGTCTCTTTGCAAAACAAACCAAAAAGGGAAAGATTTTGATAGCCCTGTACGTTGATGACGGCCTGGTGGCAGCTTCAAGCGAAACTCTTGCGAACAAGTTTCTAGAAGATTTGCAAAAGAAATTAAAGATCACAACGAAGCCAGCATCCTACTACCTGGGCTTAGAAATCAGACAAGAGAAAGATTCAATTGTGATAAACCAGAAGGCTTACGTTAACAAAATTTTAGAAAGGTTTAACATGGCCAATTGTAATCCAGTCTCGACACCTATGGACAAGAGTGAAGAAGAGAGCTCAGAATCAGGGAAAGCTGATACTGATATCTTCCCTTATAGAGAGGCAGTTGGCGCCTTGATGTACCTGATGACAGGCACTCGTCCAGACATTGCCTTCGCAGTTGGTGTGTTATCCCGGAAACTCAGTAATCCAAGCAAAACGGATTGGTTGAAGGTGAAAAGAGTTTTCAGATATCTCAAAGGTACCGTCAATGTTGGGATTAGATATCACCGAGGAAAAGGCAGCAATGTTATAGAAGGATACAGTGATGCAGACCACTCTGGCGATCCTTCAACTGGAAGATCCACCTCAGGCGTAGCTTGCCTATTTGCCGGAGGTGTTATATCTTGGTTAAGCCAGAGACAATCATCTGTCGCAATCTCGACGACTGAAGTGGAAATAGTTGCTGCAAGCGAAGCGGCCAAAGAACTCATTTGGCTTCAGCGGGTATATAGCTTTATGGTTGGCCCCATCCAAACCCCTACTCTAAGAGTTGACAATGAGGCAGTCATTCGACTTGCCCACAACCCTGAGTTTCATAAACGAACCAAACACATACGTACGTGTTCGACATTTTTTCGTTCGTGAGATGGTGCAGGACGGAAGCTTGATTGTGACTAAGACCAGCTCTGCTACTCAGCTGGCAGACATATTGACTAAGCCAGTACCAAGACCACGACTCAATCAAATATGCGTCGAGCTTGGACTGATGGCGCTATAAACAACCGTAGTTATTATCAGCTCAGTGCTTTAAACTTAATTGAGGGAAAGTGTTGAGTTTTATAGTTATAAAACCTTTTTTGACAATTAAAAAGTTTGTGCTCTGAAAAAGAAGACAATAAAACGAGACATTAGTAACTGTCATGTAGAAAAAAAATGTCTGTTTTTCGGTTTTGTGTGTTAAAAGAAAACGTGTTGTGTTGTGAACTTAAGTGATATTTAGTGTTCAGTGTTCGTATTCGTCTCTACCACCACTACTCTAACCACGCTCTGCTGCCACTGCGTCAATTTCAGGTTGTTGGATTTACCTGAAATTGACGCATTGGCAGCAGAGCGTGGTCCTGACGATCGAGTCCAACAAGAAGAAGTCACTGGTGATACTGAAGACTTTGGTCAAGTAAATGAAGAAGAACTCCCAAATGAGAACATAGATCATCAGGAAGGATTTTATGATTGTAGCGAAGAAGAGGGAGAAATTGTGGTCGAAGAACCTAGGTATAACTTAAGTGATATTTAGTGTTCAGTGTTCGTATTCGTCTCTACCACCACTACTCTAACCACGCTCTGCTGCCACTGCGTCAATTTCAGGTACATCCAACTCAACATTGATGGCAGCCCTACTAATCTGTAATTGTTGTAGCTGGTGAGGCCGCAGTTGTATCTGCGCGGCAAGCACCACATGGCCAACTTCAGGGCGCACCCCTCCGTGTGGGACTCACATGATGACTCCCCGTTCTATGTACACTGGAAGAGAGGGCTCATTGAAAACTCTTATTTGAACCCAAAAGAATTGCCAGATTTCATCAATTATAAAAAGACACTTATCAGTTTATTTCAGGTAAGTCTCATTTACAAAGTATTTACCATACTCAATTAAGAATCCTTACTACGCGTTCACTTCATCATTGCCGCTGTTGAGGGAAGTATCGGACCTTCACGATGGAAGGTCTATGGTACGTTCCAATATTAAAGTCAGTACTATTATGTCAATCCTTGCACATGCGCGACAGCTATAGGTTTGACTCAGTCTATTGTGATCCGTGGTACCGTCAGGTGATAGTCAAGCTTAGTTAAGCAGTTGCTTATAAATGTCTGTTAGTTATATTAGTTATGTGAGAAGATAACAAAAAAAATTAAACACAAGTCTCCCGGTCTTATTCACACCAGTCTACAGGTTATGGGCCCAGCACGCTTCCACTGCGCGTTTCCTATCACATTTACGGTTTTTATATTAAAGTGTATTTTATAATTGAAGATTTGTTTTTTGGTTATTTGTATTTATGTTTAGTTGCATGTTGTATGTGGTAGATTAGTTAGAGGTCGAGTAGGAGTTAAAGTTAGTTGAAAGTTTTTGGTTTTGAAATGTAGTAAGGAGCTCGAGAAGTGTTGTAACGGGTTATAGGAATCGAGAGGCAGATAGAAAGTTTTAGTTTTGAAAATGTTTGCAATGTTTTGCTATGGGTTATGTATTGTATGTCAAACGTTATGTTAAGGGGTAGACAGGGGTAATGAGAGATAGATACAACTTAGATAAAGGTTTTGTAACTGTTGGGTAGGAAAGTGGTTAAGATTGTATAAGAATGATTAGGCAGATAATTCGAAATTTAGTAGTGCTGTACAGGAAGTTAGAAAACTGGTTTTAGGTCAGGATGGTCAGCATGTGCAGCGGATTGAGGGGGTGTGTTGAGGGAAGTATCGGACCTTCACGATGGAAGGTCTATGGTACGTTCCAATATTAAAGTCAGTACTATTATGTCAATCCTTGCACATGCGCGACAGCTATAGGTTTGACTCAGTCTATTGTGATCCGTGGTACCGTCAGGTGATAGTCAAGCTTAGTTAAGCAGTTGCTTATAAATGTCTGTTAGTTATATTAGTTATGTGAGAAGATAATAAAAGAGTTAAACACAAGTCTCCCGGTCTTATTCACACCAGTCTACAGCCGCTACCTCCCGGCCCGCTTCGTCATACCGCACCCCCTGCGTCGCCTTGCTAGTACGGCTAGCAATGCAAAGCTTAATTTTTGTTTCTGTTCATTTAATCATTACGTTCGTTATTTGTGTTGTTTTTATGATTAAAAGAGTAAAGTTCCTACATAATGGCGAACCTAACTTGTTATATAAATTAATGACACTCTTTGAATAAGAAAAAAATGAAAAACAGTTGAAAAACATGATTACTTTTTTGTCTACAGTACCGTTAGCTGTGACGTCATAACGGTCGTCAGCGGCAATGACGAAGTGAACGCGTAGTACTAATATTATAAATGCGAATTAACTACTGATCTGATCATCATGAAAAAACATACACATTGTCAGGTGTACAGAGAAGGACATAAAGTACCTTTCATCCAGAAAAAAAGGGTTCCTGAGGGATAGCTAAAAAACTTTCCACGCAGATGAAGTTGCAGGCTCTCGCTAGTCAACTATATTTTAACACAAATCTGAACAATATTGGTGCAGTTACAATGATGCTTTGAAGTAATTAGATAAGATAACGGTTTAGCCAATATTGACACTGTTTACTAACACTTGTTATTGATTGTTATTCTAGGGCAGCTATGTTGGAATATTATGAGCCTTAACTACGATTTCTAAGAATGATAAATTCATTTCTTGACAGCTCAGGTAAAGCAGTTGTAGCGATTTAGAGGTCATTAAACATGTTTGAGAAGTGTGTGTGATTGCTTTTGTATGTTTACTTTTTTGGGTTTGTGTTGAAAGTAAAGATTAGTGATTTAATGTAGGTATTGTTTGCAATTATGTAAATAGTTTACATAATACAATACTTCTGTAGTATATATTTTATTCTCTGTTAATACTAGACTAGTTATGAATAAATTAGCATTTGTATTTTTATTTCATCTGTTTGTTTTCACTCTTTAGATTGAACATTAGCTTGTTGTTTAGTATTTATTCTCACGAAAATAAGTTTTCTTATAAAATGATCTAATTCAATGTTTTTTCAGGTGCAAATAATTGATGGGGAGTACAACGAAACAGATATTTCTGGCCCCTGCCACATCCTATATGAATCTCTGTCTGAGGATGTTTTTAGGAAAATAAAGGTTAGTAGAATTAGTATAGTATTATATTATCTGTGGTAGAATATAGCAAGTGTATAATACACATAATTTAACCAAACTACCAATTATTCCAGGTTCTGTTACTGGCTGTGATTTATTTATTTTTTATTTTATTTTATTTATTTGTCACACAAAACAGATTTACAGCAAATACATAAATATAGATCACAACATTATAAAAAGTAAGCAGGTAGGCTGCAACTCCAACAACATGTGTGAACAACATGATTAATCGGACAAGTCAGCAATTAAATTAAATTACATAAAATAAATTAAGTCTAATAATAATAATTAATAATTCTAATAAAGAATTGATAGGTGCCACCAACTAGATTTTTCTTTCTGTTTTGCTTGCTGTTTTTAAATGTGTGTTTGTGGGCTAAGTTTGTCGACGCAACTTTTTTTTTAAATATTATATGAGAATGGATATAGTACGAGGCAAACATTTTGACACTTTTTCGACGGAGTAGGGATCAGTTCGCGCATGTGGACTTGCGAGCGACCAATAGTGCGCGCCACTCTTCCGCCGCCCGCGTACCCAAAATACGCGTTCAGCGCAAGCCCCACCTGATTTCAACATGTTTGCCTCGTAGTATGATTGAGGATCGTGTGGTTGCAGCGCGGCTGTGAGGTGGACAGGGCGTTGTCCCCCGGGCGCGCGCGGCGCCTGTCTCGCTACACGCTGCAGGGTGGCGCGCTGCACGCGCTGCACGCCGAGGAGATGCTGGAGCTCGGCCACGCGACCGTCGGCGTGAAGGCGCGCTCGTGGCACCGCCTGCAGGCGTCCGCGCCCGCGCCCGCGCCCGCGCCCGCGCCCGCGCCCGCGCCCGCCGCCGCCTCGCTCGGCGCCGCGCTCGCCGCCCTGCCCGCCGACCTCGCGCCCGCCACGCTCACCTTCGTCGATACAGATATTATAGATGATGACTTGGTGAGTATTACGAACTTCGGAGTGCTATAAGTTTTTTTATGTACAACAGGATAATGCTTGGCCTTCACCTCACCTGATGTTAAGTGACGATAAAGCCGAAGGTGGAAGCACCTACACCCGGAATCCTCATCACTGAGGAACTGGTTATCTTACCAGACCACAAGCTGCCGGAACACAGCAATTTTTAAATCTTTGTTATGGCGTCAGACTTGGTAAGATGGTGGTAGCTAGTCAGGCGGACATGAAATAAGCCTTACCACCAACCAAACCGAGTACAAGTTGTACTCCCTTGGGAATTGAACCCGGGACCCCTGCTTAGTTATTCTGTGCCCCTGCATCTTACACGGGTGAACCACAAGACCACAGAGGCGGTTAAAAGTTTCCGGTGTTGAATCAATTAGAAATTTCATAACTAACTCTATTTTGTTGAAGCCAGTAGAAACAAAGAAGTACCAAAGTGTTTGTTATATAATTTTTTCTTGATTTTAACAGTGTGATACTTATTTCCTCATTTCATTTTTCGTCAATGTCCAACTGCAGTTACTATGAAAATGATTGGCATGGGATGGGTTGAGTGAGTGCGATAAGAGACGCGGTATCTGCGCCGATACGCCGCGACCCTTGACCGCCACGTCGCGCTCTCCGTTTAAGGCGCGGTGGTAGTGAAACTAGCGCCGCCACTACATTTATTTTTATTACTCGTAAACCAAGTCAATATTTAAAAAAAAGGTCATGTAATAACTTCTTAAATTGTCTCTAATATTTTTTGAATAACTCTTCAACAGTTTTCATTCTTTCTGTAAGTTTTAAAAGCCATTTTAGCTCAAACTGGCCACTTTTGGCAATTATGGATTTTAAAACTTACAGAAGAGTTATTCAAAAAATATTAGAGACAATTTAAGAGATTATTACATGAGCTTTATTTAAATATTGACTTGGTTTACGAGTAATAAAAATAAATGTAGTGGCGGCGCTAGTTTCACTACCACCGCGCCTTAATACAATATTTAGTTTATAATGAACTAGCTTTTGTTTTGGATATAATAATATGTTGCTCATTCAAATCATCACAAACCATCGAAAACACAAATGTATTAGTTTCTGATTTATAGACGTAGGTGAATTAATATTGAGTAGGTACGGTATAATTTATACCTTTAATACGTATGTAGTTGATTTAATCGCTATAACATTGACGTGGCCGTGACTGTGGCAAATGCGTGTAGCATACATGTTACTATAGCATGTAAAGTTTAAAAATAACACATCATAAAATAGGAGCGTGTCCTGCTTTATTGTTATGACTCATATATATTTTTCCGATTGTTCGTGAGATATAGACTCACGAGGGACTCGGACACTCGGTTTATTATGCTTGAATGGGAAAAGGAAGTTAGTTTATTTAGGTTAAAAGCGATTGCAAAAATAACAGATGTACAGGTGTACAAATGCTTCTGCAAAATTGCCACACCGTTTTTATTGTTATTTAATAAATTCGAAAGCAATGTTTTCGTCCCCCGCGGCCACGGCAGCTGCAAAGGTGCCGAAACGTCGGGGAAAATAAAAAAAATCAAACCAAATACCAACTACCAAAGTACTTTCAATAAATCCGCGCTAGTATCCGTTAAAAAATGTTTTATTTCTTGCAATGTTCTTGTTTGACGTCTGTCTGTTACTTTTTCACGTCTCTAAACAGTTGAACCAATTTGTATGAATTTTAGTATAGTCTAGCGTGAGGTAGATCGGACTCTTGAGAAGATCATAACTCCCACAATTTCGACGGAACGTTATTTTACCTGACACCGAAGTCACGAGCAAATGATCGTGCGTTTGTAATAAAACTCATCGTTTAGACAAAAAACTTACAGCAGTTTGCCAGACGTCTGTATCTGTAGCACTCCTCCACCGCGAAACACTGCAGGTTCCTTCCGCCATGAGTTCGACAAGCAAATGCGAACAGCGGTTCTAATGCATAGATTTTTCCCGCGCGATTCCGCCCGATCGGCTCCGGCCGTTGATACACGCGAAAGTAATGACGCGAAACCGCTACGTAGGTGTGATCCTCATATATCGTCGTCCATAGAAGACAACTTATAGCAGAACTACCGCGGTGCAATTGGTACGGTTTCGCGGCGGAGGTGTGCTACAGGCGTGAATGTTTGTCCGGTCAGTCGTTAGAGGAGGTTATGTTTGTTTGTCCGGTCAGTCGTTAGAGGAGGCGCTGTCGGTGCACCGGCGGTCGCTGGAGGCGGAGGGCGCGGGCGCGGGCGGCGGTGCCGAGCACGCGCGCGCCGCGCTGCAGCTGCTGCCCGCCATGCGCGCCGCCAAGCTGCCGCCGCTGCGCCAGCTGCTCGAGGACCCCGACAACTACTCGCTGCTGTAAGTCTCGCTCGTAGCTAGAAGAGGTGCCGGATAGAACTGCAGTTCAATTTGAAAGAAAAATGCTATTATTACACATCAAATTTTTGCTTGTTCTCACGTATAATTTTACTCCCGTACTCATGTAAGTATTACTATTAAAAAAACTTATGACATCGGTTATTGTGGTTGTAATACTTGTATATTGCAATATCATTCAGGGTCGGTCTCTGCCGCCTGCTGGGCCTGACGGGCACGCGCGCGGCGCACGCGGCCGTCGACTCCCTCGTGCACATGCACGCGCGCGCCCCGCTGCAGCCGCACACGCGCGAGTACCTGGCGGGCGCGGCGCTGGCGCGCGCGCCGGCGCCCGCGTGGGCGGCCGACCTGGCGAGGCTGGCGGAGGACGCGAAGGACTCCGGCGTGGCCGCCGCGGCGCTCGTCGCCGCCGCCGCCGCCGCGAGGAAGCTGCCGCCGCCCGCCGCCGACCTCATGAAGGACCAACTCGCGAAGGGACTCGCGCGGTGTAAGGTATGTCCGATATGAGATCCCGTTGAATACCTATGCAACTTCGTTACAGATTCCAGTCCAATTTCAGTTAACTAACTTGACAAATACTTAGCGTGCCTGCAGACTACAGTCTTTCTAGGTCGATAGTTGGCCCTCATATTAGGAGTCGGCCGATACCAAATCGGTGTAATGTGCACATTTGCATACTTCATACTGATTAAAGGTCCGATCTAACTATCGAGTATCGGTCGACGGTTTGGTTTGTAGTTTGCGGGGACTCTTAACTTGACAAATATACTTATGATTTTCGTATACATTTTGATTTTCTTGTGTGTTATGTGTTTTTTTGTTTTTATTTTTTAATTATGTTGTTATTTTGTTTTAAATGTAGGTATTTGTTAACGATATAATTTATTTGTAAATATCGTTACTTCTGATTTCTGACAAAGTCGATAAGTTTCCTGCGCCCATTCTTCTTGTTAGCTAAAAAAGTCTCGAATCGGTGGTAGGAAAATATAGACAATTCAAAAGCACTTAATTTCTAAGGTAGGATTTTTCAATTTCAATTTGAAGTGTGAATGAAAGGAATAAAGTCATAGGAGCAGTTTTTAAATAAATTTTCCGCTGCATCCTCGTGTATCAAGTCACGGCGTATTGCGTATCGTATCGTCGCCTGATGCAGGAGGATTCGTGCCGCGTGACGAAGCTGCGTGCGCTGGGCGTGCTGTGTCACGCGGAGTCGTGCGAGCTACTCCTCGAGCACGCGGAGCGGGGCGCGCGTGCGCCCGCGCTGGCCGCGCTGACGGCGCTGCACGCGCTGTACGACGCGCACCCGAGCGCGCTGCACTACGCGCGCCGGCTGCGGCTGGAGAAGATCGCCACCAGGCCTGCGCGCGCGCTGGAAGTGCGTGCTGCTGCGCTGGGTAACTAACACACACTGTCGTTATCTGTTCTATTTATTTATTATCTTCTGCGATGTGTTAACAGTGTTATTTGAAAAAGTATTGGCTCCGTATTTTGTTCTGCAGTTTTGTCGTTTTTAACCGACTTCCAAAAAAGGAGGAGGTTCTATGTTCGTCTGTATATTTGTTATTTTTTTGTGTATGTCCACCGATTACTCGAAAACGGCTGGACCTCTAGGATTAGGCACACTCCCAAGTTGGTCCCATTTTTTTAAAATTTGGAAATCGGTTCAGTACTTTTCAAGTAATTTTGAAAAAAAGCAACGAAAATAGTATGATTTTGTGTGAATTACCTCGATGATTGGTCGTATTACTTCTTTGTTTATGAACTGAATGAGATAATTATTTTTTTGTTGGAAGAGGGATATCTTAAGTGTAGTTTTTTACCCGACTTAAAAAAGGAGGTTCTCAGTTTGACCCGTATTTAAGTATGTTTCTCCGCGATTATCTTACGTTTGGCTGAACCGATTTTTCTGCATATATATAATATACCTTACCTACAAGGTACTACACTAAAAATAAAAAAAATAAAAATTGTTTAAAAAAAAACAAAAAACCGACTTCAAAAAACCTACCTCTAAAAAGCAAGAAATAATATTCGTAATAATAAAAATACGTCTATTGAAGTCGGGTGGGGCTAAAGTACAGATTCCTTTTTTTTATTCTTAAAGCCTTTTTTTAAAACAATTTTTTATTTTTTTAGCAACGTTTTAGGATAGACAAATACGTAGTCGATTGTAACTTCTTAGGTTAGCTGTGTTTCACGAGCTACTTATAAGATTTTAACAAAAAAGTTAAATTATCAGTAAACATAACGCTATTCCCGTTATCATAGTTAGTTACCCTATATTTTGTTCATCCACAAGGCTTCAAACATCACCTCGTGATTTTCATTGGTCGTCATAATCGTGTGTATTGTAGACTTGGTGATGTTGTCGAGCGCGTCCCGGCCGGGGCCGCTGGCGGGCGTGGGCGCGGCGCTACTGCGCGGCCCGCGCGAGCTGCGCCGGCTCTACTGGCAGCGGCTGCGGCAGCTGGCGCACGACCGGCGCGCGGTGCGGGACATACTGCCCATGCTGCCGCCGGAGCTGCGCACCTGGGACACACAGGCGCTCGCCGGTATGTACACCCGCCTCTACTGGCAGCGGCTGCGGCAGCTGGCGCACGACCGGCGCGCGGTGCGGGACATACTGCCCATGCTGCCGCCGGAGCTGCGCACCTGGGACACACAGGCGCTCGCCGGTATGTACACCCGCCTCTACTGGCAGCGGCTGCGGCAGCTGGCGCACGACCGGCGCGCGGTGCGGGACATACTGCCCATGCTGCCGCCGGAGCTGCGCACCTGGGACACACAGGCGCTCGCCGGTACGTATACTGTGATATAGTAGTAATGTTATCGTCACGTCCTAAATAGACGTGATAATATTGAAGATTTAGAACTTCCCTGTAACCTTTAGGTAACCTTCCTGTAGCACGTACTTTAGGATAGTTATTAGTATATAAGATGTAATTACGATAGTAATATGAGAACATTCTACACATGACTGTGTTTCATTCTGGACGACACGATAAGTCCACTTCAATACACCTGGCAATTTTTATCATAGTAATCGTTTACTTGTATGCGAAACTTACGCTTTTGTTAATTTTTTTATTCCGTTTAAACTTTGTGTTTAGTCGTAATAAAATTGTTTTTTTTTATATGAAGACAGGAATCGACTCTCGTAGTAACATATACTTACAATAATAAGCACAGTATTTTTCATCCCATCTATTCGAAAAGGACGACTTGGTTCGCCTTTATGTGCACCCACAGGTAATGTTTTCTATAAAAAACTTTTAAGCGGGCAGTAATGAGTTTTTAATCCTCTTCATAAGTGCGCCGCATTTATCTTTTACGCGCACTTTTAGAATTTGTAACATCTTAGTGTTCAGCGCCAATGAAATCGAACGCAAATATTGTTTTTGGCCACACGAATCACTAAATACTGTCTTATTCTTTTTTTTTTAAAAAGTCAAAAAAAAATATCTATTTTGTTCTTAATTTTTTATTTTCTCTTTTTCTCCTTTTTTCCTTAAAAAAAAACCAAGATTTTTCTATTTTTCAATATGGGTATCAAATGAAAGGCCTTGATGAGCACATTCCAAAATTATATATTTTCTCAACTCAAAAAATCAAAAAACTCAAAAAATCGCCCTCGCCGTAAAAATATTACTTTGCTCCCTTATAATACAATCTACTATTTCACGCTTTCTATTCATCTACTACGCAATTTATGTATCAGCCTTTCGATTCTGATCTCCAACGCCCTTAGTACATCGACGCAGACAAATTTTTCGTTTCGTTCGTTGATTCAACGAAAAATTTGTCAGTTGTATGGCAGCGTATATCTCTCTACTATTAGCAAATTGACACACAGTGTGTCCTTTTTCGGTACAGTGATCAACGGTCGTTACATCGATGCTTAAATTTCTCACTTGTATCTCTGCTGCTCTAGATTCGCTGTCACACGCGAACGCATCGGTGTATTATCTGAGCGGACAGATTTTTGCATACGTTCCGCAGATGTATCGCTACCGCATGCGAATGCACTTTCAAGTACATCGTACTAACTAAGGTGTGATGTACTAAAAGTGATCACTAATGTGATTGTGTTTGCAGGCACTTCGTCGGTGCTGGAGCGCGGCACGGGCTGGGCGGCGGGCGAGTGGCGCGCCAGGCTGCACTCGGTGCAGGTCAGTGCGCACAGATCCAATCCTTCAGTGGGATCACACACACGGTGGTAGGAAAATATAGACGATTCAAAAGTACTTAATAATAAAGTATATTTGAATAAAGCTTATTTCACTTTCACTTTCACACGCAAGTCGTCACACTCGCAACTCGCCACATACGCCACTCGTCACCTTTTAAAACGGACACTCAACTTGTCACATACGCAACTCGCCTCACACGCAACTCGCCACTTTTCAAAACGGATACTCAACTCGCCATACACGCAACTCGCCACATACGTAACTCGTCATACACGCAACTCGCCACATACGTAACTCGTCATACACGCAACTCGCCACATACGTAACTCGTCATACACGCAACTCGCCACATACGTAACTCGTCATACACGCAACTCGCCACATACGTAACTCGTCATACACGCAACTCGCCACATACGTAACTCGTCATACACGCAACTCGCCACATACGTAACTCGTCATACACGCAACTCGCCACATACGTAACTCGTCATACACGCAACTCGCCACATACGTAACTCGTCATACACGCAACTCGCCACATACGTAACTCGTCATACACGCAACTCGCCACATACGTAACTCGTCATACACGCAACTCGCCACATACGTAACTCGTCATACACGCAACTCGCCACATACGTTACTCGTCATACACACAACTCGCCACATACGTAACTCGTCATACACGCAACTCGCCACATACGTAACTCGTCATACACGCAACTCGCCACATACGTAACTCGTCATACACGCAACTCGCCACATACGTAACTCGTCATACACACAACTCGCCACATACTTAACTCGTCATACACACAACTCGCCACATACGTAACTCGTCATACACACAACTCGCCACATACGTAACTCGTCATACACACAACTCGCCACATACGTAACTCGTCATACACACAACTCGCCACATACGTAACTCGTCATACACGCAACTCGCCACATACGTAACTCGTCATACACACAACTCGCCACATACGTAACTCGTCATACACGCAACTCGCCACATACGTAACTCGTCATACACGCAACTCGCCACATACGTAACTCGTCATACACACAACTCGCCACATACGTAACTCGTCATACACACAACTCGCCACATACGTAACTCGTCATACACACAACTCGCCACATACGTAACTCGTCATACACACAACTCGCCACATACGTAACTCGTCATACACGCAACTCGCCACATACGTAACTCGTCATACACACAACTCGCCACATACGTAACTCGTCATACACACAACTCGCCACATACGTAACTCGTCATACACACAACTCGCCACATACGTAACTCGTCATACACACAACTCGCCACATACGTAACTCGTCATACACACAACTCGCCACATACGTAACTCGTCATACACACAACTCGCCACATACGTAACTCGTCATACACACAACTCGCCACATACGTAACTCGTCATACACACAACTCGCCACATACGTAACTCGTCATACACACAACTCGCCACATACGTAACTCGTCATACACACAACTCGCCACATACGTAACTCGTCATACACACAACTCGCCACATACGTAACTCGTCATACACGCAACTCGCCACATACGTAACTCGTCAAAAAGATGTGTATATTTAAATAAATAAAAAAAAAAAAAGATCTCGCGAGACTGGGTTTTGAGTCTCGCAGATCTCGCTAGGCGGAAATCTCGTACGAGATTGCATTCCCTAGGCACGACTGAATAGGTTACTTGTAGGCAAGCGCGTATCACCTTGTAGTAGATCGCATCACCTCTCACCACCAGCCACCAGGCGTGACAGCGGTCTAGCGTTTGCCTATCTAAGATTTTAAAAAAATGTGTCGTGTGATGTCGATGCGACTGTAATGAATTTTGGGAATTTTCATACAAACACTGTAATATTTTCACTTCATCTTTCAGACATTTACTGATTTTTTTAAATGTTAAAAAAAAATAAAAAAAAAAATCAAAAAATCATTTATTCAGTCTAGGCTGTTACAAGCACTCTAACCACGCGCTGCTGCCAGTGCGTCAATGTCAGGTTGTTGGATTTACCTGAAATTGCAGCATTGGTGGCAGAGCGTGGTCCTGACGATCGAGTCCAACAAGAAGAAGTCACTGGTGATACTGAAGACTTTGGTCAAGTAAATGAAGAAGAACTCCCAAATGAGAACATAGATCATCAGGAAGGATTTTATGATTGTAGCGAAGAAGAGGGAGAAATTGTGGTCGAAGAACCTAGGTATAACTTAAGGGACCGCAATAAAATCAAAATCAAAATCAAAAAATCATTTATTCAGTCTAGGCTGTTACAAGCACCTGTGAATGTCAAAGAAGCTACGCCATCGGTTCGCAAACCCTGAGCGGGAGACCTTGTAACGAGTAGAACCGGCAAGAAACTCGTCAAGGGCTGCTTTTTTCTCCCTGTATATTTCATACAGAGTCGTCAACATTGAAAAATGAGCTCCACATTTAAAGTGAGGTCATTTTCCATCACAATAATTAACAAAAGTTTGTACACAATGGGTAGGTAGGTTGAAATTAAATACCTACTACATATCGGATAGGTAATTGTGTTAGCATTTTATATGGCGAAATTACAGTGTTATAATAATTGTGCTGATTCACAAATCGTCCACCGCGTTCGAGCAACGCACATAAAGTCACCTCTCACCGACATTGTATAACCGGAATCTCAAATGAGTTCGAGTACGTACGCAGCGGTAAGAGCTGTCTTTGCGCGTGTGCCATGCTCGAGCGCCCGTAGTACTAAGCCTAACTTCTGTTAGTTTGTCTATGTTGTGCCATCACTGTTGCAGGTGGCGTCCGACGGGCTGCTGCGCCGCGGCGCCGTGACGCTGCGCGCCGAGAGCGAGGGAGACAGCCGCTCGCTGGTCTCTGTCGCGCTGTGGGCGCGCGGGCTGGGCGCGCTGGCCGGGGGGGGGGACCGCCCCGACCCGCACCTCTACGAGGGGGACGAAGGTCGGTAGTCATCCCGCCATCACCGATGCAGGATCTCCATGCAAAGCTTAAGTTAGATGGCGTTAGCGACGAACTGACCGCTATTAACGGTTTTGAACGGTTAAAATACGTTAGAAATGACATTTTATATTTGGAACAACCGATCAAATGATTTTAGCACAAATGCTTGTGACGCCATTAGTTCCTCAGTAATGCATCCCCATTGAACAAACATCATTATGATCCATCAGACGCAGAGCAAGAAGTATCAGGCGGGCTATCGCTATCCGTAGACGGGGTGCAGTTCCCCGACATGGAGCTGTTCTCGGGGCAGGCGGAGCTGCTGTCGGCGGTGTGGGCGGGCGCGGGCAGCGAGCCCACGCCCGCGCTGCGCGCCGTGGGCCTCGCGCCCGCGCACGCGGACGTGCGGCTGCCCACGCTGGCGGGCGTGGTGCTGCGCTACCGGTGGGACGCGGCGATGGCGCTCGCCATAGATGCGCACGCGACGGTCAGTTTTAAACCTTTCTTTAGAGGTTTACGGCCAAACGAATCTTAAAGTTAAGGCGACCTTAAATTTAATAAAGTCAACAGAAACATGTAACTGACCTGACAGACCGTAAAACTACGTTCGTGTAGTGGGGACATTAAAAATATCTAATGTTTCATCACGTTCCCCAGGTGTCGCTGTGGTCGCGCAGCGCGCGCGCCGGGCTAGAGCTGCGCGCGGGCGCGGTGGGGGAGGCGCGCGCCGACGTGACGGCGGCGTGGGGGCGGCTCACGGCGCGTGACGTCAGCGCCGCCGCGCCGCGCCTCGCCATACACGCCGACCTCGACTTCTACTCGCGGGTGGCGCTGTGCGTGCGCACGCACACCACCGACCACACGCTACTGTGAGTCACGGTCCCTCAGGTGTCGCCGTAGCGCGTGACGTCACAGCGGGGCGTGGGGGCGGCTCACGGCGCGTGACGTCAGCGCCGCCGCGCCGCGCCTCGCCATACACGCCGACCTCGACTTCTACTCGCGGGTGGCGCTGTGCGTGCGCACGCACACCACCGACCACACGCTACTGTGAGTCACGGTCCCTCAGGTGTCGCCGTAGCGCGTGACGTCACAGCGGGGCGTGGGGGCGGCTCACGGCGCGTGACGTCAGCGCCGCCGCGCCGCGCCTCGCCATACACGCCGACCTCGACTTCTACTCGCGGGTGGCGCTGTGCGTGCGCACGCACACCACCGACCACACGCTACTGTGAGTCACGGTCCCTCAGGTGTCGCCGTAGCGCGTGACGTCACAGCGGGGCGTGGGGGCGGCTCACGGCGCGTGACGTCAGCGCCGCCGCGCCGCGCCTCGCCATACACGCCGACCTCGACTTCTACTCGCGGGTGGCGCTGTGCGTGCGCACGCACACCACCGACCACACGCTACTGTGAGTCACGGTCCCTCAGGTGTCGCCGTAGCGCGTGACGTCACAGCGGGGCGTGGGGGCGGCTCACGGCGCGTGACGTCAGCGCCGCCGCGCCGCGCCTCGCCATACACGCCGACCTCGACTTCTACTCGCGGGTGGCGCTGTGCGTGCGCACGCACACCACCGACCACACGCTACTGTGAGTCACGGTCCCTCAGGTGTCGCCGTAGCGCGTGACGTCACGGCGGGGCGTGGGGGCGGCTCACGGCGCGTGACGTCAGCGCCGCCGCGCCGCGCCTCGCCATACACGCCGACCTCGACTTCTACTCGCGGGTGGCGCTGTGCGTGCGCACGCACACCACCGACCACACGCTACTGTGAGTCACGGTCCCTCAGGTGTCGCCGTAGCGCGTGACGTCACGGCGGGGCGTGGGGGCGGCTCACGGCGCGTGACGTCAGCGCTCGGGCGTTTCCTGCTCTTCATTGCAGTATCTGCAGACGTAGTATCACTCGATTTCATATCAAATAGGTGTTTGTTAGTTTGTAGTGTCCAGTTAAGGCTTCAATAGTCACGCTGAGATTTGATCATTCGCCGGTTTTTGCGAGTAGCCTTCCATCTAATTCGAAGTGTAACGTTTTTCTTTTAGCTAAGATATCTTTAGAGCGTTTTCATACAGGAGTTTGAATCGCACGACAGCGGCACAGCTCCACAAACCCCTTTACATTACAGCGGCCGCAGCGAGGCACTTCCGCTAGCGCCTGCGCGGCTCGGTACTATAACGCAGCGTTCTTAATTTGAATTGTTTAAAATGTTAACTGTTGTTCCAGACGCGAATCCGAGCTGATGTCCGAGCAAGGCGCGCGCGACCTCCGCGTGGTCCGGCGGCGGAGCGCCGCGCGCGCCGCGCCCGGCCGCACGCTGCAGCTCGGCGCCAGCAACGACCGCGAGTGCGCCGCGCTGCCGGCCGCCGACTAAACTACCACCAACAGAGGACCCACTGCCAGGACCCACACGATCTTGTATCGGCCATGTTCAATGACCCCACTGCTGGGGCACAGGCCTTCCTGGAGGATGTGATTGTGGGTGGCGATCATACCGTCGAACACACTTATACGTTAGCCCCCTTACTAATAAAGATTGTATAGCAGATGTATAGTTACAGTGTTTTGTCACTTTCTTTTCAATGTATTCTTGTTTGATTGTTAATTAAGTTGTTTAATTTTTTATTTATTTTATTTTATTTTATTTAGGATACAAACAGTCTTATACATTGGTATTGCATACAAAAAATATGAGTTTCTTATAGACCTATAGATCCATAAAGAATATAAAATTACACAGAGTTTAGTGTTATGGAAGTAAGTAAGTACTAACATAAACATACACAGTCTAGTGCTTTAGAAAATGTACAATAAATCATCAAGTTACTATTAATAATCAAAGTGCTATTGACAACTTATTATGCAATAACTTTCTATAGACAGTTAGGCTATTGCAAAAGATATCTATATCATTGAACTTTTTGTTATAAGTTTCAACACTACGTCGAAAAAAGTTATTTCTGGTATATACAGCTGAGTACGAAGGGACAACAAATAGTTTTTGTAGGCGCGAGCCAGGTCTGGGTACTCTTAGGTTAATTTTTTCTAAAATGTGAGGGGAGTCAACCAAATTATTTAAAATTTTATAAAGAAAGACTTGATCAAACTTGACTCGACGGTTAGCAAGAGTAGTCATCAATTTTAAGTTGTATAATTTGAATTTTAACTTATATATTACAATTTTTTCATTTTTGTTTTGCATTTTTAGGAGTAGATAGATAGATACCGTTTTTTTTTATGTGTTGCACGTTATAAAAATTGAATGCTGTGTGTACCTGTTATTAAGGTCATGCAAAGACCAAAGATTGCAAATATATGTTTTAAGATCGTTTCTGTATGTACTTTGTTGGTATACCTAATAAATAAAATAAAAATAATATGTCAAACTCAAATAGTTTGACAGAGAGTAACCATTGTGTAACTACATGGGCGTAGCCACGGTGGGGCAGGGTGGGGCGCTTGCCCCACCCTGGCTCTGACCCGTGACGTACCTACCTAATATTACCTAAGTAAACAAATATAAAAATGACGCGGAATTAATGAGATAGGCCCGTAGCAATACAAGATATGCATAGAAAAAATTTACCCGGATAAGACCACGGGTATAGTTTGCTAGTTACATATTATTTTAGACTGCTGCTACTCAGGGTGGCCTGAGCCCATGGCTGGCTACGCTCATAACTATACATCTGTTATACAATCTTTATTAGTAAGGGGGTAGATATAAACGCTCAACACGATTGTGTAGATGCACGGTAATCGAAGCGAATATAGAAGATGAAATCGGCGATTATGAGACGGACTCAAAGACGATACGTCATCGAGCTACCTTCGATACTCGTAGTATTCGTTACACGTGGCGTTATAAGCTTAGGAATAAGGTCCAAATTAACCAAATCGAACGACGAACATCTTTCTATTGAAGCGATTCCTTTTTTGTGTGCCCTCCGCTCTCTGATCACTCTAGTCTTCCTCTACGCTCGCGGTGGTTTGTCTGCCGCTGAAAACTAAAACCTGTAAATAATATTTTGCTACTTATGATTATAAATAAAATAATTTGTAGCAAACTTAAAAGAGAACTATGTATATATAAATAAATAAAAAACGATCAGCCGAATACTGAAACGTCTCTCTATTTTTAGAGAGCTGCTCATTTATAATTATAACATTTTATACCAAAAAATTTAGTTGTTCGCTGTGTTTTATCTATTCTCATTATAAATACTTGAGCAGATCACTCCGAGTATGACGACAGTTACGCAGTTCTCTGTATGACGACATTAACGTAGCTCTGTATGACGACATTAACGTAGCTCTCTGTATGACGACATTAACGTAGCTCTCTGTATGACGACATTAACGTAGCTCTCTGTATGACGACATTTCAGTATTTGGACGTAAATGTCACAAACGTAATTAAAAGTAACGTCGATTAAGTGTGTAGAATACGAATTGATCGACCGACATAAACTGCACTCGGGAACAGTGGCCCTACCATGAGTTGATGCAAACTGTTTACGTTACCGTTGTATAGCGCGTGACGCTATACAGGTGAGTTAGTTGTAGGTAGTAGTTAAGTAAGTTGTTGTGGAGTGCCAAAGGATGAAAGTCACAGTAAAGATTCACTATTTATTTACGTACACAGTTTAGATAAGTTAAGTGGTTCTCACGCGACGTTATTCATTCACGGTAGCTAAGTTTGCACTCAAAATAAAAATTATATTATTATAAAATACTAGTACGTAACGCATGATTCATCGACCTCAATAACAATGAGTAAACGCAAGTATTTCAATGTACGAGTAAACCGTACAACCGTAAACTACGGATATACTGCTCACGGTCAGTGCGAGTGAAAGAGACAAAACGATAGTTTACTGTAACGTGAACAGTTTGCATCAACTCATGGTAGGGCCACAGATCTCACCCTCCCGACCACAACCAAAGCTGAAGACCAAAACCTGTGGCACTTCGCAGCTCAGCCCGAGTCGCTGCGACTCTACTGTAATTATTATTATTCTGAAACTATTAAATTATTTTGTACGATCACTTGTTGCTTTCATTTCACTATCGCCCATTGCGTCCTATCTCCGTAACTTAATCTTACGCAGTAAAGATGTGTTTCGTAAAAGGAACCCCTCCTCGAGTGTTCTCAAAAGTGTTTTTTTTGGCTTGATATTTCGCATGCAGTAGTAACCGAGTTCCTAGATAGGTAGATAAGATAGATAACATCTTTATTTGAACAACTACAGACACACACATAAAACAGTAGGTAGGTACATAACTAATGAAACTTAAATGACTTCAATATCTTGGTTTTCGCTTTGACATAAGTTAAGTACTTAATATTTTTTATTTATTTTTTATATTGAGAAATTAGAATTACTTACTTTTTAATTAAATTTTTAAGTCGGTATAGTCAGGCTGGCATCCCACCAGTTATAAGAATAAATGTGGATGAATGCAAGAAAGACTCCTATGCAGAATGAAAGTGCGAGAGGCATGTAAAGCGAGAACTTGTATGAATGAGGAAAATCGATGTACAAAGGCCCGGACCCAGAGTCTGGGGAGAAGTGGATAAAAAAAAAACCTAACCTAACCTAACCTATATTTTCTTCACTTTAAATCCTACTCTTGCTCGTTATAAACTTCATTTTCATAATACTATCGGTACCTACACATTACACATAATCACCTACTAGGTAGGGTCGATACGCTGGATCGCGGCCCTGCGTTGTTTCGCGGCCGTTTAGAGGGCCAACTGTATAAATATAGCAATAATAAGAATTCTATCGCACCCTTCCCAACGTGTTGTACCACCTTAAAAAGTAGGATAGTTGCAGAATGAAATACCTATTTAATTTGGTCGATTAACCTAATCTACGTGCCGGAAATAATTCGTCAATTTTGTCGGCCACGCTCTCAGCACACACACGTACGCAAAGCTGCACAAAAAATAGCAAACAGGCCTCGCTTCAAAAGTAAGTGGTTCAAGTTTACGATTACTTATTACTATTGTGATTGTTTATGGGTGATCATAGTTGTTTTATTTACTTAATTTTCCATTTATTTTGGGAGTAAATTACTTTAATATCAGTTTTATTTGGTGGCCGCCATAATTTTTAGTAAAGTTGGTTTACGGCCGGGTGGCCGCGGTACTAACTCATTGAATGAAATAAGTTTACCTTTTTTCCTATTATTAATGTAAATAAAGTTTCTTTTTGTGCAACATTTTTATATTGTTGGGGTTGGTCTGAATGCTATGGTTAGTTCACGGCCGCCAAAATATAATTATATACGGATTTAGCTACACTGTGGCGTCTGTGGCCGCAAACTAAAACATGCTTAAAAAACAAATCTAGTTCGCGGCCGTCTGAAAATCGTATGAAAAATAGATGGCCGTTATCTGACTATTGAAGATAGAAGTGTCAGTTTACGGCCACTTTTTTCAAACAGACTTTTTGGTTGGTGTTAAGATATTTTTTTTTATTACAGACGTCTACAAAAAACAGAAAAAGAAACCTGTGACTTACACACTGGAATCGCTGCAGCAAGCATTAAAGGAAAAGATTGACACAAAATTTATCCTTAAGGGAATCAAAAAGCTGAGAAGGTCAGAACCCAGTTTCGGCTCATGTTTCGAAAACATGTTTCTGATCCAAACCCGCCGCATGTTTCGATGTTACCGCTGCAAATGTTACCGATCTCGCTCCGTCGCATATTCATGATCCTGTACAACTGACACTTGTAATTGCTACTGAAGTTCCAAATCGTACCTCTGAGAGTGTTGCGAATGATGGCTTGACGAATTTAGTTACATCTGAATTTAGCGGTCTTGAGCTGGGGACAATGCTTTCACTGGACGATATTGTGGTCATACCATGCTGTTCCAAACCATTACACCAAAAAACCGAAACCTAAGCCCCAAATCTCTAGTTCCTAATGAAATCTTTCCATCTTCAAAACCAGACTAAAATAACGTCCCATTGTGCACGGAACAGATACACCAAAGCCAGATTACAGATGAACCTGGAAGTTTGGAAACTGACACCGATCTTGTGCCACATAGTAGCCCAAAAGAGCAACTGGGATCTGAAAATCATGACAACGACTCGGTAACATTATCTCAATTGCCAACTTTTAAATACAATTTGCCCGTATTCACAGTTACTACCTTTGAAAAAATATCTGAAGTCGAAAATGAAATTTTGACATTTGGCGGCACTCGCGAGCAACCAGAAAGAAGATCTCTTTTATCACTCGAAGATGTTTCAGTTATTTCAGCTATATCAAAACATTCAGATTCTCATGAAGTTAAGTCAAAGAAAACATGATCTTCCACAATTACATTCCTATTCCTCTAGAAAAACCTCTAGAAAAGTCCAAACAAAACGTATCCAAAACTCGTATTCCGTCGGCGATATCAGGGAAAAAATGGCGAGAGTACCATCAACTAAAAGAAAAGCTAAACAAGAAAAGAATGATGAGAAAAAACGCTAAACAAGAAAAGATTGAGGAGAAAGAAAAACCTAAACAAGATAAGAAAAGAAAAACCTAAACAAGAAAAGAATGAGGAGGAAGACAAAGCAAAACAAGAAAATAATGAGGAGAAAGAAAAAGCTAAAGTTGATAGAAAGCTAGCCGTGAAGCGTAAGCAAGAGGAAACAAGGAAAAAGAAATGTTTACGCCATCTGGTGGACGGAGCGAGAGGCGCCGCCGCACGAGAAGACCAAGCGACGACGCGACAAAGCACCATCAAATTACCTACCTTTCTATGATTCACAATTCTACTCAACTTGAACAGATCCAGAAATTTCATTATTTACGTTCCTCACTGATAGGTAACGCTGCTCAAGTAATCAAGTCAATTGAATTTACGTCAGAAAACTACGTAATAGCTTGGGATTTGCTTTATGAGAGATATAATAACACAAAACTTTTAATACACAATCACGTGAAGGCAATATTTTCTATACAAAGTTTGAATAAAGAGTCGTCTTTTCACATTAGAAAATTAATTGATATTATTTTAAAAAATATACGCGCATAAAAGACCCTTGGCGAACCCACTGAATATTGGGACACGCTCATTATTTACATAATTACATCGAAATTAGATTCTGTAGTTGAAAAAGAATGGGAACAAAACAAAAATAATTTAAGTTCCCATGCAAATAAAAACATTAAGTTAGACGATCTCATGTCGTTCTTAAGAAATAAGGCAGATACTTTAGATATGATTAAAGCGCACAATTCTTCTTCATTTTCTAACACTAAAATCATGCCTGAAATTACTAAAAGACCTATTCAACAGAAGGTACATAGTTTCACTTTAGCAAAAAATAATTTAAAGATTACCCGCACATGTCCATTATGCAGCGGAAATCACGCGCTTTATGCGTGTACATTATTCTTGGACTTTACAATTCAGAATAGAATAGAATTCGTTAATAATAAGAACTTGTGTAGTAATTGTTTACGTGCAGGACATTCTCCTTCAGATTGTGTTTATGGTGCATGTAAACAGTGTAATAAGAAACACAACAGCTTATTACACCAAAATAATATCGTCGATAACGCATTATTGTCAGTCGTGGAAGGTCGATCGGAATCGAATTCCGAACCCCACGATTCATCCGTTTTACATACGATACAGCAGCCACAGCAGCCACGCATTAATATTGGTTGTACGGAGTCCCATCAGCCACGCATTAATATTGGTTGTAAGGAAACCGTGAGTAATATCGTAAGCGCATCGGAAACAGTTTTATTATCCACAGCTATAGTGGAGGTAGCAGGCAGCGATAATGTTTACGTTAAGGCTCGTGCCTTACTAGACAGCGGTAGCCAACATTGCATAATTACAGATAACTTACGTAAAAGGTTAAACGTTAACTCAATACAGTCCGCTTTTCATATCACAGGTATAGGGCAGGCGCACACTCACTCAACGGAGTCGTGTGAAATTAAACTAAAATCATTAAACGGTGAATTTCATACTCGCTTTAATTGCATAGTTTTGAATAATATTACTACTGCAATACCGTCAGTCAGTTTAAATTATAATTCATTAGAAATTCCAAATAATATTCAACTTGCCGATTCATTATTTTATAAATCGTCACAAATCGATTTATTGATCGGTGCAGATGTGTTTTGGGACTTATTGATAGACGGTAAAATTCGCTTGAATACAGGTCCTTACCTACAGAATACTACGCTAGGTTGGGTCATATCTGGTATCTGTATGGGTTGGATGACCACACACCAAAAGAGATGAATGATAAAACTTGAATAACTTGTAAAAATAACTTTTATTGCGTAATGAAAATGTAACGCTAATTGATGAGTCGCGAGTTGAATGTGGACTGACTGAAAACAGTAAAAATGATGACTATATACAAATTAAATGTAGGTCGTTACGTAGACCGTACATATTCCCGGGCGAGAAATGGGGCATGAGGTAAATGGTCAAGGTGAATGATGATTATGGAGTATGTGAGTTTTACAAATGATACCCGACAATATTAATACGAGATGATAACAAGTGATTCCCGACAATAATATTAAGAGGTGAATAACAAGTGGTTCCCGACAATTTAGGTAGCGATTATCTAACTAAGAATCACTCGTGAAAGTGACCTTTTCAAAGGTTGGTATGGTAACCTTATCTTTGCGTTGCATTAAATCACTCATTGAACTTGATTGTCTATTTCCACATACACTGTAACCACTACACTTATCACACTGAATTGCACTCACACTCACACTATGGGGACTCGGCAGGGCTGCGCTAGCGCTGCCGGCTGGCCCGCTGTGGCGTGGTCGCGGTGCGGTGCGTGGCGGCGGCGGCGGCGTGGCGGGGGCGGCGGCGGCGGCGGCGGCTGGCCCGCGGCCTGCGCGCTCGGTGCTCCAGTGGCGCCGATAACGCCACCACGCTCCCGCCGCACCTGCCACCACTAACGCGGCTATTCCGTAGATAGCCACGTAATGATGCACGTCGTGAAAGCTGATGCTGGTTTCGTCGTCGAAGTGATCTGCGTCCGATTTCAGTTTCTCTATCTGTTTGCTCATTTGATCTAGCCTCCAGTCATGTGTCTCGTTAATGGAGCTGCTGACCGGGAGCGATATGTTGAGTACTTTATTGACTGGTGCGATCGTGACTAATAAAACATCTGGTTGTATGTTTATTTCGTTGCCGTAGTGCTGATGCGACGTTATTGTAAATATATCGCCCTTTATGACACAGTCGCTTCCGAGTGCGACAATGTTTACTCCTTGAAATGTCTCGTGCGAAATTTGATCCCCACATATTATTCTAATGGAGCATTGACCGCAACAGGTGATGATGAGAAATGTGTTAACGGTGACTAATTCAGTCCAGGTGACTTGACACTGACTGATAAATGTTTTGCATTTGCCCGTTTGATATTCTATTACGCAAAAATTGTCGTCCGATACTCGTTAATAAATCGGCTTTTGTATTTCACATAGATGCGACTTTATATCCAATTCGATGCATCTTTGCAATTCATATTCTGAAATTGTAAGATAGGTGTCCTTTTTTATGTTCATGGCCAAATAAGGAGATATGGGTTGCACATTAACCATGAAATTATCCTTTTGGTATAAAACAGTGAATGTTTTATAGATGTCGTAGCTGTCTCGATTGACTAATGGAACTTGTATCTCGAAAATCAAATACTGTTGTGTGACACGAGATTTAACTTTCATTATCTTATAAATTCTTGACAAATCTGTTTGTATGTTGTCAATGGGAATCGATAACTCTTTTGATATTTGCCCAGATATGATACTCAGTTCATTCCGAAGTTGCTCTGGAGTCAAAACATGTATGTTGAAGTTATGAAGGTCACTGATTGCGCTTAATAAGGTGTTTTGAATATTTTTCAAGTTGTTTAATATGTTGTTGATTATTATGCATGAGAATAAAAATTCGTTATTGATTTCTACTTCCATAATTTCCGTTGCGAATTTCTTTGCTGCATTCTCCAATTTATTTAAGTGCTGATTGAATATTTTGTGTTGTTTTTCCATGATATTTTCAACTCTCTTAAGCATGTTGTTTTCCGTCTCAATGATAGATGTTTGCTTCTTCCAGAGTGTCAACAGGTGTTTTTGGTCATTTTTTAGTTTAGAAATATCCTTTTCATATTGCTCGGCAAAGCGTTCGTCTAGAATGCCAAACAAGCTGTTTGCGAGGTAACCGACTCCATTCACGATACCTCGTCGCGTGCGCTTGATTTGCTGCGTCGGTAACAAGCGGTCGTATTGCTCGAATTCTGTGAACTCATGACGTAGTTGTAGTAGTATGACGTCACAGTGTGACGTCACTGACATTAGAGTGCACTGTGTTTGTAAATGTTCGATATAATCGCCATACAATCTGATGCCATCCCAATACGGTTGCATGTCATAATACACTATGAGCTTCCAATTGTCTTGAATTAACCTCATATCCGTCATTTTGTCAAAGTAAATGGTATTATTGGATGGTAGTGACGATATGTTATAGGCACCTTGAACTGATGATGTCATCAATAACATAAACAACATAAAGATAGTAGTCACAAAGTTTAGGCATGAGGTTTTGAATGAATGACCTCGTTTGCGCTTACTGTGCGTTTCTTCGACACTTAGCTGGTTTGGTTCTGTGTCGGATTTTTTATTTACTGGTAAAATTGATAACTTTACTACAGGTCTTTTTATTATACCGCTCTTCGTCTTCACGCTTACGACGCGGATTAAGCCATCTTTCCCGGGATGCGTGTCTATAACCCGGCCTAGGGCCCACTTCCCTGCTGGAAGGTTTGCGTCATGAATAACAACAACGTCATCGACTTGTATGTTTGGTCTAGGTCTTTGCCATTTTTGTCTGATAGATAATTGCGTTAGATATTCGGTTTTCCATCTCTTCCAAATATCACTAAATATCTTTTGTAATAAGTGCCATCTTGTTCTTTCGTCCTGTTCCGTTTCCATGATCGTGAGTACGGGTCCGCTAGATAGGAAGTGTGCAGGAGTCAAATAATCGATATCGTTAGGATCTTCCGTTATAGCACATAAAGGTCTTGAATTTAAGCAACCTTCTAGCTGAGACAATAAGGTCGAAAATTCTTCAAAAGTGAGCTTTTGATCCCCAATCACCCGGCGCGTGTGGTGCTTTACGCTCTTGACTGCAGCTTCCCACAATCCACCTGCACTCGGCCAAGACGGGGCATTAAAATGCCACTTGATTTGCATTTCGCTGATTTCGGTAAGAAATTCATCCGATAAGACTGATTATTTCAAATTTATAAATTCCCTTTGAAGTGCTCTTTGGGCCCCTACAAAGTTGGTCCCATTGTCACTATACATGTGACCAGGGGTGCCTCTTCGCGCGGCCATTCGTTTTAGTGCTGCCAAAAATGCTGACGAGGACAGATCAGACACGAGTTCCAAATGTATGGCTTTTGTCACCATACAAACAAAAACTGCGATGTAGCCTTTACACGTTTTGATCCCGCGCCCTTTGTTGGCCTTGACCTCGACGAATCCGCTAAAATCGGTTCCTGTATGGTAGAAAGGCTTAGACATTGTTGTTCTCGCTTCCGGCAGATCACCCATCATCTGATGCTGTTTGATAGGTTTCTGCTTTCTACAAATGACACAATTAAATATGTGCTTTTTGACGGCTCGATTACCACTTAAAATCCAAAACTGTTCCCTTATCAATGATTGAGTAAGGCGTGCTCCACCGTGAAAGGTTTGCTTATGTGCTTGGTCGATAATTAATTCGGTTAAGCGACTTTGATATGGAATGATCAGTGGATGCTTCATGTCTTCATTATTGGAATTTAATAATCGCCCTTTTACTCGTAGAAGTCCGTCCGTATCGAGAAATGGGTTTAAAGAAAGTAACTTGCTTTTACTCTTGCATGTACCATGTTTTCGAATGTGGCTGATGTCTTCGAAAAATTCTTGATTTTGAACATATTTTACGATCATTAAACGCGCTCTACGTAATTCATCTGTGCATAAATATTGTGATTTGTTATCATCACGTGACGACATACGTAGTATCCATGCTAGTATTCGGTACGCTCGCGCAAAATTGCTGTGTTCGTGCATTAGCCGGTGAATGATATTTGATTCCGTATCGCTAATTTGTGCCACATTAATTTGTTTTGTTTTTCTTATTTCTAGTTCGGTATTAAATTTTTCTTTTTTAGTTTCTGATTGTTTTTTGTATGTTAACAGCCAGTTTGGTCCATTCCACCAAAGATTGTGCTGGAGCAGCTGTTCGACTGTGAGACCGCGACTTGCGCAATCAGCTGGATTTTCCTTAGTTTGAACGTAGTTCCACGAATCAGCGCTAACGATTTGTATTATTTAATCACCCTGTTGGCGACAAATGGTTTCCAGCGGCTGGTTTCCCCTTGCAACCACCCTAGAACAGCAGTTGAGTCACACCATCCGAAAAGTTCTAATTTGTGATTGTCTAGACTTTTCGTAACTTTTGACATTAAGTTTGACAGCAGGCTCGCCCCGGATAGCTCGAGTCGTGGTAATGAGATCCTTTTTGTGCCTTTGGATAAAGGTACAACTTTGGTTTTGGCTGTTAAAAGTGTAACTGACGTTCTTCCTTGTTTTTGTATACGTGCGTAAATCACGGCTGCGTAGGCTTTCATGGACGCGTCACAGAAACCATGTAATTCTATGACGTCACCCACTCCACAGCCGATCCATCGTGGTATCTTTATTTTGTTTATATTTTCGATATCTGATCGCAATTTTATCCAAGTTTGATAGTTTTTGTCTGGAACTGGTTCGTCCCACTGAAGGCCGGCGGTCCAAATGTCTTGGAATAACATCTTGAGTTGAATGACTACGGGTGACAGCCAACCCAGGGGGTCGAATATCTTGGATATCTCGGACAACAGAATTCTTTTGGTTGGTATTTTTTCTAGATTTTTACTTAATTTGGACTGAAAAGTGAAGTGATCTTGTTTAGAATCCCAAGTTAAACCTAATGCCTTAGTTGTTGGTTCATCTCGGAAATCAAATGTGCCTTCTTCATTTCCAGTATGTTGGCTAAGCTTCGGTTCGTTTGAAAGCCATTTTCGAAGATTGAAGCCTCCAGACCTCAACAGATCTATTAAGTCTTGTTGTAATTGTAGACCTGACTCTAAACTGAAGCTACCGCCGAGATAGTCGTCCATATAAAATTGTTCCTGAAGTGCTGTCGCTGCTTCGGGATAACGATGACTTTCATCACTAGCCAGCTGCCTGAGCGTCATCATTGCCAAGAACGGAGCAGCCTTTGTCCCGTAAGCAGTAGTTGCCAACTGATAATCTTGTAATGGTTTATCTGTGGAGTCCCGCCATACTATTTGCTGATACCGCTGATCTTGTGAATGAACATAGATTTGTCGGAACATTTTCTCGATATCTGCGATAAATGCGAATGGATATTGTCTCCACATCAGAATTAACGACAGTAAATCTCGTTGTAAATTTGGTCCACGGTACATGAGATTGTTTAAGCTGAGACCAGAGTCCGAGATTCCTGACGCATTAAAAACGACTCGAAGTGAAGTTGTTGTCGAGTCAGCGCGTTGGACACAATGGTGAGGTAAATAGTAACGTAGTTCGTTGACATTTGCGTTTACCGAGTGCATATGACCTAGATATTCATATTCTGCAATAAATTGTTTATATTGTTTTGCGATATTTTCTTGTCTTTTGAATTTCTTTTCTAATTGGTAGAATTGAGCGACGGCTTTGGCTTTTGATTGACCCAACTTCTTGTCGACGTCCGGATGCAAGGGTAGTCTTACCACATATTTACCATCAGGTCTGCGTTCTGTTGTGGATTGGTACAGTTTCATGCAGAAATGATCTTCCGCAGACATGACGTCATCATCGGAAATATCTTCAATTGACCAGAAACGGGATAAATCTTCTTCATTCGCTATGATAACATTGCAAAGTATAGATTTTTCAGTGTTTGTATTGCCACACAAAATCCAACCGAATCGCGTTTGCTGCGCGATTGGCAATGAGTCATTTTCCTTTATTATTCCCGCCATTATGATTGAAGGATAAATATCGGCTCCTAATAAAATATCGATAGGACGGCTTTTGTAAAAATCTGGATCAGCAAGTTGAATGTTTTGAATGTGAGACCACGACGGTTCTGGGAAGGATCTGTTTGGTAGGTTATTTACCATCTGATTCATTATGTAGACATCAGTGTCAAGATGAAAGTCACTATGAATACAAGATAACTGAATGTTGATAAAACCTTTGCATGCATTTTCCCGTGCTCCCACTCCGAATATAATTCCTTTACAGCGTTTTCGTTTCAAACCTAACAATTGAGCGGCATTTTCGGTAATTATTGACGCTTGTGATCCCTGGTCAACGAGAGCACGCAAAGTTACATAACTTCCATCCGCCTTATGGACCTTTACCAGAGCTGTAGCAAGTAAAATTTCACTCGCATCGCCTTGCGAAACATTAATATTGTTTGAATGTTGATTTTGCTGACCGCTCTGTTCGCTTTTCGTAGGCATGTGGCTTGAACTTTGATTATTTACGTAAGCATCATGTAGTAAAGTATTGTGACTACCTTTACAGACGCGACATTTGCTGCCATTACATTCCTTATTGTCATGTTTTTTAAAGCAATTTTTGCATAGCATAATTTTCTCAATAGTTCTCAGTTTGGTTTGTGGCTGCATATCGAAAAAGGTTTTGCAATGAAAAATGCCGTGTTCTTGCTTGCATACTGGACATTGACCGGGAGCGGTCTTTGACCCAGTTTTAATAGAATTATGATTGCTTTTATTTAACGAAGTATTTTGATGGCTACTGAATGATTTGTAGAAAAACTGCTTCTTTTGACCAGTTTTGAATGTTTCTGGTTGTTGAGATGGCTTTGCAGTCTCCGGCTTACGTTTAGACATTTCAAGTGACGTAAACGTATTTTCTAGGAAATCCAAAAGATCTTGTAGGGTGGGAAGGTCTCTTTTGTTCTTTAATGAAATGACGTAATCATTGTACGATTCAGCGTCTAACTTGTTTGATAAAATGTACACCATCAAAGGGTCCCAGGTGCTGATGTCTACACCAAGGGCCTTAATTGCGTTGAGACACTCATTGGCGGTGTCATGGATTTTCTTGATGGATGCTGCCGATTGATGTTGCATAATTGGAAGAGACATTAAGATGTTGACATGAGAGTTGAAAATAAGTTTTTTGTTATTATATCGATGGTTCAGTATATCCCAACTTATCTGGTAATTATCTGAGCTAATGTTGAGATGCTGGATCAGTTTCTCTGCCTCCCCCCTGAGTTTACCTTTTAAGAACTGCAACTTCTGAGCAGCTGATAAAGAGTTATTGTTGTGAATGGATTCCACAAACAAATCTTTGAATGACTCCCACTGATGGTAGTTTCCACTGAATGAAGGGATATCAATCTGCGGCGTTGACTTTTCTCTATGAGATTGTGACCACATTTTCTTATTAATAGACTGTTTCATAGAAATATACTTATCTTCATAACGCGCAAAGGTCTGCTCATACTGTTCATTTTCTTCATACTGTTCGCTGTCGATCTCCCAATGAAGAGCGTCAATAATGGACCACCTACTTTGCAATGACTTGAGTGCATCATCGAGCTCCCATTTTTCAGAGAGATTATTTATAATAACGGATTGAAGAGTACGGGCAAATGCTTTGAAGTTGCTTTTTTGTTTTCGCAGCATCTCGTCCAACTTACTGTTAGTACCCTGGCTTTGAGACATAGGCTGCGGTGTAGATTGCTGCTGTGAACGGCCAGCTAAAGGAGTAGCGGGTCGAATGACAATCTTTTCCTCCATACCATCCCCCGATAAGTATTTCAGAATGAACGATCTTGCTTCATTGTAAAAATCAGCCGTGCGTTGATACAAATTGCCTGTAAAGTACTCATGGCTACGATCATCAAACTCACATAACTTAATATGATTTACCTGAAACTCTTGCCAGTGCGATTCGAGGTTACTCAGGCGTATTTTGACATAAGCTGTAGTCTTACGATCGGCACCGTCTTTCTTAAAGTTTTTAAGGAGCGTATCCATCGCCCCCATGAGCTGATTCTGCTTGATAAGAAGGTCTTGCATTTTGATAGTGACAGAAGACTGATAGGTAATAGATGACTGACTCACCGAAGGCTGCTGGACTTACGTGACGTGACACGTATGCCGTTGCAATCCAATTTGGTTAGCACTTGCACACGAATTAACACGCGTACTATGGTCCCACCTTCGGAGGCTCGAAGGACCACTTTGATGTATGGGTTGGATGACCACACACCAAAAGAGATGAATGATAAAACTTGAATAACTTGTAAAAATAACTTTTATTGCGTAATGAAAATGTAACGCTAATTGATGAGTCGCGAGTTGAATGTGGACTGACTGAAAACAGTAAAAATGATGACTATATACAAATTAAATGTAGGTCGTTACGTAGACCGTACAGTATCGTTTATGATAATCATTTACAATCACATAATAATCAAGTACAATGTCATTATATGCAAACAGTTCAATTAAATAAACAGTTAAGTAAATTTTGGGAATTAGAAGAAATTCCTTCTAAACAATACCAGACAGACGAAGAACGCTATTGTGAACAGTTATTTACCGAAACGACAAAGCGGGTAGACGGCGGTCGTTTTTCGGTTAGGATTCCAGTAAAAGATTCGCTTGATGAGTTAGGCGATAGCTACAAGATAGCTGAGAATGGATTCTTGTCATTAGAACGTAGATTAGAAAAATCACTAGAATATAAAAAAATGTATTGCGATTTCATGCAAGAATATTTAAGCCTAGGTCACATGACGCGAATTGAAAGTTATACGTCGCCTCATTATTTTTTACCTCATCATGGTGTAATGAGGGAACAGAGCACTACTACAAAGTTACGAGTAGTTTTTAACGCAAGTCAAAAAACGACAACCGGTAAGTCATTAAATGACGTTCAGATGACAGGTCCGGCACTACAAAATGAATTATTTTCTATTATTTTACGTTTCCGTCAGTGCAAGTTTGTAGCATGTGCCGATATAGAAAAAATGTTTAGACAAATATTAATTCACGAAGATCAAAGAAATTTACATTTAATTTTATGGCGACAAAATTCATCCGATCCCATCAGTATGTACCGCCTTAACACGATTACGTACGGTAACGCGTGTGCGCCTTATCTTAGCAATCGATGCATTAAGCAATTAGGATTAGAATGTTCGGACGAAGACGTATCACGCACTATTTTAGAAGATATGTATATCGACGATGTATGTATAGGGGCGGACTCGGTAATCTTTTATTTAATTATTTAAGGACGGAACAGGATGAAACAGGTTGGAACAGGATGGAACAGGATAAAACAGGGTGTAACAGGATGGATCAGAATAGAACAAGATGGAACAGGATGGAACAGGACGGAACAGGACAGAACAGGACAGAACAGGACAGAACAGGACGGTACAGGATGGAACAGGACAGAACAGGACGGAACAGGATGGAACAGGATAGAACAGGATGGAACAGGATGGAACAGGATGAAACAGGATGGAACAGGATGGAACAGGATGGAACAGGATAAAACAGAATGAAACAGGAACGCTGAGATTAAGACTAAGTGACACTGGGTGATACTGAGACTGAGACATAACGGACGGAACAGGTTGAAACAGGATGAAACAAGGAGGCTTAGACTGCGACTAAGACTGCGACTGAGTCTTAGACTGAGACTGAGACTGAGAATAAAACTGAGAATAAGACTGAGACTGACAGACTGAACGGGATGAAACAGGATGGAACTGAATGGAGCAGGATGAAACAGGATGGAAAAGGATGGCACAGAACGGAACAGGATGGAACAGGGTGTAACAGGATGGATCAGAATGGAACAGGAAGCAACAGGATGGAACGGGGTGGAGCAGGATGGAACAGGATGAATAAGGATGGAACAGTATAAAACAGTATGGAACAGTATGGAACAGGACGGAACAGGATGAAACAGGATGAAACAGGATGAAACAGGATGAAACAGGATGGAACAGGATGAAACAGGGTGTAACAGGATGGATCAGAATGAAAAACGGAGACTAAGACTGAGATTGAGACTGAGACTGAAAAACAGAACAGAATAAAACAGGATGGAACACTGAGACTGAGGCATAGAATTGGACAGGATGGCACAGGACGGAACAGGATGAAACAGGTTGGAACAGGATGAAACAGGATGGAACAGGATGAAACAGGATGAAACAGGATGGAACAGGATGAAACAGGGTGTAACAGGATGGAACAGGATGAAACAGGACGGAACAGGACAGAACAGGACAGAACAGGACGGAACAGGTTGGAACAGGATGGAACAAGATGGAACAGGATGAAACAGGATGAAACAGGATGGAACAGGATGGAACAGGATAGATTAGGTTGGAACAGGATAGATTAGGTTGGAACCGGTTAGAACGGGATTAGGGGTCGCAATACCGGCCCCTCTCTGCAAAACCGGTATTCTCGGTATCGAGTCTAGGCGAATACCGGGATTCCGGTATTTTCGGTATTTTCGACATTTAGATAAATATATTTATTTTCTTAGTTTTCCTTACAGTTAAAGTCATTATTATGATTAACTAATCGTCTCCATCGCCGGTTCGACGTCTTCGGAAGGTTAGTTCGAGAGGTTGGACCTCCCGAACAAGCAGAGTTCCGAAAAGACCTAGACCACTTGCATACGCTGTGGCAGGTTATACAGAAGATCGAAGTGTCTGCTACTGCTTGGCGTTCGTGGACTTTTTCTATGATTCTATAGAGACCTGGGCGGTGCCGGTGCTACAGTCTCTCCAGAGGTGCCAAAAAGACTACAGGTATATCGAGGTGTTGAGGTACTTATACGAAAATGCCACAATGTGTCGGTCCAAGTACAAAGCTAGAGCACATATCTCATCCAACTGCAGCGATGTGTGAGATAGGTAGATATTATTTCTCCGAAACTGTTCACAGCTGCGTTGGAGGACATATTTAAACTCTTGGACTGGGACTGGGCTGGAAAGGACTCGGTATCAATATTAATGGCCAGTACCTAACACACCTTCGTTTTGCTAATGATATACTAGTTCTTATGGCCGAGACCTTGGATTGGAAGACCTGACAATGCTCGAAGATCTCCGTAGTGCTTCCCAAAGAGTGGTCTTAGAATAAACATGGATAAGACGAAAGTCATGTCGAATGCCCATGTTGTACCCACTCCAGCTCATGTTGGAAACTGCATTAGAAGTTGTTGATCATTAGTGATGATTTACGGCAGTGAACCGTGGTCGCTAACTATGGGTCTCATATGAAGGCACAAGGTCACTCCGCGTGCAATGAAGAGAGCCATGCTCGGCGTCTCCCTACACGTGATCGAATCAGAAACGAGGAGAGCTCAGCTGAAGTGGCAATGGGTGGGACACATAGCGAGACAAGAAGAACCGATTGAGGTTGGGACGGAAAGCTTCTGACCCGACCCTTAAAGACGCCATGTAGTCATTACAACCCAAGGGTCTACCTGTAGGTAATACGAAGAAATTGGTTGTTTAATTTCATTTAACACAGCACTTATTCATTTTGAAAAAAAAAATAACCCAAAACCATAATGGGGGACCATTAGCCCTGAATTTATTTTTTATTTTATTAATTTCATGGAAAACCAGCAGCTGTACAAATAGGTGTAGAAAAAGCGTAAGAAACAATAAGCTAATTATAGGTTTTCGCTTATAGTAACAATATAGACTTCAATAGGATTACTTTATCATCGACTCTGAACTTGTTGGGTCAGAATGATTATAAAATATTAGTACCACCAGTTAGTAGGACCTTGGGATAAATGACTATAGTAGGGCCATTTTAATAGATTACATTTGACACTTCATCAAAATTCAACAACGTAACTTTCTAACGGCGGACATAATACATATTTATTGTAATAATCACAAAAGAAAGCCAATTTATGATCGATTTTGACAAATAGAACAAAGCACTGACACTGTCATAATAATATGTGATCTATTAAAATGGCCCTACTATAGACCATCACTTAAGAAACTTACTATAAGAAACTAACCAAAAAATGATGAAAGAAAGATGAAAAGAAAGGATGAAAAGAAAGGACTGTAGAAAGTCTAAGATTGTCATCAAATCAGTTGACAAAAAAAAACTAGAGAGCCGCTGAAACAAAGCCGGAGAAATATATGAACGATTTTAGGATTACTTCAGGACACTGTCCACTAAACAGACACCTATCAGTGATCAGACGGACAGAGGTTCCCACCTGTCCGCAATGTAAAGGAAGAGAAGAAACAAGCTACCACTACGTGGCAGAATGAAGAGGATCAAAAGCAGTTAACGATAAGTGAACTCAGCAGATACTGTATGCGTAACAGGTAGGTTCGAGGGTCCAACGCTGCCGCCGGTGTGGTAAACGATAACCCGCTTCCCTCTGCTCTCAGCTTTCATGGGATTTGGGGAACTGAGTGAAATGTTTCCGACCAAGGTGACTGATCACCCGTCCGGCTTGGCTGGCGTCCCCCCTTCTAAATAATAATAATAATGAGACACCATTTAATGTCTGGCCCTTCGGAGGTTAAGGAAAATCACCTTTAAAATCAGATAAAACGAAAATTTTAAACGAGATTTGCGGTTTGCGTCGTTCTGTGATGAATACCGAAAATGTCGTAAATCCCGGTATTTAAAAATTCAATACCGGTATTGTAAAGGCTTAATTTCAGTCCGGTATCCCGGTATTTTCGGTATCCGGGATCCCGGTTTGCGACCCCTAAACGGGATGTAACAGTTGAAACAAAATAAGGAACAGGATGGAACAGAATGAACGGAGACTAAGACTGAGTTGAGACTGACACTGAGACTGAGGCATAGATTGGGACAGGATGGAATAGATGGAACAGGATGACACAGGACGGAACAGGGTGGAACAGGATGAAACAGAATAAAACATAAAACAGGATCAAATAGGATCAAACAGGATAAAACAGGATGGAACAGGATGGAAGAGGATGGAACGGGATGGAACAGGATGGAACAGTATGGAACAGGATGGAACAGGATAGAATAGGTTGGAACCGGTTAGAACAGGATGGAACGGGATGTACCAGTTGAAACAAAATGGAACAGGATGGAAAAGGATAAAACAGAATGTAACATAATGAAACAGGATAGAACGCTGAGATTAGGACTAAGTGACTGAGACTGGGTGATACTGGGTGATACTGAGACGGACGGAACTGGACGGAACAGGTTAAAACAGGATGAAACAAGGAGGCTTAGACTGAGACTAAGACTGCGACTGAGTCTTAGACAGAGACTGAGACTGATACTGAGACTGAGACTAAAACTGAGAATAAGACTGAGAATAAGACTGAGAATAAGACTGAGAATAAGACTGAGACTGACTTACTGAACGGGATGAAACAGGATGGAACTGAATGGAGCCGGATGAAACAGGGTGGAACAGGATGGATCAGGATGGAACACGGAGACTTAGACTAAGATGGAGACTGAAAAACAGAACAGAATAAAACAGGATAGAACACCAAGACTAAGACTGAGACTGAGGCATAGAATTGGACAGGATGGCACAGGACGGAACAGGATGAAACAGGTTGGAACAGGATGAAACAGGATGGAACAGGATGAAACAGGGTGTAACAGGATGGATCAGAATAGAACAGGATGGAACAGGATGGAACAGGATGGAACAGGATGGAACAGGACAGAACAGGACAGAACAGGACAGAACAGGACAGAACAGGATAGAACAGGACGGTACAGGATGGAACAGGACAGAACAGGACAGAACAGGACAGAACAGGATGGAACAGGATGGAACAGGATGGAACTGGATGGAACAGGATAAAACAGAATGAAACAGGAACGCTGAGATTAAGACTAAGTGACACTGGGTGATACTGAGACTGAGACATAACGGACGGAACAGGTTGAAACAGGATGAAACAAGGAGGCTTAGACTGCGACTAAGACTGCGACTGAGTCTTAGACTGAGACTGAGACTGAGAATAAAACTGAGAATAAGACTGAGACTGAGACTGACAGACTGAACGGGATGAAACAGGATGGAACTGAATGGAGCAGGATGAAACAGGATGGAAAAGGATGGCACAGAACGGAACAGGATGGAACAGGGTGTAACAGGATGGATCAGAATGGAACAGGAAGCAACAGGATGGAACGGGGTGGAGCAGGATGGAACAGGATGAATAAGGATGGAACAGTATAAAACAGTATGGAACAGTATGGAACAGGACGGAACAGGATGAAACAGGATGAAACAGGATGAAACAGGATGAAACAGGATGGAACAGGATGAAACAGGATGGAACAGGATGAAACAGGGTGTAACAGGATGGATCAGAATGAAAAACGGAGACTAAGACTGAGATTGAGACTGAGACTGAAAAACAGAACAGAATAAAACAGGATGGAACACTGAGACTGAGGCATAGAATTGGACAGGATGGCACAGGACGGAACAGGATGAAACAGGTTGGAACAGGATGAAACAGGATGGAACAGGATGAAACAGGATGAAACAGGATGAAACAGGATGGAACAGGATGAAACAGGGTGTAACAGGATGGAACAGGATGAAACAGTATGGAACAGGACAGAACAGGACGGAACAGGATGAAACAGGATGGAACAGGATAGATTAGGTTGGAACCGGTTAGAACGGGATGTAACAGTTGAAACAAAATGGAACAGGATGGAACAGGATAAAACAGAATGAACGGAGACTAAGACTGAGTTGAGACTGACACTGAGACTGAGGCATAGATTGGGACAGGATGGAATAGATGGAACAGGATGACACAGGACGGAACAGGGTGGAACAGGATGAAACAGAATAAAACATAAAACAGGATCAAATAGGATCAAACAGGATAAAACAGGATGGAACAGGATGGAAGAGGATGGAACGGGATGGAACAGGATGGAACAGTATGGAACAGGATAGAATAGGTTGGAACCGGTTAGAACAGGATGGAACGGGATGTACCAGTTGAAACAAAATGGAACAGGATGGAAAAGGATAAAACAGAATGTAACATAATGAAACAGGATAGAACGCTGAGATTAGGACTAAGTGACAGAGACTGAGTGATACTGGGTGATACTGAGACGGACGGAACTGGACGGAACAGGTTAAAACAGGATGAAACAAGGAGGCTTAGACTGAGACTAAGACTGCGACTGAGTCTTAGACAGAGACTGAGACTGATACTGAGACTGAGACTAAAACTGAGAATAAGACTGAGAATAAGACTGAGACTGACTTACTGAACGGGATGAAACAGGATGGAACTGAATGGAGCCGGATGAAACAGGGTGGAACAGGATGGATCAGGATGGAACACGGAGACTTAGACTAAGATGGAGACTGAGACTGAAAAACAGAAAAGAATAAAACAGGATAGAACACCAAGACTAAGACTGAGACTGAGGCATAGAATTGGACAGGATGGCACAGGACGGAACAGGATGAAACAGGTTGGAACAGGATGAAACAGGGTGTAACAGGATGGATCAGAATAGAACAGGATGGAACAGGATGGAACAGGACAGAACAGGACAGAACAGGACGGTACAGGATGGAACAGGACAGAACAGGACAGAACAGGACGGAACAGGATGGAACAGGATGGAACAGGATAGAACAGGATGGAACAGGATGGAACAGGATGAAACAGGATGAAACAGGATGGAACAGGATGGAACTGGATGGAACAGGATGGAACAGTATGGAACAGGATGGAACAGGATAGATTAGGTTGGAACCGGTTAGAACGGGATGTAACAGTTGAAACAAAATGGAACAGGATGGAACAGGATAAAACAGAATGAAACAGGAACGCTGAGATTAAGACTAAGTGACACTGGGTGATACTGAGACTGAGACATAACGGACGGAACTGGACGGAACAGGTTGAAACAGGATGAAACAAGGAGGCTTAGACTGAGACAAAGACTGCGACTGAGTCTTAGACTGAGACTGAGACTGAGAATAAAACTGAGAATAAGACTGAGACTGAGACTGACAGACTGAACGGGATGAAACAGGATGGAACTGAATGGAGCAGGATGAAACAGGATGGAACAGGGTGGAACATGATGGATCAGGATGGAACACGGAGACTTAGACTAAGATGGAGACTGAGACTGAAAAACAGAACAGAATAAAACAGGATAGAACACCAAGACTAAGACTAAGACTGAGACTGAGCCATAGAATTGGACATGACGGAACAGGATGAAACAGGTTGGAACAGGATGAAACAGGATGGAACAGAATGAAACAGGGTGTAACAGGATGGATCAGAATGGAAAACGGAGACTAAGACTGAGTTGAGACTGAAAAACAGAACAGAATAAAACAGGATGGAACACTGAGACTGAGGCAAACAGGATGGAACAGGATAGAACAGGATGTAACGTGTTTTTTTTTTTTTTTTTTTCAAAATGGAGAAGTTTTGTGTTATAAATAATATCTGAAGTAATTAGGTTGGTTTAGGTTAAGTTCGTGTGGGTTGAATGGTGTTAGGTTAGGTTAGGTTAGGTTAGGTTTTTTTTTTTTTTTTTCATTCTCTGCTCCCCAGACATAGGTCCAGGCCTTTGTACAGCATTTTTCCTCATTCATTCCAGTTCTCGCTTAACATGCTTCTCGTACTTTCATTCTTCATACGAGTCTTTCTTGCATTCATCCACATTTATTCTTATAACTGGTGGGTTTGCCAGCCTAACTAGTTTCCTATTTACTTTTTATTTATTTCTTAACACGGGTAAATAAGGTCACACGCATTGTTTCCAAGTTGTTTTTACAATTTTCTTATTATCTTATTTACTACATACTCACTATTTTTTATTCTGTCCATAGTGAATAATCGTGTATTTATTATCTTATTACAATATTTTCCATCTAAATACTTTCTTATCTAAGTTCTCTTACAAAGTTTCTTATCATACTATTATCGTACATCTTTTATAACTAGGGGTTTTACAGTTTTTATAAGCTTGTTTTTAATTCTGATTACAAACAATTTTTACTTGCATCTTCTAGATACTATTTCTTATCTTTTACCATTTTATCTTATCTATTTCTTATATTCTATTTTCACAGTTTATTACATACATCTTTGTTCTTACATCTATTACATACTTTTGATATATCTATATTTTACATTTACTTCTTATTTACTAGGTAGGTGTATATATATACTACAGATATATATTTCTATCCTATTTCTTAGTCTTAATTTTTTATATACGACTTATATCATTTATCTTAATACGCACTCCACTATTACGTTGTTAATTTTATTTGGGTTCTAGTTTTACTACAATAAGTGTATTCTATTAACATTTATTATTATATTTATTTTACTTATTTTTTTAATTTTGTTTTATTATAACTCTTTGTTGACGTGTCTATCGTCTATCTGTTTATATTTATTTACTTTTCTATTTGCTAGGTAGTTAGTAATATTCATTAATATATTGTACTATCCTGTTTCTTAGTCTTTCCTTTAAAGGCTAGTTATTTATTTTAGTTATATTTTATTATTTATTATAATATTATAATCTTGTCGTACAAGCAAGGGCACAATGTGTCTCGATTGTTGTTTTTTAGGACAAAGTGGTATGCGACTGCGGTTATCCTTTTTATTGAATTTTGGACTCAATTTTTTTCTTATTTGGTACTTTTTTGAGCGCCAATTTACCGTAGACACCGTAGACACTTTAATGTCGGAGGCCAATATCCACTTTGGGTCGCTGAGCCAGCGTAGTAAGTAAGAAAGTAAGTAATTTACCGTAGAGACTGAGACTGAGGTGTTCCTTATCCTATCCTGTTGGATGGAACAGGATGGAGACTGAAAAACAGAACAATAAAACAGGATGGAACACTGAGACTGAGGCATAGAATGGGACAGGATGACACAGGATGGAACAGTATGTAATAGAATGGCATAGAATGGGACAGGATGGAATAGATGGAATAGGATGACACAGGACGGAACAGGGTGGAACAGGATGAAACAGAATGTAACAGATGGAACATGATGAAACAGGATGGAAAAGGATGGCACAGAACGGAACAGGATGAAACAGGATGGAACAGAATAGAACAGAATGAAACAGGATAAAACAGGATAAAACAGGATCAAATAGGATCAAACAGGATAAAACAGGATGGAACAGGATGGAACAGGATGGAACAGTATGGAACAGGATGGAACAGGATAGAATAGGTTGGAACCGGTTAGAACAGGATGGAACGGGATGTACCAGTTGAAACAAAATGGAACAGGATGGAACAGGATAAAACAGAATGTAACATATTAAAACAGGATAGAACGCTGAGATTAAGACTAAGTGACTGAGACTGAGTGACTGATACTGGGTGATACTGAGACGGCCGGAACTGGACGGAACAGGTTAAAACAGGATGAAACAAGGAGGCTTAGACTGAGACTAAGACTGCGACTGAGTCTTAGACTGAGACTGAGACTGATACTGAGACTGAGACTAAAACTGAGAATAAGACTGAGACTGAGACTGACTTACTGAACGGGATGAAACAGGATGGAACTGAATGGAGCCGGATGAAACAGGGTGGAACAGGATGGATCAGGATGGAACACGGAGACTTAGACTAAGATGGAGACTGAGACTGAAAAACAGAACAGAATAAAACAGGATAGAACACCAAGACTAAGACTGAGACTGAGGCATAGAATTGGACAGGATGGCACAGGATGGAACAGGATGAAACAGGGTGTAACAGGATGGATCAGAATAGAACAGGATGGAACAGGATGGAACAGGTTGGAACAGGATGAAACAGGATGGAACAGGATGAAACAGGGTGTAACAGGATGGATCAGAATAGAACAGGATGGAACAGGATGGAACAGGACAGAACAGGACAGAACAGGACGGTACAGGATGGAACAGGACGGAACAGGATGGAACAGGTTGGAACAGGATAAAACAGGATGGAACAGGATGAAACAGGGTGTAACAGGATGGATCAGAATAGAACAGGATGGAACAGGATGGAACAGGACAGAACAGGACAGAACAGGACGGAACAGGATGGAACAGGATGGAACAGGATGGAACAGGATGGAACAGGATGAAACAGGATGAAACAGGATGGAACAGGATGGAACAGGATGGAACAGGATGGAACAGTGGAACAGTATGGAACAGGATGGAACAGGATAGATTAGGTTGGAACCGGTTAGAACGGGATGTAACAGTTGAAACAAAATGGAACAGGATGGAACAGGATAAAACAGAATGAAACAGGAACGCTGAGATTAAGACTAAGTGACACTGGGTGATACTGAGACTGAGACATAACGGACGGAACAGGTTGAAACAGGATGAAACAAGGAGGCTTAGACTGAGACTAAGACTGCGACTGAGTCTTAGACTGAGACTGAGACTGAGAATAAGACTGAGACTGAGACTGACAGACTGAACGGGATGAAACAGGATGGAACTGAATGGAGCAGGATGAAACAGGATGGAAAAGGATAACACAGAACGGAACAGGACGAAACAAACAGGACGGAACGGGATGAAACAGTTGGAACAAAATGGAACAGGATAACACAGGACGGAACAGGATGAAACAGGATGAAACAGGATGGAACAGGATGAAACAGGATGAAACAGGATGGATCAGAATGGAACAGGAAGCAA